>CM035407.1:146778103-146913103 GCA_020310875.1 Ceratopteris richardii
TACATGCATACACACATATACATTTTTAGGTCTAGGTCGTCAGGATTAGGGTTTTAGGGTTTTTACATAGATACATATATGCATACACACACATACACACATATTCACATACACATATATATACACAAGAATACACACATACACATGTTTTAGGTCTAGGTCTTTAGGAGTTGGGTTTTAGGGTTTTTACACATGCATACAAATATTTACACATATACAAATATACACACATAATACATATACACATACACATGTATATACATAGGCATACACACATATACATGTGTTCTAGTTGTTGTTTATAAATATCATGTCTGTGTCTCATTTCTTTGTACATGGTTCATGATTCATTTCGCTCATGTCTTTTGTATTTGGCAATATGTTTTGCTTTATCAAATCATGTTTTCGTTGCCTGTCATACATGTCACATGTACTCGGGGTTTTCTTGGGTAGAGTGTATTGAATTTTGGTACACAACAACATGGGAATGTTGCTGTAGCAAGAGACAACACACTCTGCCCAAAAAAAAATTTGCAGATATGGTCATCGATATAGGAGATGGTATAAGCATCGGTATCCCCAAGCACATACCGATGCTTATACCGACTATTTTATACGTATACACATAACATGTATATACACAGGCATACACACATATACATGTGTTCTAGTTGTTGTTTATAAATATCATGTCTGTGTCTCATGTCTTTGTACATGGTCCATTATTCATTTCGCTCATGTTTTTTGTATTTGGTAGTATGTTTTGCTTTATCAAATCATGTTTTTATTGCATGTCATACATGTCACATGTACTCGGGTTTTTCTTGGGTAGATTGTCTTGTCTTTTGCTACACAACAACATGGGAATGTTGCTGTAGCAGGAGACCACAAACTCTGCCCAAAAAAAATTTTGCAGATATGGTCATCGGTATAAGCGTCAGTATCCCCAGGCACATACCGATGCTTATACCGACTATTTTGCCCAGGGGCATACCATGGCTTATACTGATGCTCATACCGACACTTTGGTTCCAATGCCTACACCGACCCTTACACTGACGTCGGGCAAACTTGCACCCGTTCATTTTCCTCGGTAGAAGCCTTGGTATATGCCTAATATGTTGTAGTGTATGATGAAGACTACTTCATTTGTGAATGTCAAGTGACAGACCCAAGCTCTTCTATGCTTGCAAGAAGCAGTAGAAGATTTTGCAATTGATTTTATGAATGATGCTTATCTTTGTGTAGCACATTTTCATAGGGTGACACTTTTGGCGAAGGACTATGTTGTTGTGACCAGAATAAAATACAAGTTTGATAAAGCCATTGTCCCTCTTGACAAGCATGATAAAAAATTTTTGATATTCTTAATATACCTCCAGCAAGAAAGCCTAAGCCATCGACAGTAAAAATTGAAGAGGTCCCTTCTCATGACCATTCAACAACTAAATGCAGTAGAGATTGAGGAGGAGAAGGATGATTCTTATGACAAAAGAATATGTTATCCTTGAGGACATTTAGAGGCTGAAGAAGGCTAATTCAGAGCTTTTAAAGAAAGGAGATGGCCAGGTAATTCTCAATGCTTCAATGCCACAGGAGGAAGACTTCATGCTTGACATTAGGCATGAAGACAACAAAATGTTGAGAGACTTCAATGTTGAGATCTCTGACAGCATTGTCAATATAGCTCCCTGGTATTTGGCCATAATATGCTCCATTTTATCAACACTTGATCTCATTGATGCATCTGCTAATGGTTTTATATTGTAGGGTCTTACTTCAGCAATGTAACCAATCAGTCTCAAGGAAGGTCTTTATTTTGGATCCCTTTGTGACATAGTGTATATTATACAAGCATGGAGAAATTGGTCATTTTCTCAAGAATTTTAGTGAGGAGATACAATACATAGTTTATCTGTATATTGATAAGTAAGTTTTCATTTCTATTTTTCTTATAAAGTCATTCCTTTCTTGGTGGTTTTATTAATGAGTATATGTCACATTTTGAGGGGTCACTGGAGTCTTATAATTATTGATTTTGTTGAATACCAAGCTGTTGGCAGTGGTCAGGGCAGTCACGGACTTACGAGACAAGGAAGCCAACGAGAAGGGCCAAGCAGGCAAAGCAGTCAAAGAAGATCTGGCAAATAGGCCTATCATTTTTCATGAGGAAGGTCAAGGACAAAGCACAAGAGCACATCAAAGAGGTGGGCACACAAGAAGAAGGAGCAAGTAGGGAGCTCCAAGAAGTGTATGTCAAATTTTCAAAAGAAATCCCTACAAAAATAGTGATTTTCATCACTAAAAGCCATTGTAAATACCATTTCATATTTTTGTAGCTCCATTTTGTGCAAGCCAAGGAGTCCTTGAGCTTGAACAGCATTAGAAGCACCTACCTATCAATTTTCATAATTTTATGAGCTCGTTTGAGCCTCCAAATTAGCCTAGGAACCTAATTTTTAACTAGGCCGAACACTAGGTCTCGACAGGACCAAAGCTAGTCAAAAACTATAAATAGAGCTAGAGAGCTCATTTTTGAGGTTAGCTTGTTGTAGAATTAAACTTGTAAGAGCACTTTTGAGTAATCTAAGAACTCTATTGTTTCTCTCTCTTTGTCTTGCCTTGTGTGCACGTGTGTGTATGTGTGTGCATGTTTGTGTGCTTCTCACTCACACACTTGTGCCATCACTTGTTCGAGGTCTTCATACCATCCTCATGTCTTCCTGGATTGACATTAAAGGAGGTGCTACTCATCACTGAGCTACACCAAATTTTGGCACCGTTACCGGGGATCGAGCTTTGAGGATGAGCGTGTGATGGTAAGACGTAGAGTGGAGACGTTGGAGTCATAGGTATTTTCTTCAGTTTTATCTATTTCCTTTTATTTTCTCATCACCATCATCATCATCATCACCATCTCCCACCTCGATCTCCATCATCACGAAAATTTCAATTTTTTGGTAATATCACCATACCCATGCCATTCCCCTCATTTCACTTGTGAGAGAGAGAGAGAGTGTTTGCATGCTTGTGCATTTCTGTGTTTTTTGAGATTTCCTACAGGAATCAGCATCCCCAGCAGCTGCACCAGCTCTAGCAGGTAAAAATCTTGACTGTGCAGGTCTCGAGGCGTTGACCTCTATCAATCGCGACCGACAAAAAAATCGACCTTTTTGCAAAACAAAGTACATAACCATGATGTGCATGCCTAGAGCTTCCTAAATATGTGCTTAAAATTTTAATATGCCTCTGTTTTCTATCAATCACGATTGACCCATCAATCACAATCGACAAACGACGACGGACACCTGCCAACGGACTCGTCAATCGCGATCGACACGTCGATCGCGACCGATAGAGTCAATGACCGATTGACCACGATCGATAGACTTTTTGCATGCCACGTGTCAATCACGATCGACCCATCAATCACGATCAATAGAGTCAAGGATCCTTTGACCACGATTGATTGAAATTACGGGCCACGTGTCAATCGTGACTGACCCATCAATCGAGACTGACAGCCACGACGGACCTGTCAATCACGATCGACACGTCGATCGCGACTGACACTGCATCAATCGTGATTGACACACCACTCGATCGCGATTGATGGGCAAATTCGGCCATTTTTTAGGGCAAAGACATTGGGTCTATTTTTGGCTAATAGTTGGGAAACACTAAGGGTTATTAGAGCATTGCAAGGCCGCCACACAGGTAATTCGAGAAATCTTGTCTGCCTGTTGGGCTATTTTAATCCTGTTTTTGCCCCAAAACCCTGAACTGGCATAACTTTCTCATATGAAATCCGTTTGCTGTGATTTTGGTTTTGTTGGAAAGCTCGTGGGGAGTAAAATTAATACCAAGATTATTAGATATAGTATTTTTAAGTTGACCATAACCAGGGGGAAGAAAACTGAGGGATCTTTAGGATTGTTTTTCATAAAGACAAAGAACAATTTGATCTCTGAATTGCATGAATGAACATGGTATGTTGTGTCAATTGAATTCAAATCTTGAGATAACCTTGGGACTTTTATAGGTCCATTGAGAGCATCGAAGGGCATTCCAAGCAAGAGTAAGTACAAACTTGGGAACACGCTTCCTGGGCACACAAGGGCAACCAAGGAAGGAAATTAAAGGTTGGAAATTCTCAACACCCTCTATCAGTTCCTAGTTTAGGCTAAGTATGGATAGAGGTTTTGATCAATTAGAGTTACGTTAAGCACGATCAAGTCCAAGAACTCTAATCACTCAAGTGCAAGTACAAAGAGATTACATTTGTGAAACAACATAAGGGAAAAGAATTTAAATCAAGCAACCAAACTCAAGTACGATAAAACCTAAGTGTTCCTTGCGACGAAGATTGATCGGACAAGAAGTGACACCCTAAGAAAAATTAAAAAGGACAAGTGACTAATACAAAAGAACTCAGCAACAAAATTGTACTTGGGAAATTTGGGATTATTCGCCAGGCCAGAATCCAAGAAGGGCCAAATGTGATAGATCATGATAAGTGCTACCCTAGAGCTGATATGGAGATAAAAAGAACCAAGCTTTGTGCTAAAATGGTAGCATTGGCTCAGACCATGTTTGAAGCTAGTCGCCTCTTCAACTACTCTTGCTCAACTAAGACACATTTGCACTTTGATGGACTGTTGGAGAAGTTCGAGAGTATAATTGCAAGATCTGATAAGGAAGCCATCTCCCAAAGAAGAGCCAAGGCAAGCAAAAGAATAAGCATTCCTCCCCAGGAAGCTTATGTGCCTAACTCCACAGAACTAGACACATCTTCTTCTATGAATTGTTATACACCAGAATTCCCACGAGAGATTCAAGAAGAGAAATGGGCCAAAGAGAGTGAAGTCGCTCCTCCCATTGAACTTGTGGATGACGCGCATGATGAATTCCCACAAGACATTCCTTCCATTTATGAGGAGCAGGAGGGTGCCCAATCTCAGGGAAAATTAGACTTTGAGTCTAATTCCTTGCAGGAACTACCCCATTTCACAGGCCCATGGGAAGCCAAGTCTACATGTATGAGAGCACCCACTGTCATGGTAAGAAACGAAGACTCAGTCATGCCTAGGAACACAGAAGTCGTTAAGAATACTAAAGTGCAGTGTAATCTCACTTTAGAAGAGATACTCAAGGTTAGACTAGAATTGTGGAAACATGTAGCCAATCAAGTGCCAGAAGTCACGAAACCTCGTTGCCAGGTAGGTTCTCATAGAACGGTGCCAAAAATACCCTTAGACAAGATAGGAGACATGAGTGAAGGAGAAGAAGGAAACACCTATCTTCCCATTACCCATCAGGGGTACACAACCAAGGCAATTCTGGACTCAGGTGCAGGAGTTGCAATTTCTACCGCTTCCCTATGGAAGTGTTGGGGCAAGCCAGCACTCAGGCCAACGAGAATGAAATTGCAAATGGTCGATGGTCATATAGAAAGACCCTTAGGATTGCTAGAAGGAATCACTCTCACTACATGTGGTGTTGAGTTTGAGCATACATTTGCTATATGTGACTTTAGCAAAAATCATGCCTACAAGATGATTTTGGGAAGACCATTTATGCGACAGTTGCAAGTGGTACAAGATTGGGGAACCAATTCCTTGTATTTGCAACACTTAGGTGTCACGACCAAAGTTAATCTCAAGGATTACTCTCATAGAGATGTACCCCCCATCCAATGGAATCCCATCCATAGAGCCAAAGATGATACTAATTCGGTGCATTCCATAGGATCAGGATCCTCATGGATGCATGAAGACACCCACTTATGGATGTGCAAAGTAGCAGTAGAAGAAGAGAAGAGAGAAAAAACCAGAGAGATAGGTGCGAAGGAAACCCATAGATTAGTTCAAGACCCAGCCTATACACCTGTAGTATTTCCTGACGAAGAGTTCAAACCTCACGGCTGGGCAGAAATTCTAGCAGCAATGGATATAGCCATCAATGAAGAACAATGGACACCCCACTATGATGAGGATGGCTATGACATTTCAGTATTCACAATAGAGCCAATTATGGGTGATTCAGTTATTGAAGAATGTGAACCTAGCACTGGTGCATTTGAGGATGCAAGTGACTCTGATCTAGAATCAATCATTATGGACTCACCTTTTGCATCAGATGAAGAATACTTCTATGAGGTAGAAGCTAACCCTCAGAGACACGAAGAGCTTACCAATGATGTGAGGTTAACCACACAAATGGCCACCATGAGTGAAGGCAAGAAGAGAAAGAAGAGAGAAGTCATGCAAGAAGGGGAAGAATCTTTGTTTGAGGTCCCCGAGAATTTCAAAAAGTATGAGATAGACTATAGGAGAGTCATGATAAGAATGTCTAAACATGAGGCACAAGCACGAGAGGCCTATGATAACAAAGAAACCACCAAGAAAGTAGTTGTAGCCATAGAAGAAGGAGAAGAAAGATGCACGTACATAGGCCATGACCTGACGGAAGAAGAAGAGCACGAGTTGATAACCTTGCTAAGAAATACAGAGATGTATTCGCTTGGAGCTACAAGGACTTGAAAGATGTAGACCCCGACATATGCTCCCACACTATCCCCATGACCTCAGATGCCAAACCCTCTAAACAAAAGCCATACACATACAATGATAATTATGTTGCCAAGATCAAAGAAGAGATAGACCGCTTGGTTGAAGCTGGATTTATCTATGAAATCGAGCACACTGAGTGGGTATCCCCCATTGTAGTGGTGCCCAAGAAGAATGGAAAGTTACGCGTGTGCATTAACTTGAAGAAGGTAAATGCAGCCACAATTCGAGATAACTATCCGCTTCCTATCACTGAACATCTCTTAGAAAGACTAGCAGGCAAGGAAGTGTATAGCTTCCTTGATGGATTTTTGGGCTACAATCAGGTAGCCATAGCTCGAGAAGATCATCATAAGATGGCTTTTGCCACAGAGTGGGGCATATTTGCCTTTTGAGTAATGCCATTTGGTCTTACCAACGCGTCGGCCACTTTTCAGAGGCTGATGTGTCATGTCTTCAAAGTTCTCTTGAGGAAGAAATTGGAAGTCTATGTTGATGATCTCTGTGCTCATTCCAACATTAGACAGACACATATAGCCGAACTCAGGCAAATCTTTGACAAATGTAGAGAATATCAAGTCTGCCTGAACCTAGAAAAGTGTGTTTTCATGGTCAAGAAAGGCAAGATTCTAGGACACATAGTGTCAAAAAATGGCATATCCACGAATGAAGAAAAAGTGAGAGCCATCGTAGAACTACATAGGCCAAAGAATGTTAAGGAAGTACAAGCTTTCATGGGGCATTGTGGTTATTACAGATGTTTCATACACATGTATGCCATCATTGCAAAGCCACTGTACGGACTTTTGACCAATTTTGAGTGGACTGATGAATGTGAGAACATGCATCCAATTATGCTATTGGATGTGTGCTAGCACAACCTACTGGTGAAGGTAATATGGATCTCCCAATTGCCTATGCTAATAGACAATTGAATGCAGCTGAACGAAATTATACCACCACTAAACGAGAAGGATTAGGCATGGTGTATGCGGTTAAAAAGTTTAGACACTACTTGCTTGCAAATAAGTTTAAATTTTTTACTGATCATCAAGCACTGTTGTACCTGGTAAACAAACCATGCAATACAGGTAGATTGGTGAGATGGTTTCTCTTGCTAATGGAATATGACTTTGAGGTGGTGGTGAGGAAAGGCAAGACTCACTTGAGAACAGACCATCTCTCTAGGCTCACATCCGGAGAAGCCCCACAAGGAGTATCAGATGATCTTCCTGATGCTTACTTGTTTAATTTGGAAGTTGTACCTCAGTGGGCCAAGACTTTAGTTCCAGTATTGACATATGGGCCTAACCATCCAATAATAAACACACAAGACAGAGAGATAGTGAAAGCCCAAAAGTACCACATCATGGCAGGAAGTATGTACAAACATACCGACCAAGGGATATTGGCTTGTTGTGTGGAAGAGGATGAGTATGCTAAGTGGTTGCAATTAGCACATGTAGGTGCATTACAGCAACATTACCCAAGGCAAAGAACCCTACAGACACTAAGGAGACTCGGAGTGCATTGGCCGACTATGGAAGCAGATGTACATAAGTTGTGTAAGGAATGCCCAATCTGTTGCACTTAATCACCAGTGGAAATCAAGTGTCTTTAGTGCTAGATTGGAGTGAACCATTAGTTGCCTTCCTGAGGATGAAAACATTCCCTCAAGACATGACTTTGGCTAGGCAAAGAAGTTTAGAACAAGAAGCCCTAGACTACTCACTCATTGGAGATAACTTATACAAGCGTGGCAAAGATGGTTATCTCAGATTATGTGTCCATGAGAGTGAATATCTTAAGATCTTGGAAACTGCTCACCAAGGTGTAGCAAGAGGACACTTTGGACCAGACCGGGTGATTAAAGCCATTCTATTCACAAGCTTGTGGTGGCCAACCCTTCACATGGATGCACATACCTATTTGAAGAGGTGTGATGTGTGTCAGCAAACTTAGTATCATATACATAAAGATGAGATGCCATTGAAACCTATGATGGGTGGACGTGCATTCTCTAAGTGGGGAATAGACTTTGTAGCTCCTATTAATCCCCCAGCCAAGGGTTCACATGCTGAATATATCATTGTGGCCACAGAC
Source organism: Ceratopteris richardii (assembly GCA_020310875.1). Taxonomy (NCBI): domain Eukaryota; kingdom Viridiplantae; phylum Streptophyta; class Polypodiopsida; order Polypodiales; family Pteridaceae; genus Ceratopteris; species Ceratopteris richardii. The sequence goes on from CM035407.1 coordinate 146,786,776, forward strand.
TATTAACCAAGTGGGTAGAGGTAAAAGCCACCACGAAGAACGATGCTCAAACGACAGCTAAGTTCTTATTTGAGAATGTGTTCACTAGATACGGGCTACCTATCGAGCTAGTAAGTGATAGAGGCACTCACTTCTTGAATGAAGTTATTGAAAATCTTCTCCAAGAGTTCTTGGTGGTACACAAGAAATCTGCCCCCTATCACCCACAAGCTAATGGGCAATCCGAAAGCACAAATAAGATTCTATGCAATGTGTTAACTAAATTAGTGAATAATAAATGCCCTGATTGGGACAAACAGCTACACCATGCTGTTTGGGCATTCCGAGTTGCCTATAAAACGGTACTCCAAGCCACACCCTTTCATATGGTATTTGGCCAAAATGCAGTGCTACCATTGGACTTCTTGATACCTACATTGAAAGTAGTACAAGAGCATGATTGGACAGGCCATGAGCTCTCCTCTAGAATCTTAAACCTTGAGCGATTAGGAGAAACAAGACTGAGGGCTGCCGCAGGGATATATGCAGCTAAGAAACAATAGAAGGCGTACTTTGATGCCCATGTTAAGGATAAAGGCTTGAAGGCCAGAGACTTAGTTTTGGTGTATACCATGAAACAACATGCAAGAAAGCTAGAAAAGCGTGGCTATGGACCTATGATCATTAATACGATCTCAACTAGTGGAGCTGTCCAATTAGCTACACTCGATGGTGACATTCTCCCTAGTTACATAAGTGGATGCAAAGTCAAACTATATCAAGAACCTCAGTGAGGAAATGCTCAATCGACTCAACACTGCCAAGAAACGTAAAGAAGAGGAAAAAGAATTTGAGAAGAAGCACAAAGCAAGGACTTTCTTATGGATGAATGGGAGACCTTCATTAGGATACTAGATAGTCAAGAAGTTATCATATCTGGCAAAACTTATATCCACCCATCACTAGAAAATATAGGAAGATTTTCCCCTTGCCAAACAAGATAGAAATTTGCCTAGAACACAAAAACAATTGTTGTTTAGTGCCCTTGAGCATAGAGTTTCTGATCTGGGTTGATCACATCTCAATCAAGAAGATTGAAGAAAAGGAACATGATGGAGAAAAAAGGGCATCCCTATATGTTCCTCTTGAGAAATATTCATAAAGTCAAGTCAAAGAGATTGTTGAAGAGATTAACCTCAAGCAAAAGAAGAAGAGGTTAGGAACTTTGATGTTGCTTCTTTTAGAGCAGAGACTACCATAAGAGAGCCAGAAGAAAATGTGAAAATCTCAAAGAAATCACTCCTTCTTCCGAATCTCCCATATTAATTTATCTCTGGGAATGATTTTCTTCCTCTGTATTGCATTCAAGAGCTCATCAACATTAGAGAAGACTTCTGCCTTGTTGCTATAGCTAAATCAAAAGAAGTTGTAAGGAGGTTTATAAATGAGAAGGATGAAATTAAAGAGGAATTTCTAAACCTAGACTTATCCTTATCAAATAAAAAATTCAAAGACTTGTCCAAATCTCTCTCAAGCTGCTATGAAAGAGTGCTCTCACAGAAGCCAACCCTTGTAGATGAAGATTTCGACCAGCAGCAAAAAGATTTGGAGATTTACTCATTTGGATGAGGATATTTGTTTGTGGAGCTAGTTGAGGACAAAGGAACAATAAGGATTGACAAGAAAGAACTGATCTAGGAGGAAGATGAGGTCAAGGTACGTGCAGACAAGCATATTGGATGAGGACAATTATCTTGGCAGGGGCAAGGGCACAAGAAAAGCAGAGAGTAAAGGAAAAACAAAACTGGATATACATTCAGTCATTCACTGTCTTCCAAAGTTGACTCCAGATTTATTCTATGTTGTACATAAGAAATATAGTGAGGACCTTGATTTTGCATTATTCTCTCTGAAGACTCTTTCAAAGTACATGGGATTTTCCTCACTACCCTTTAATGCATATAGGATTTTTCTTCTTGATAGAACTACAACATTCAGGATTTTTGGCCATGCCTCAGGGCTCAATGCTTTTAGAGTTGGATATTTCCTTTGTTATTCAAGCTATGCAATGGCTGTAGAGGTGTCAGATGTACAAAGTATTACTGGCTACAGGAGAAAGGAGTTACTTAGATACGGAGGAGATTTTCCAGAGTCAAGCTCATTCAAATGTCTGAAAAAACAATAAATACTTCATTTAAAATATTCATGAGTTCAAAAACTGTATATACATCCTGTGAAGAGAGATGGTGGATGCAATCCAAAGATGAGTAGGTGCTGCTACAACCAGCTTCACACCAGCCAACTGAGACTTCAGAGTTGATTAGTAGATCCTTTGAGCTTCCTAAATCCACCAAAATATCATCCAAGTACTTTGGAACATGTATCCCAAAAGTTTAACTCAAGACAGACTAGTTGCGAAATGACTAGCTCCCAAAACTTGCTATTTTTGGACATACACCTGCTGGAAAAACTGAACAGTGCTCTCAACTTGGTAGGAATTAGATAAATTCCTTTTGGAAATAGAAAATAGACTTAGCAAGCTTCCCAATCCAAATTAAAACACTTCAAATGATGGACTGAGCACTGAGAACAAGATTTATCAATTTCTGGAACATGCCCACCATTCTCGGGGCTCTGTAGAGATAGACTAGTGAGTAGTAAAATGCAGATATCTCCAAAACTATAAATCTAATGACCTTGAAGATTTATATGCAAAAATAAGACAGTCAGAGCTATCCAACGCATGTTAAAACTCTGAAAAAGGTTACGTAGAACTCGAGATATGACTTTCTGAAGTCACTGCTCTGAGTGAGTATAACAAAGAACAAAACAGAGAAGTAGATGATGATAAATGTATAGATTCACATATGATTACAACCACATTGGCAATGAATCTTTGTACAATGGGAGTAGAATGATAGAGCTATGGAGTAAGCTCTTCAATCTCTACAAAATGACATGAAGTGGTCATGTACAAGGCTTGCTAATCGCCTCTTCCTTCTTGCTCTTTTATAGCTATTCTTGGAGGGAGTTTTGAATTCGAATTCGAATGGCTCCACCTAAAAGTGATCCCCAAACTTAAGAGATATTTCCTCAGCTCAAAAATTCGTGGTTTTAGGTAGTTAGAGCCACGACTTTGCTTTTATATCATGGATGAGGCAAGCCATCCTTTTCCTTTTTTCTTTTTTCAATTACAAGAGATAAAATGTACTCTTTTACAAGAGGTGTTCACATGACTACGCATGTGACTTACAAATGATCATAATACCAAGCATATCAAGCATGTAGGCTTTGGTAAAATGCACCAACAGCTCCCCCTCAAGCCTAACATGCTTGGCCTCCAAGTAAGTCTTCAATTGTCCTTGATTTCCTGCAAGCCAATCATCAACTTGAATCTACTTAACTTTGTACCATCAAGAGCTTTAGTCAACATGTCTGCACATTGCATATCTGTAGAGACATAGGATAGTTGAATATCCTTGCTCATTAGCTTCTCCCTTACATAATGGTAGTGGACTTCAATATGCTTGGTTCTAGCATGGTATACCGGATTAGCTGCTAGATGTAGTGAGCTTGTGTTGTCACAAAAAATGTGAGGTGTTGAAGAATGAAGTCCAAGATCTGTGTACAAAGACTTTAACCACATGATTTCTTGAGTTACATTAGCCAAACCTCTATATTCGTCTTTGGTAGAAGATAATGCCACGGTTGGTTGCTTCTTCGATGACCAAGAAATGATTTTTGAACCTGCAAACGATATATACCCGGGTGTGCTTCTTCTATCATCTCTAGATCCGGCCCAATCTGCATCTGAGTAGACCTTTAGCTCAATATCTGAAGTATATGAATAGAACAAACCTTCATTCATGGTCCCCTTTAGGTACTTGAGGACTCTCTTGGCCACTTCCATATGTGGTCCTCTCGGCTTATGCATAAACTGACTCAATATGCTAACACTATAGCATATATCCACCCTTGTGAGTGTTGCATAGTTCAAACTTCCAACCAAGCTTTGATAGCTTGTGATGTCTTCAATTGGCTCTCCTTCATAAGCACTAAGCTTATGATTTTGCTCCATAGGTGTACCTCCACACTTGGTATTTTCCATCTTGATGTATATACCTGAATAGTGTAGATTAACTCCAATCCAAGAAAATAAGTGAGTGGTCCGAGGTCACTTATTTTGAACTCCTCCTTCATTTGACTCTTTACGTGTTTGACCCCTTCAAGATCATTGCCTGTGATAATAATATCATCAACATACACACATAAATAGATCACTTCAGATCCATTCCTCTTTATGAACAAAGAGGTATCCGCCTTGCTAGCTTTGAATCCTTGGTCTTGCAAATAAGTCACCAATCTGAAATTCCAAGCTCTTGGAGCTTGCTTCAATCCATACAAAGCTTTCTTTAGTTTGCATATATAGTTAGGATAATGTGCATCCTCATATCTAGGAGGTTGTGCCATATACACTTCCTCAGAAATCCATCCATTCAAGAAAGAATTCTTTACATCAAGTTGATAGAGCTTCCAATTTCTAGATGTAGCAAGACTAATGAGAACCCTAATTGTAGGCATTTTTGCAACAAGAGAGAAATTCTCCTCATAATCAATACCATGGGTTTGAGCAAACCCTTTAGCAACTAACCTTGCTTTGTGTCTATTTATACTTCCATCTGGATTCCTCTTGATTTTGTATATCCATCGATATCCAATTACCTTCATATATGGCTTGTTAGGTACAAGCTCCCAAGTGTCATTCTCCTTCAAGGCTTCCATTTCTTCATCCATTGCATCTCTCCAAGCTTTCTTGCTTTGTGCTTCTTCGAATGTGGTAGGCTCTTCATTGGTTGAATCTTTTGCAATGTAGATTGAGTGCTTGGTGACCAAAGAAGTATCATAACCAAACCTCTCTGGTTTCTTCTTCTCCCTTGAAGACCTTCTAAGTGGTTGATGTGAGCTCTCAGGTCCATATGTAGCATCCTGCATCTTTGCTTTACCTTTGTTCTTCCATAGCTTTAGTTTTCCAAGTCTTCTAGGTCAATCTCTGAATCACTTTCTTCAATCTACTTTGGCTCCTTTGGTTGAAGTGATGGAAAATCTTCATCCAAGTCATATGGCAGCTTCACTTTCCTGTCATCATCAAACCATGATTTGTTTTCATAAAAAATTACATCTCTACTCACAAAAAATCCTTTATTGGTTGGATTGTACAATCTATATCCTTTTTGGTTTTGATCATAACCAATGAATACACACTTCTCTACCTTGGGATCCAATTTCCCTCTTACTTGAGAAGGAATGTGAGCATAGGCTAAGCATCCAAAGATTTTACAATGCTCTAGACTAGGTCTTCTTCCATTCCACACTTCATATGGAGTGGTTCCATCTAGTGACTTAGATGGAAGTCTATTTATGAGATATGTGGCTGTAGACACATCCTCTGCCCATAGGTAGTTTGGCAATCCCTTTTCGTTGAGCATGGACCTTGCAGCTTCGACAATAGCTCTGTTCCTCCACTTTCTACACCATTGAGTTTGGGTGTATACCTTGTAGTGACTTCCCTTTTAATGCCTCTTTCATGCAAGAAGGCATCAAATTCAGAAGAGAATTATTCTCCTCCACCATCTGATCTGAGTCTTTTCAAAGTCCTACCTGTTTGGTTTTCAACAAGAGCAGTATACTTCTTAAAGCAATTAAACATTTCATCCTTTTGCTTCATGAAAAACAGAATGGTCCACCTGCTACAATCATCTATGAAAGACACATAATATCTTGAGCCTGATATAGATGGCTCCTTACTTGGACCCCATACATCTGTGTGCACTAGATCCAAAGGACGTTGATACATATATCCTTTCTCATTGAAAGGTTGTCTATGAGCCTTGCCGAGTTGACAAGCTTCACACTTATAAATCATGTGTTGCCTTGTGATATTAGGCAAACCAAGTACACTTTGGTCCCTGCAAATTTTTTTGAGTGTCCTCTCACCAATGTGAGCAAGCCTTTTGTGTCATATCTCCAACTCTGTTAGAGTTTGAGATCCATAGCTAAACAAAGCTATGTTCTTTGTATCTTCCACTTCAAAAGTGAAAAGCCTTCCTGTCTTTTCTCCTTTGGCAATCCTTCGAAAGCCTTGCCTTCGGGCTTCAACATATGCTCCAAACCGGTTGAATCTAACTTGCAATCCTTTTTCAACAATCTATCCAACACTTATTAAATATGTGAAATATGTGATCATCATCCTTACCCTTCTTCACTGATAGATTCATAATCAATAATGAATCTTCTTGACTTTGGTCCTCTGCATAGTTATTGTAATCTCTTCTTCCTCTATGGCCACTTTGATAGTTGTTGTTGTTGTAATTGTTGTTGTAGTAGTTGTTGTTGTAGCCTCCATTGTACCTACCTCTATTTGATCCATAGCCACCTCTATTGAATCCTGTTCCTCTTGAGTTCCTCAGGTTCCTGAAACATTCTTCAGTAGTATGATTAGATAAGCCACATATATTGCAAGGTTGAGATGATTGGAATCTCCCCCTGCCTTGCTTTCCACCTCTGCCTCTTCCTCTAGCTCTTCCTCTACCTGCAAAGTTTGCTTGGAAAGAGCTACCTTCATCTTCATTCTTCCTATTCTTTGACTTGTCCTTGACCTTAGCTTTATCAGAATATAAGGCAGAAGTTTGATTACCTCTTGAGGACTCACCACCTTTGCTAATCTTTGCTTCATGAGTGAAGAGTTGGCCCATGAGTGTGTTGAGGTCGGGTACATGCATATCCATGTATAAATCCATGGCTGTTGTGAATGACTCCCACTTGTCATCTGCTTTGATTCCATTTACGATTTGTCTAATGATTTTCTCCTCTTCAATTACCTCTCCAATGCTTCCAAGTTGGTTGGAAATCTCCTTCATCTTTGTGACATAATCAGTCACATTTTGCTTTGGGATTTTCTTCACAATTGCTTCTTCCTTGCTTGAGTGTTGGAAGAGAAGAAAGAAGCAAGTGCATTGCAGGTTTCTCTTGATGTCTTGCATCCCTTGACATGAGGTAAAAGAAAATCAGAGATTGAGTTTAGAATATAGGACCTTGCAAGTGCATCCTTCGAACACCAATTTGAAAGTCCTTCCACTTCTTCATGTGATGGTTGCCCTTTGTTCCTCATGGTTGGCATTGCTTCATCTCCGGATATGAATCACAAATTCATATAGATTCCTCCCTTGAAGGTAAGCCTCCATCCTTAGAGACCATGCCGGATAGTTTTTTTGATCCAATTTGTCAATTGTTGATGGAAATCCATCTCCCATGTTGCTTGACTATGCTCTGATACCACTGTGAAGAGAGATGGTGGATGCAATCCAAAGATGAGTAGGTGCTGCTACAACCAGCTTCACACCAACCAACTGAGACTTCAGAGTTGATTAGTAGACCCTTTGAGCTTCCTAAATCCACCAAAATATCAGCCAAGTACTTTGGAACATGTATCCCAAAAGTTTAAGTCAAGATAGACTAGTTGCGAAATGACTAGCTCCCAAAACTTGCTATGTTTGGACATACACCTACTGGAAAAACTGAAGAGTGCTCTCAACCTGGTAGGAATTAGATAAATTCCTTTTGGAAATAGCAAATAGACTTAGCAAGCTTCCCAATCCAAGTCAAAACACTTCAAATGATGGACTGAGCCTTGAGAACAAGATTTATCAATTTCTGGAACATGCCCACCATTCTCGGGGCTCTGCAGAGATAGACCAGTGAGCAATAAAATGCAGATATTTCCAAAATTGTAAATCCAATGACCTTGAAAATTTATAGCAAAAAGAAGACAGTAAGAGCTATCCAACGCATGTTAAAACTCTGAAAAATGTTGCGTATAACTCGAGATATGACCTTCTGAAGTCATTGCTCTGAGTGAGTATAACAGAGAACAAAACAGAGAAGTAGATGATGATAAATGTATAGATTCACATATGATTACAACCACATTGGCAATGAATCTTTGGAAAATGGGAGTAGAATGATAGAGCTATGGAGTAACCTCTTCAATCTCTACAAAATGACATGAAGTGGTCACGTACAAGGCTTGCTAATCACCTCTTCCTTCTTGCTCTTTTTATAGCTATTCTTGGAGGGAGTTTTGAATTCGAATTCGAATGGATCCACCTAAAAGTGATCCCCAAAGTTAGGAGATATTCCCTCAGCTCAAAAATTCGTGGTTTTAGGTAGTTAGAGCCATGACTTTGCTTTTACATCATGGATGATGTAAGCCATCCTTTTCCTTTTTTCTTTTTTCAATTACAAGATATAAAATGTACTCTTTTACAAGAGGTGTTCACATGACTACACATGTGACTTACAAATGATCATAATATCAAGCATATCAAGCATGTAGGCTTGGGTAAAATGCACCAACACATCCGTATGTATTTTTTGGCCAAAAAAATTGTAAAGATATTCTAAATATTATAGCTTCAAACTAGAATGAAATCTCATTCTTTTTTGTAAATCCATATGTCCTAAAATAAATGACATCTGGTGATAGTCCTTGTTTGCATGATATGTATAGATTATCAGGTGATGATGTATGGAATGTGCTCCTTTGTAATTGTCTTCTATAGAAGCAATCAAAAAACTCTTTGAAAGCATTACTTTTTGTGATGACTCCTTTTCTTGTGCATCTGAAGAAGCATGTTCTTGCTTGATAATGAGATTTTTCCATGCCCTAGGTGTTCCATGTGGCAAGTGTTTCCTTTTTTGCAAAGAATGGACCATGCAGAAGAAGAATATGTTGTAAAAACATAAAGCTAAATAACATTAGATGTTTATTTCAAAACATGCCAAGTATATTGGTGGAGTAAATTTCTTTGAAACTCACCAGGTAGTAAGTTATGTCTTTGACACTCCATGCCTCTGTGATGGTTTCTATAAGCTGTGTGATTGCATTTCTCGATTCAATCACATAGGTATCAGATGTACTTGTTGCCTCATGATCTTCAAAAATTTATCTAGTCTGGCCCAAACCTCCATTCTTTTTTTTTTTCTACTTCTAGATTGCTTTTTACATTTCGTAAACTTGCAAAATTGTTTCCAACAATTCCACATTTTCCATCAGTGTTGCTGAAGAATCTTCTTGCTTTTGCACCTCCCATTGACACATCTTGTAATACATCACTTGTATTTTGTGAAAGCTTTGGATCTCTTCTTAGATGAACATCACCACCATGAAATCCCATTTCTAAAAGCAGAGACTCACACTTTTTTATACATTCATATGCAAGAGATGTAGGCTTGATGGAATATGCATAATCCAATTGAAGATGGACCAATTTATCAATGATCCTTAACTCTGCATGTAGTGTACATATGTGTACATTAATCAATTCTATTGAAAGTATGGGATCCCAAATCATGATGGAAGATGAGTACTTATGTAGATTAACATTTTGGCTAGAAGGAGCTTCCTCAACCTCAGTTCTAGCAATCCATCCTCTTGTACCTGGACTTTGCATGCAATACAAAAAAGGGTACTTACAATTTGCACCCCCGCTTATACTAAACATGCATTTTAGAGTCTTTAAGTATCCACTCGGATCCCACTCAATTTTAAAGCTTCTGTAATGGTTCATATTCAACCATTCTCTTGAGTGATGCCTTTGGATAACATTTGGAATGTCTATTAGTAAGAATAACCACTTAAGTGTTTTATGATTCTCAGATGGAACTTGAGCACACCCAATCCACCATAACTTGATTTTTTAATGTACTTTGAGAGATGGAGTATCCAATTTCCCAAGGCTATAGTCCAAAGCTCTATTCATTAGTGCAATACTTATTCTCTCCAACTTTTGTTGTTTTTTAATTTCAACTTCATCAAGTTCTATTATAAATTTCAAAGGGTGAGAACATTCATGTTCTTTTATATTATAGAACTGAACCATGTATGTTATATCTATCCATATATTGTTAAACACATTGTAAGTGAAATGTAAAGTTTTTTTTCCTACCTCATAAGGCATGTTATCGGGAATTTGTTTATAGTCACCAATTATAGATGTGATACTCTTATTCATGCACAACCGATACTTTCCTACATGATGAGGCCTAGGCAATCCAAAGAGTTTTACTTTATAAAATTTAAGAAAATCACACCAAACTTTTGAAATTGCTCATAACCCTTTCTACTCACTCCAAATCCATCACAAACCTCTTGAATTTGAGATGGTTCTAGCAACACATTCATTTCTTTCACGAGTTTTTGAAAAATAAACTATTTCAAGCATAGATTTTCATTCAGTTTCAATAGTTTCAAAATGTCATTCTGACTCATAATTTCATTACAAAAAAGAACACACTAAAAAATACTCATAATGTTTAAACCTAGCACATTTGTTACATGATCTCTTACAGTTTTCATTCTCTTTTTCTTTTGGCTAGATTTTTCAGTTAAATTTTAAAAAGGTTTTACTCGTTTTGATTGCATTCTCAATCCTATAGGCGTTTCTTTCATTTGTTTGAAAGCTTCTTACTGAGAAGACACATGCGATAACTTTTTTCTAGATCCCTCTGATGTAAATCTCTCTGATGTAGTACCTTTTGCAGATAGTTTATGTATTGCATATAGTTCTTTGAAATCTCACAGAGCTTTGAACAATAGCCACGTAAACCATCGTCACCATCTCCTACAAATCTAATCAGATCATGAAGATTATGAAAAGGTAGACACCTTCCAGTTTGTGGATCAATTAGATAAACATATCCATCTACCCATATGTCGATATGATTTTTGCCGTCTTTGTGCAATCCATCAACTTCACAAGATTGAAGAGCCCTCTGAAATACATTTCTTGTTGTTGAAACTCTTGACTGATTAGAATGTTGATATGGAACTTATCATGCAAACTTCGGCTAGATGAAAGGTTAGTGAGAGCGTTCGGATTGAGATTCTCCATGGTGAAATTGTTCAGATTCACGAGAAAGAGAGAAGCAGGACTGCTATGGAGAGGAGAGTAAAAAAGTGTAGAACGTCCTAAACACATTATATAAGTCAAAGAACAAGAGGGAAACTTGAAATTTGGTGAACGCTTGACGAACACAAACTTTGAGGCAAATGACTTTTCATGATTATCACATGAACTTTCTCTCTCTTACAAAAGAGAGAGAAAGTTTGTGTGGTAATCATGAAAAGTGACTATTTGCATAAAATACATTTTAAATGCAGGTACACAAAATTTTATGAAACGATTTGACATTATTGATCCAGATTAAGCAAATAATTGATATCCTTACACGGCCCTTTTTTTGCCATTTTTCAACCATAATGTTGTGGAGATTAGTGAGTGGCACAAAGCCAATGCCTCATGTACATGATCCAACACCTGAAGGACAAGTCAAGGCACTTAATGTGAGGATAGAAAAGGATTGGAGATTCATATTCATTCTATGCCAACACATAAGTTATAGCATGATAGGGCATATACGAGACTTGGACACATCCAAGAAGGTTTGGGAGACCTTGGAGAGATTGTACTCTTCATCAATTAAGGCAAAGAAGATTCAACTCAAGAATGAGCTAAATAACCTTAGGAAAGCACCAATTACTATCATAAATGAGTAAATTTTGAATGTTAAGGAGTTTGCAAATGTCCTAGGCTCAATTGGGAGCCCAATCAAAGATGATGATCTTGTGGCACACACTTTCAATGGCTTGAGAGAGGATGGAAGGTGGAAAGCCCTCACCACATCAGTGGATGTGAGGGACTCCCCATGAAAATTTGATCAATTATTCACACTCATGGTGTTGAAAATAAAATTTTTTTCATGGATTGGATTGTTTCCCCAATTGGAACATCCATTTGGAATGATTCAAAGCTGCTTGGATGGTTGTGAAGGTCTAGTTTAAATTTGCAAAGTTCCATTTTAATTCTATATAGAGACACAAAAGAAAATTCATAATAGTGAGCATATATCACTCCTTATGGGCCTAGTGGAGGGCAACCATCTTCCATTGTTGCATTGCAGTGTTCAAATCATTTCCCATCATTATTACTAGGATTTTTTTCTACAAGAACTTCCCCTTGGCTTACCTCCTTCTTGTGGGAAAGTTGATCATGCTATAGACTTGCTCCCAAGAACTAAGCCTATATGTAGAGCCCCCTACTGACTCCCATATTCCCAACAAGAAGGAGTAGAGAAGCAATTGAAAGAATTCTAGAACAAGGGATTCATTCAACCTAGTCATTCAACTTGGATAGCAAGTATTCTTTTGGTTAAGAAAAAGGATGGGCCGATGAGATTATGTATTGATTATAAAAATTTGAACAAAGGTACAACAAATATTAAATATCCAATGCCCCAAATAAATGATCTATTTGATCAACTAAAAGGATATGATATTTTCAAAGCTTGATCCTCAACAAGCATATCACCAAATCAGAATTAAACCTAATGTTTCCAAAATAGCTTTTGGGACCAAGTACGAGCATTTTAGTCATGCCTTTTGGAGCCCCATTACATTCATGACTTTGTTGAACACAATACTAAGTCCTTAGTAAAATTTGAAGGTGGCTTCCTTGAAAAAAATTCTTGTCTATAGTCAAAATACAGATGCCTATCTAGAACATTTGGAAAAGATTTTCCGAGTTCTAAGAGAGAAGAAACTATATGAAAAGGAAGCCAACTATGAATTCTTTTAACTACAATTATATAAATTGGTCACATTATATCTCATAAATGAATTCAAGTTGATCTCGAAAAGGTCCAAGTTCTCAACTTGTCTCACCCTAAAACTATTAAAAAATTCAAAATTTTTAAGGTTAGTAGGATATTATAGAAAGTTTGTGCCAAACTTTGGAAAGATTTCAATCCATTTATTTGAGAAACTAAATGGAAAGCCTAAAAGCCTTAATTGGGATAAGGAATAGGCTAAAAGTATGGAAAAACTTAGTAAAGCCTTAGTTCGGCCCAGGTTCTACAAATAGTAGATCCAAATGAACCCTTTGTAATAGGAACAAATGCTAGTGATTTAGCAATAGGATCTGTGTTGAATTGGAATGGTCCACCCATTACTTTTGAAAGTCAAAAGGTAAACTCAGCTCAACAAAATTATTATACCTACTATAAAGAGGCTTATGCCATTGTGCATGCTTAAAAGGAATGGAAACATCACTTGTTTGGTGCCAAAGTAACCATCACCTTTTATCAAGCAAGTATCAAATGGTTTGCAAACCAATGCGAGTTAACACATAGAAAAGCTAGATGGGCCAAGATACTTAAGGAATTTTACTATGCACGCACATAACAAAGTGGGAAATTCAATGTGGTTGCATATGCTTTAAAATGTATGCCTATGTTGAATTATGTGAGTTTCATACAAATTTCCAATGATGTAATGGAATTGATGAAAGGAAAGTATCAAGAAGATGTGATTTGTAAGTGTTGGTGCAAATAGCAAGCCTAAGAGCTTTGCTAAGATTCATAGACTACTCTCAAAGATTATCTCTAGTTTAATGATCATAAGAATACATGCTTGTGAAAAGTAAAACTTGTATTTACATTGGTCATTTGTAAAAGCTAAAAGTAGAAGAGGGATCTTGTGATGATAGAAAGCTAAATCCATGAATCATTTGGTGAAAGGAATTAGATTTATATCATCCCTAAAGTATAGGATCACTTTTAGGTGAATGAGAGTCAAATTCAAATTCAAATATGAGTATGAATGTACCCACATCTTAGTCATGGGGAGAGTCACCCATTCAAGAGAGATTGAGCTACTTCATTGATAGATTGTGATTATCGCATTAAGGAGTAGTCCTCTACACTTTCAATGTATCATATGTTCAATGTAATATACATTTTGAATCATTACATTGAGTAAGAGTTTCTCTTCATTCTGGTTTAGTACAATCATGAACAAAGTGAACTATCTTGTTGATTTCTCTATGTGTAAGCATCCATTTGCTATGCTTTCACTTATGTTAGTTAGATAAAATTGTTCAGTTTCTACATATCAAGTTTCATTACCATTGGTTGGCTAGAACTTAATTTATGAAGCTATGAATCTGACTATGTCTGCATATAGTCTTGTTCCTAGAAAGTCGGGGTGACCTCCCATAGTTGTTAGCTTCATTTCGTAGTGTATGGTATAGAAAAACTCATCAAATAACTTGCTTTAGTTAGCTATGCACTTTCATTAGATGTGTACAAAAGCCTTCTGGTCAATTCATACCAAATTGGGAGCTCTAAACATATCTCTGTGACCTTCTTATCCAAAAATAGTAGGTTGTTCACAATCCTTGCAAATAGAAGTTATCTATTGTGGTGAGAAATTTTCATAATGATGTTCCAAAGGACCTAATGATTCCTCATGCATTTTTGGGAAGCTAAGAAAGTTTACTAAGCATCCTTGGAGTCACATTAGCTAGTGTAGAGCACGTTTGTTGCAACACCAACTCATCTCTGCACTTATAGCATCACCTCTTCATAGTGGTATCAGAGCAACTAAGCATCATGGGTGATGGATCCCCTTCATCTATTGAAAATTGGATCGAGGTAATCATTCAGCATGGTCACTTAGAATTGAAGCATATTTACAAGGAAGAAACCTCTATGGTTACATATCTCGGGATGAGATGATGACAATACTCAGAAGTGAGGGCCAACCAACATAAGAGGAGCAGGAAAGGTTGAATGCATAATGCTCAAAGGATGCTTCAAGGTCATACATTCTCAACTCTATCTTTGATTTTTTACTTCCATACATTAGGAATTGCAAGACATCACAAGAAAAATGGAATTCTCTTGAAGCATTCTTCTCATCAAGCACAAAGGCAAGGAAAAACTAGTTATGGATGGAGTTTACAACACTCAAGAAGATGCCCAAGTAGAATGTGATTGATTCTATCACCAAGATCAAAGACATTTTCAGATCAACTTGGGAGCAATGGAGAAGACATTGATGAAGAACAAATAGTAAGGCAGGTGATCAATGGTACAAAGGAAGATGACAAATGGGACATCTTCACCACAACCATGGATCTCTACATGGACATGCAAGTTCCTAATTTCAACATACTCATGGGATAACTATTCCCACATGAGGCAAAGCTTATGAAGCATGGTGACAATAAAAAAAGGTAATTGTAAGCTGCCGGATTGGCAATTGTAAATCTTTTCCTTTTCATATTCTGCACGAACCAAAAGGTCATTGCGTAGAGTTGTATCCATTTATAAATCAATGAAAGTACGCTTCGGTAACAACCAGAAGAATTGCCAGACTGTCTGTCTGGGCGATACATTCTGTGGAGTTTCCGTTGTGTTATGTTGGATAATTCTGAGTAGTACTATGTTATTTTGCTTTTGTTTGATTATCTTCAATTGTGTTTAACGCTGTTCCAGTAAGTAAGATTTGTGAGTCTGTATTACGGTAATGAATAACTTCTGCGCTGTGTGATGAGAACGTATCAACTAGAGCATAATCGGTAAGGTTGTGGAAGAGCTAGCAATAGTCTGAGTACAGATAGTAATACGGTGAGAGAACGAACCAGAGTCTGGAGATTAATTCGTATTAACAGAGATTTAAACATTAAGGTACTGTGTTGTGAGTGATTAATTAGGAAAATCAAGTATAGGGCCTCTGATTATCAGACCCCTTCCACTCCCAAGAACCCCAAAAGAGCTTAAACGCGTCTCTGACGACAACGCGCGTTTAACACTAGCGCCGTCTGTGGGAAGGTGGAAACAGAGTGTTATAAAGTGATTGTGGGAAGGTGACCATAGATTGTGAATCGACAGTAAGGTGAAATAGTACGTAAGTGTTGCAAAGGTGATATATGCCAGTTACTCGGTCCGGTGAGTCGTATCCGAAGTACAGGTGAGACGGACAGCCTTGGGTAGTATCAAATTTGTTAAGGACTCCCCCACGAGGCAGAAGCATAGATCGATTAAGACCAGTCGTCGAAGAAACGAAGCACATTAGCAGTGATTCCGGTAGCATTCGGGTGGAACATACTGCAATTCCGGTAGATTCCGACGTAATTTCGACACAGTCTGCATAAGATATAGTAACTTCGGAGTCTACAAGGACGCAGTGTGTAGTTGATCCGACACCGTCTGGTCAGGATTCAAACCCGTCTGAGGATAGAGGTGTCTTACCCAGAGAGGTCATTGAAGGTGAAAGAATACCCTGGATTGGGGAAAGTTCCACTAATTCCAGTGGCAGTTCGGTCCCGGTTGCAGAAAATTTACAGCTTTCCAGTGACAGTGTGATACTTCTTGGTGAATCTTCATTCAGGACACCACTGTTCGGGGCAAGCTTGCCCACGTTTGATACCACATAAGAGGATAGGCTATTCGAATTAGAAACTCATAAGAGGTTGAGCGCTATTTTCGAACCGGAAGGTGAGCAGTCTGATCATACAGACTCTGACGGACCGAAAACACATCCTCAGAACTCAGAAAATAGTAATAGTACCGCCACTAGCAACATGAGTGGACAACAACAACAACAACAACAACAACAACAACAACATCCACTTCCACTCCGGCCGGTTCCAACAGGAATAACTTACACCAAGTTCGACGGATTTCCAGGTGATGATCCTGATGCCCATGTACGCACCTTTGAAATAAGTTATGTAGTGCTAAACCATCCACCCGATCTGGCATACAAGGCCATAGTATTCCAGTCAACATTAGTTAATGAAGCAGCGAGGTGGCTTACAGAGTATGATATCAACCATTTCGGCACCTATGAAGCGGTAAGGGATGCGTTTTTGCAGAGGTTCCAGCTGAAGAAGAACCCTGTCGAAATTTTCGATTACTTGCAGAACAATAGACAGAAGCTGCACCAAACAGTGTAGGAATATGCCACCCTGTTTAGAACTCATTTGAGACAACTACCGCCGGCCCATGCCAACCTGCCGGATGATGTCATCACTCAGTGGTTTATTAATGGGTTGACTCCGTAGCTCAGATAGATTATGATCATCCGTTGTGTGGGAGCTATGACACTAGATGCGGTTATTGCAATGGCCTTGCAGCTCGAGCATAAGGTTGGAGGCTTTACCGAAGACATGGAGTGGTTGAAAGCCAGTAAAAATATTGCAGAGGATCCGGCTAGACAGATGTACTGCACCAAGTGCAAGAATCCAGTGCCACATGTGCCCTTAATCAGATGTATTGCGCTATCTGCAATACCACTAGACATTTCACCGAAAAATTATGCGTATAATGCCAAAGTGCAGGGACCAGCAACTGTCAATGCCATTATACAAGAACCAGGGCAACCGGCCACCCATTACATTTCACCTCAGATGAGAAATAATCAGCAGCAAGGATACAGAAATTATCGAGGACAGCGGAATACAAATTACAATACAAATCGTTGACAGGAACATCACAGGAAGGTACTTCTTTGCCACCCCCTCGCTGTCATTTTTGCGGTGAGTTGGGTCACATCCGAAGATTTTGTAAAGATGCAGCCGAATATGATCAGAGGAAGAAAGAGCGTCAGAACCCAATGACCAATATGGTCTATATTTCACCAGTGGAAACTCAAGCAGTAGTGATTCAAACAAGATCTGGTAAGCAGTTACAACCAGCAGCAGAAGTGTTTGAACCTGGCATCCATGAACAACAGAGAATGTATAACAAGGCTAGCCAATGGACCACCAAAGAGCCTACAGTGTTCCCAGATCCAATTCCAGTGACCCAAGTTCCGCTACCAAAGGAAGGATCGCAGGAACAAGATTCTACCCCAGTAACAGGCGCATCATCTTCAGAATCCGTGAAAAGTACAATTCAAGCAGATCAGGCATGGGAAATTTTATCTAAGGCATCCATCACTCTCCCTCTTGGACAGTTACTTGCATTAGTGCCGGGAGTTCGGCAACGATTCCAGCAACAGCTCAATCTTGGGTCTTCTTGCATTCTAGCAACGACAATGGTACAACGGGAAGCTGATTCTACGGTGGATCATTCGGTCCCCTTAATTACGGTATGGTACAAAAATCACAAGATTACTCAAGTACTAATTGATGGTGGGTCTACTGTAAACATCGCTACTGCAGCGCTTTGTAAGAAGTTGGGATGGACGCAAATCAAACCTGTTCAATTTTTCGTTAGAATGGCAGACCAATCTCGAGTCCATCCGGTGGGACTCGTACGGAATGTCTCGATCACTTTGCAGGGTACAACGTTTAAGATGACTTTTGTAGTCTTAGAACTACCAGAGTCTAGTCTTGACTATAATCTTCTTTTCGGACGACCCTGGTTAAAATAGGCAAGTCACAAGATTGGTCCGCATAGGAATTGACTTTTAAGGATAATCATCGTAAATATATTGTCAAACTGGATGCCATTCAGCCTTGTGAACTTCATGCCAGACCATATGTAGCAGAGTCGGTCCACATGTTGGATGGCTTATCTGACGATGAAGAAGAAGCATTTCTGAAGAACAATGAAGATATGATTTCCTTAGGTACTGTAGATCTACAATCTGTTGTAGACAACTGGAGTCCGGCAGCCTGTACGGTGGTGCCTGTGACCGAAGAAGTGGAGATAGAAGATACTGTTGCTATGGATGAAGCCGCTCTACAACAACTTTTACAGTCAGCTGACGATCCAGGGAAACCTCATCAATTCTATGTTCCCGAAGATCAGTTAATCACCTATAATTTGGGAGATGAAGTGAATCCGCGACCTGTCAAGAAAAAGGAAGGATTGTCTGAGGCGTTTCAAACAGATTTGATCCAGCTTCTTCGTGAGTTCTCTGATGTTTTTGCATGGGATTATCGTGATATGAAAGGTCTGGATCCTCACATCTATCAGCATCGGGTCGTGCTTAAACTAGAAGCAAAGCCGATTAAACAACCCAGCTACCGTATGAATCCCAACTATGCAGCACAGGTCAAAGTAGAACTTGATCGCCTATTAAAGGTAGGATTCATTGTACCCATTGAGCATGCTGAATGGATCTCCCCGATCGTGATCGTACCAAAGAAAAACAAGTAGCTCCGAATATGTGTCGATTATCGAAAATTGAATGCAGCCACCATACCTGATCCATTTCCTCTTCCATTTCTTGATACAATGCTGGACAGAGTGGCTGGGCATGAAATGTATTCATTTCTCGATGGTTACAGTGGTTATAACCAGGTCCGAATGGCTGAGCAAGATATACCGAAAACAACGTTTATTATGAATTGCGGTGTTTTTGCTTGTACAGTCATGTGGTTTGGGTTGAGGAATGCTCCTAGTACCTTTCAATGTTGTATGCAGGAAATTTTTTCACCCTATCTCACTTCTTTTATGCAAGTATATCTAGATGACTTCTCTTTATTCGGTCAAATGGTAGAACACCTGTATCATTTACGGTGCTGCTTTGAGAAATGTCGTGAATACCGACTCTGCCTGAACCCCACCAAATCTATCTTTGCGGTTTCTTGTGGTAAACTCCTTGGCCACATTGTATCTGCACAGGACATACAAGTTGATCCAGATAAAGTTGCAACCGTGTTAGAAGCACCTGTGCCTACTACGCCGAAAGAAGTGATGCGCTTCATGGGTCAAGTTAGGTGGCATGGTCGACATTTATGATGGCTTGCCCATTTGGCAATACCCCTAAATGGCTAATAACTAGTACTCCTCGACAGTTTGATTGGACTCCGGAATGTCAAACTACATTTGATCGTCTAAAAGGATTATTAACGCAGGTTCCAATTCTACAACCTCCTGATTGGGAACGCCCATTCCATGTTTTTGTAGACGCATCGGATATAGCCATTGGAAGTGTTTTAATGCAACAAACTGATAAGTGGTTCCGGCTTGTCTATTATGCAAGTCGACGGCTTGCTCCTGCTGAAAAGAATTATTCAGTGACTGAAAGAGAATGTCTTGGTTTGGTGTACTCTCTAAAGAAATTCCGACATTATTTGCTAGGCCGAAATTTCATCTTTCATGTAGATCATGCTGTGCTGGTGTATCTGGTTAAGCAGTAGCATTTAGGTGGTCGTTTGGCGTGTTGGGTTTTATTGTTACAAGAGTTCGATTATGAAGTAATTCATCGACCCGGCACTGCACATGCATTATCAGATTTTCTCTCTCTGTTGGATTCCGGTGAAGCTCCGGTCGGTGTTGATGACACCACACCATCAATTTATGTTACTGAAACAACTAATGATGAATCTGCATAACCTCCTGTAACACCTACCTACTATGATCAATTATTAACCTTTCTTACTAATGGATGTCTTCCTCAACAAACTTCTCCTGCTATGCGTCGAAAAATTGCAGTTTACTGTCATAGATTCCGGTTGATTGCCGGACAGTTGTATTATATGGATCATACTGGGGTTTTACTTCGTTGTATTCCTCCACATGAAGTAAACTCAGTTATCGCTCTGGCACATTCAATACCTTCCGGTGGACATTTTGCGGCAGATTTAACACACCGAAAAATTCGCAAAGTGGGCTCTGGTGGCCTACTATGTACAGAGATGTATCTCAGTTTGTGCAACAGTGTGACAATTGTCAGCGATCTGGACAGCCTTTACAATGCCACTTCTTCCCTCTACAACTTGTATTACCTTTGGAACCTTTTCAAAAATGGGGTCTTGATTTTATTGGACCAATTACACCTCCAGCAATCTTTAGCAACAATCGCTACATTCTGACATGTACAGATTATGCTACCAGATGGGCAGAAGCTTGGGCTTTACGGTTCGCTACAGCTTTTTTGGTAGCGAAGTGTCTGATGAAGGACATATTTCCACGATATGGATTACCTTTGGAACTTGTAACAGATCAAGGAACGCACTTTGCTAACAGTTTAATTCGAGTGTTAACGCATACTTTTCAAAATTTGCATAAATTTAGTTCACCGTATTATCCTCGTGCTAATGGCTTAGCTGAAAGTACCAACAAGACCTTGCTGAGTATGCTTTGAAAATTGATTGTGGAATCACTAGAAAGATGGGATCAGTTACTACCTACAGTATTATGGGCATACCGGACTACTTACAAAGTTGCCACCGGACTGACTCCTTTCAAGCTTGCTTATGGATTGGAAGCAATTGCTCCAATGGAAGTTGTAGTGCCTAGTTTACACGTGGCCATAACTCAGAAGTTGATACCCGAAGAGTCTTTGCCATTTCAGTTGGACACACTTAGAGAACTGGATGAGCATTGCCGGGAAAGTTTTCTGACTCTTCAAGAAGTGCAGTTGCGGCAAGCTCGTACACATGATCAATATCTTAAAACTCGAGTTTTTACGGTGGGACAACTTGTGCTATTTTACAATGCTAAATCAAATCATGCGGCTGGAAAATTCAAATTATGATGGTTTGGTCCTTACCGGATTACTGAAAAAGTGGGCCCAACTACTTTTCGGTTGACTACTCTGACCGGAATTCCTCTTCCTAAAGTGATAAATGGTTCAAAGTTGCGGCCGTATCATCAAGCACCTGATTCGCACTGAAGTGTTCTGCGGTTGCCCGCGTATATTTTTATTTTTTCTTTTTTTTTTTACTTTTCTTTTCTTTTCCTTTTTTCAGTTTTGCGTGTTAGTTGAATAAAGACAATAAACTCCTCATTTTACTACATAACCATGAATAATCGCCGCCTTTTGTTATTGATTCTGCTCATGCATGCACACCGTAGTTATGAAGGTTATCATCTCAACATCGCGCAATGATTAACAATTTCGATCGCCTCCCGTTGCCAAGTATCTACTTAATCTTTTTCATTTCGCTGTTAATCACTATTGTGTCTACGTGTTCTGTGTACTTTGCGTTTTCTGTCATCCCTATGTATTTGTGCTATTTCGCGTGCGGATCATGGAAGCTTTAGAAAATTTTGCTACCTTCTGTGATGGAATCCCTCCGGACGTGAGTGAATTCTTGCGTGTCCGAGGTTTGTCCAACTTTGCTGAATTGCCCTGGCATTCAGTGGAGTGTCATCCATACTATGCCCAGATAATCGCTGCTATTGCCGCCACACCTGCTACGGAGCAGAGTTGGCCTATTACGTGTTTCCCCTCTCGTGTCGTAATCACCCTGTAGTCATTTGCTGCCGCTTTCCGACTCTCCGTAGAAGGACGAGAGAATGGTCTTAATCTTCCAATCGCTACGATGATTCAATTGTTTCCCAGGCACTCTTCGAATGAGTATGCCATACTCTGTCGCCCTGAGCCTGAAAGAACAGCTTTGCAATTTTTAGTAGCCATATTAAACTTACAAAAACACACTTATCGGATTTCTTGCCCATTCTACTCGGTGATTGATATGGCTTCTAGAGAGCCTATCAATTTTGCTTCTTACTATTTTCGGCGCATTCACCGTGAATGCGTTACGGTCATAAAACACGTTAACAAAATAAAACACGTTAACAAAGGTGATCTCCCACGTTCATGTTTACCGCACATCCTTACCTTTTTGTTTCCGGCCCTCCAAGCAGCGCAACCGCCTCCACGAGCTCCAATTTTATATCATGAAGAATCTGCTCAAATACTTGAAGACGACGAAGAAGATGATGAAGAAATCTTCTAGCTCCTCCGCCGAAAACGAATCCGGATCAGTTCGTCTGACAGTCAAGTGCAAGGGTCTATCGCTGGAAATAAAGCAGACAAAAATGAAGAAGAGATTTTCCACGACACTGCTACCTCTATTCACCATGATTCATCCGCTCAGTCATCTCCAAACCAGCAACAAGATCAGAGTGTTACTACTGATTCTGACGACATATCTTCTAAGGAAGAATCTCAGCAGCAGTCCAAACAAGATGTGCAAGAAGATATGCAGATTATTGTTGCAGAAGTTTTGGCAGCTTTGATTGCGGCAGTAGATTCTGTAGTTGTTCAACCTCAAGTGACTACGCAGCAATCCACCGAAAAAGTATTGGTGGCTGACACTCTGCAACCCACTCCTCCACCCATACCTCCACTTAAACCTATTGTTCCCATTCCACCGATTGTACCTGAAGCATCGGATTCATCATCCTCTTCACCTAACTATTCTCCACCCAATTCCCATCAACTCCTAATAGCTTCTTCATCTCAACAACGTCCTCCTCTTCTGTTTCCTTCAATTCCTATGTTTACTGAGCTCGCATCCATGGGTCATATGTAGATCCAACTATAGCAGCAACTACCAACACAGATGAAAGAGGTTACTGATAATCTTAGAGAAGAATTCCAGCATAAAGTCGATGTTCTTGAGGCAGATATTAATCCACTCTAAGAAGAAGCAGATGCAATAAAAGCAGAAAATCATTCTCTGCACCTACAAATTCAACAGCTCCAGGCCAGACTTGCTGAACAGGAATCATTAATTAGCCAAAGAGATGCTGCATTAGCTGAGTTACAAGCTAAAGATGATTTATTGTGTGCTGCTGATGCAGAGATTCTTCAGTTACAGTAGTTAGTTAAGGATAAAGAGGATGCTCATATAGCACTGGGAAACTTGTTAGAAGAAACTAGAGTACAGTTGGATGAAGCCGTGTAGAAAGAACAGGAACTAACAAATTTACTAAAGCAAACTAATACAGAGCTCCAGTTCGCAAATGCAACCCTATTTGAATCAAATTCTGCTCTTAAAATGCAGATGACGTTAATCGCTCATCTCCAGAAAGAAGTTCCAGCGATCCGAAGAGAGCGAGATGCTTATTACCGGACCATCCGATTTCAGAATCAAGAATTGGAGAGAAGAGAGAACCAATTGGGTGCTCAAGCACAAAGATTATCTAGAGTTGATAAAAAAATTCAAGACATGAAAGTGAACTGAGATGCAACTTTGGAAAATGACTTTTATCTCCAGGAAGCCTTTCTGCAAACACAAGCAGAAATTTTGATGAGCCAGGTAATTGCAACAAGTTCAGTAAGAACTGATGCGCAACTAGTAGAACCAGACATTCTAAAGAAAATGCTGGATAGCCTCAAGCAGAAAATTGCCAGGACATTTAAGTTAGCTCGAACAATGTATCTTCAAGGTATAGTAGATGAACCATAAAATTTTGTATCTCTGCGGGTTCAAGTCCACCGTGCGTACCAGTGTAAGTCGCCGGATTGGCAATTGTAAATCTTTTCCTTTTCATATTCTGCACGAACCGAAAGGTCGTTGCGTAGAGTTGTATCCATTTATAAATCAATGAAAGTGTTGGAGTTAGACGTCTGCAGAAGCACGCGAACAACACAAGGAAGAAGAAGAAGCTTGGAGCACAACACACAAGACTGAATGTATTACTAGAGAATGTACAAAGATAAGTAGCCCATTAGGGCAATAGGCGTATATACAAGCCGGGGGAAAAAACCTCCTAAAGAGGGAAAAAAGTGCCCCGACGGTCCAAGAGTGTTCACACACATCACTACCTAAATATATCAACAAATCCCCCTTGGGAGTGATGCGGTGAACAAGGAGCTGGCACTCATGTATAAGGAAGTGCCGAGCTATGTGGAAATCACTCCACAAAAGGAAGTAAGCCCAAAGCTTTGCGGAAAGCTTCAAACTTCTCCCTAGGCAGAGCCTTCGTGAAAAGGTCTGCAATGTTCTCCTGCCTGGGCACATATGCCAAGCTGATCTCCCCAGCAGAGAACCTCTCCCTGACATAGTGATAATGCACCTCAATGTGCTTAGTGCGAGCATGGAACACAGGGTTCCTCGCAACTGCCAATGCGCTCTGACTGTCAGTGAAGATGGTGGTGGCAGAAGACTGGCCAACACCCAAATCAGCCATAAGGCGTCTGAGCCACACACACTCAACAGTCGCTGTGAAAACTGCCCTATACTCAGCCTCACAACTGGAAGTGGCCACAGTAGGCTGCTTCTTGCTCAACCAAGATATACATGAGCTACCAAGCATGAAGCAAAAACCACTGGTGGATACACGAGTGTCATAGCAACCAGCCCAATCTGAGTCAGAAAAAGCATGCAAATCTGGCGGTAGTGATCCCCCCTTGGGATAAAACAACCCAAGTAGTCGAGTATCACTCAAGTAGCGAAAGATGCGCTTAACCGCTTTCCAATGCGTGACTCCTGGGCAATGCATAAACCTGCTCATCTGTGAGACAGCAAACTGAATATCTGGCCGAGTAATGCATAAGTAAATCAAGCATCCAACAGCCTGCTGATAGAGAACAGCATCAAATGCATCTCCAACATCATGAAGACTCAATCGTAAACCTGTCTCCATAGGAGTGGCAATAGGCTTACAGTCTTCAAGGCCAAAACGCTACAATAATGTGTCAATATATTTCGTTTGACACAAAGCCATTCCACCATCAACTTGCATAAACTGAATGCCCAAATAGTGATGCAAATGCCCCAAATCAGACATCTCAAATGAGGCATGCAAATCAGCCTTGAAATCAGCAATATGTTTCTCAAGAGGACCAGTGAGCAGCATGTCGTCTACATAGACAACAATGATCAAAAGCACATCATTAGCACGCTTAACATATAAGGTGCTTTCAGTTGGACTATTCTCAAAACCATGTGCAATCAGATAGGCATGTATTTTCTCATACCAAGCACGTGGTGCTTGCTTTAAACCATATAACGCCTTCTTTAACTTGCACACCTGGTTTTCATGCCCTTTCTGCACAAAGCCACGGGGCTGAAAAACATACACTTCTTCATGCAAGTCACCATTCAGAAATGCTGTTTTAATGTCCAACTGATGTACATTCCAACCATGATGGGCTGCAAGTGCACAAATGCTCCGAACAGTAGTCATACGGCATGTAGGTGCAAAGGTCTCATCAAAATCAATGCCTCTTTCCTGCGCATAACCCTTTGCAACAAGCCTAGCCTTATACCTGTCAACTGTACCATCAGGTTTACGCTTCAACTTGTATACCCACTTAGTGCCAATGGCCTTCTTGCCAGGAGGCAAGTCACATAAAGACCATGTACCATTCTTCATTATAGCATCATATTCAGATTGCATAGCAGCCATCCAATTTTCTGAATTTTGTGCTTCATCAAAAGAAACAGGCTCATTCTCATCACAGAGACTAGATGCAGCCATAGCATAGCAATCTGATGCAAAGGAGGTACTATGAGAGCCTGAACGAGTACGATATGACAAAGGTGCATCTAATTTGCTGTCACGCAAAGTCTGCACCAGCCATTTTGGCATAGTTTTTGCCTGTTCAATATCAGCTCTCTCATCAACAAGTGCATCATGTAAATCTGCATCAGAAATGGAATGATCTGCATCATCATATGAAACCTGCAAAGGCTGAGAAGTTGCCTCATTAGGACCAGCACTAGCCTGTCCACCTGTAAAAAGAGGCATCAAAGTATCATACATGTCTTTGGAGCTAACAGATGTCTCCTTAGTACATGAAAGCAATGGCTGAATAGCATCTTCCACAAAGACAACATCACGGCTAACCAGAATGCGTATAGTCTGTGGATGATACAGACGATAGCCTTTACTTTCAGAACTGTACCCAACAAAAATACATTTTACTGCCTTATCATCCAATTTTCTGCGATGTTGTTCAGGCACTAATGCATATGCCAAACAACCAAAAACACGCAGATGAGCAACAGATGGCTTGCGGTCATGCCAAGCCTCATATGGAGTGATAGACTGCAACGCTTTGGTGGGACACCTGTTCAGTACATATGCTGCACACATGACAGCCTCAAGCCAGAAACTATGTGGTAAAGCCTGACTTTTGACCATGCACCTCGCCATCTCCATGAGTGACCTGTTCTTTCGTTCAGCAACTCCATTCTGTTGAGGTGTATACGGCACTATACATTGGTGTTTTATCCCACGTTCAGCCAGAAATGCATTAAAATATGAAGACATATATTCCCCCCCTCGATCAGAACGGAGGGTGCCCATTTTACATGCTGACAGATTTTCAGCCAAAACCAAAAACTGTTTGAAGCACATGAACACTTCGGACTTTGCTTTGAGTGGATATACCCATGCATGCCTGGAAAAATCATCAATGAAAGTCACCAAGTAAAGGTAATTTCCAAAAGAGGGTGTCTGCATAGGACCACAGACATCACTATGTACAAGCTGCAATTTCTGCATAGCCCGAACTGAACCATCTTTTGGAAAGGAAGAACGCTGCATTTTGCCCAAAATACAGCCTTCACAAACATGTTTTCCAGGTGCCTCAAGTTTGGGCAAAGAGGACACCATTTCAGATTTCTGCAGGCGTAACAAACTAGCAAAATTCAGATGACCAAAGCGTGCATGCCAAAGCTTTGCATCTGACATAGCCTGAGAATCATGAACTGCACATGCCGAATCATTCACAGATCTTTCATAGTCTATGAGCTTATACAGCCCACGATATAAAATGCCAGAAGCAATAATCACATCACCATTTGAGAGATCATGGACTGTACACCTGTCATCAACGAATTTCACAACCAAGCCAATCTTGGCTAATGCAGAAACTGATAACAGGTTCTTTTTTATCCCTGGCACAAATAAAGCATCTGACAAAGTGAAAGAACTACCATCAGCAGTAGTCAGAATGATCTTTCCAACTCCCATAACAGGATAAGAGGAGTTATTGGCGCATGTGACAGTATTCCCTGTAGGGGCAGGCTCGAGTGAAGAGAAGAATCTACGCTGCGAGGTAATATGTTTGGTCGCCCCACTGTCAAAGTACCAAACATCTGAGTCTACTGCAGACATGCACTGATCATGAGAAGATGGGTCAAAACTGCAAACAGTAGTAAACGCCCATTCTTCTTCCTGCACAAGATTTGCAGACTCTGTTTTTGGTGTAGAGGCCTCTGCAACAACCATTCCAGCCTCTTTCTTCTTTGCCTCTTTAGCAGCCAGTTTTGGACAGTTCTTTATAATATGATCATTTCCTTTACAGTACTTGCAGAACAATTTCTACTTTTCTGATTTCTTCTCATCTTTATCCTGGTTCTTCGATTGTGCAACATTTGCAGATTTCTGCTTACTAGTAGAAGAGCTCCATTTTCCTTTGCCCTTCTGACTAGCAAGGAAAGCTTGATCTGCAACACGCATAATGGACCTGTTCTGCCTGGACTGATCTTCCTGCAACAGAACAGAGACTAATTCCTCAAATGACAAGGCATTCGGATTGCCTTTCATCATCAATCGAAGAGTAGAGGCAAAACTCTGATATGAATCAGGAAGGCCATTCAGAACGGTCTGCACAAGTGAGCTATCTGGTATAACCTCATCAGCAGAAATCAATTGTTCCTTCAGGTCTTTGATCTTTGTAAGAAAACTGTCCATCGAATCACCTTCATTCATGTGCTCACTCTCCAACTGTTTTTGGAGGTAAGCAACACGAGCCTCATTCCTAGCCTGGTACAAAGTGGTAAGTGTATCCCAAGCATCCTTTGCTGTTCTGCAAGAGCAAATGTGAGGAATAATGGCACGTTTGACAGACAAAGCTATCAATGCATGTGCCTGGGCATCTCTGCCATCCCAACGAATCTGCTCTGCAGTAGGTGCAACAGAAACAACAGCACGAACAGGAATCTGCGGAATATCATCTTCGACACTATCTTCATCAGCTCCAACACCTGTATTTGGAGTACCTATCGTTACAGGTGTAACAGGACGTCTTTCAACACCCTGCACAATGTTCCACAATCCTTTTGCAACCAGTACATGTCGCATCATATAAGCCCATAATGGGTAGTTGGTACCATCCAACTTATCCTCAACAGCCAACATACGGAATACATCACTGCTTTCAGCCATGGCCGGTGACTAAAATACCTTGATGCAGAAAATTGACTGTATCTCAAAAAGTTGAACAGAACTGCCCAGACGAGTTCTGCTAGACCTGTAGCAGACTTCGAGACGCTTAAACTGGCGAACAGAAACTGGTATATACCTTTGGCACAAAAGGACGAAATAGCGTGCACAAGCACTGCGATAGTGCGTTCGGAGGCCAAAACGAGCTCAGATCGCGATTTTAGCACCACAAAGCGAAGCCGTTTTGATCTCGGAAACACCCTGAGTATGCTCACGAAATTTTGTGCGAATCTGAGACTGCAAACGGAGGAGTGTCGATGGCGCCCTAGAAGAAGCAACGACCTGCTCTGATACCAATTGTTGGAGTTAGACGTCTGCAGAAGCACGCGAACAGCACAAGGAAGAAGAAGAAGCTTGGAGCACAACACACAAGACTGAATGTATTACTAGAGAATGTACAAAGATAAGTAGCCCATTAGGGCAATAGGCGTATATACAAGCCGGGGGGAAAAAACCTCCTAAAGAGGGAAAAAAGTGCCCCGACGGTCCAAGAGTGTTCACACACATCACTACCTAAATATATCAACAGAAAGGACGCTTCGGTAACAACCAGAAGAATCGCCAGACTGTTTGTCTGGGCGATACATTTTGTGGAGTTTCCGTTGTGTTATGTTGGATTATTCTGAGTAGTACTGTGTTATTTCGCTTTTGTTTGATTATCTTCAATTGTGTTTAACGCTGTTCCAGTAAGTAAGATTTGTGAATCTGTATTACGGTAATGAATAGCTACTACGCTGTGTGATGAGAACATATCAACTAGAGCATAATCGGTAAGGTTGTGGAAGAACTAGCAATAGTCTGAGTACATATAGTAATACGGTGAGAGAACAAACCAGAGTCTGGAGATTAATTCGTATTAACAGAGATTTAAACATTAAGGTACTGTGTTGTGAGTGATTAATTGGGAAAATCAAGTATAGGGCCTCTGATTATGAGACCCCTTCCACTCCCAAGAACCCGAAAAGAGCTTAAATGCGTCTCTGATGACAACGCGCGTTTAACAATAATCAATCTTTTGCTCTCTATACAAATAAAAATAAAAGCAAAGATAACAAAGGTAAGGGCAAGGAGTCTGATCATGAAAGTAGTACCTCTCAAGAAAACTTTGCATGTAGAGGTAGAGGCTCAAGAGGAAGAGGAAGAGGAACTAG
Organism: Ceratopteris richardii; assembly: GCA_020310875.1. NCBI lineage: Eukaryota > Viridiplantae > Streptophyta > Polypodiopsida > Polypodiales > Pteridaceae > Ceratopteris > Ceratopteris richardii. The sequence continues at coordinate 146,816,676 of CM035407.1, forward strand.
ACAAGGCAGGGGGAGAGACCATGGCTCATCTCCATGTGCCATATGTGGTTTAACCAATCATATTATAGGGAATTCTTTCAGAAACCCAAGGAACCAAAGAGGAAGAGGTTACAATAGAGGAGACTATGGAAACTCAAGAGGAAGATTCAACAACTCTTATGGATACAATAATAACTCATTCAACAACTACAACTATTCAAAGTTGGATACAAAAGAAGGAGACACTACAACAATTATACATTTGACCAAACTCAAGAAGACACACTTCTTCTGATGAACATGAAGAAGGGTAAAGCAGATGAACATGTGTTTTATATAGAATTAGGATGCTCAAATCATATAGTAGGAAATGTAGCTCTAGTCTTAGATATAGAGGATCCAAGGAATAGGCAAGAAGTCCAAAAAAGAGATGACACAAGGCATCCATTTGAGAACTTAGGTAATGTGAAGACTTCATATGGTAATATAAATTTGCTAAGAAAAGTATTGTATGTACAAAATATCACCTTTGATATGATGTTGACAGTCCTCAAAGTTTCTCTAAAAGTTGAAGCTCCACAAGTCAATGCACACACCCACCAAAAGGGGTAATCTAGATTTAGTATATGACATGAGTAAGACACTTCTTGTCAAGAGATGCTATGGACCATTCTAATATTAAATATCTCCCATCCTGCTATAAAACAACTTTCAAAGATATTCACAATAGGCTTCTTGGAATATCACTCCAAGATCTTTAATTCAAAAACACCAAATAATTTATTGCATCTATTTGCATGCAAAACTATGCAATACTCCAAAAACTACCGAAGCCAATAATGAGATACTCCATGTGCATTCTACTTTCTAGATCCAGCTCTATGGTTGGTCTATGACCCCTGATCAGATGTCTTTGGCATCCACTAGAGCGATCTTGTAGTTCCTACGGGATGGAGGAAATGGTATCGATCCATGGGTCTAACATCTTTTCCTACATGCTATTGAGTGGCAAAAACTTGAAGAAGACCTAGTCCACAACTTATGTGTTGCCAAGCATTCTTTGGCCATCAACGTTCTCCAAAACTATATTGACCACTCCCAACAATAAAGTTTTGTCATGGATGATAGACACAAGAAGGAGGGTAGTTTTGCTGGTCAAGGACAAACTAGAAGAGAAACACGTGGAGGATAGGGCTCAAGTAATCCTAGGAGAAGAGGAAGTTGATAAGGAAAGCCACATAGTTCAATCTTGGTATAAGCATACTGTTTTCTATAAAAAAATGATTTTTATCACTAATCTACAACAAACCAATTATTAGGACCACCATGTGCTAGAGAGATGACTATGATCCCAACCTTATGCCTCAATATATAGTTGTTTGAATCAATGAGGACCGCAAATGTAACTAGAGTCCACAAATGCATGTGAAATCTCCATCACTTCTTTAATATCTTCCACTAGAGTCTACTAGTGGTTGGAGTGATCTCGACCACTGCTTTAGTACCTTCCATTAGAGTCCACTAGTGGTAGGTGTACTCACCACTTGAGTTAAGTCTCTCTAGACTCATGTTAATTCACATTTACTTGAGCTCAAAGGCTCTTTGGGAAAAAATATCTCCCCCATGCTCCCAATAGGGGTTGAACCCAAGACCTCATCTTTCACAAACTTGAGACTTAGCCACTAGGATAAGTGGATCATTTTTTTAAGAACCACATGAACTAATGCTTAAGTATAGTCTCGAGATCTTTGGCTATACACACGAGCGGCCAAATGGTTTTTGATTTCAAATCCATCTAAACTGGCTTGACACTTAGATCATAGACTTATTTTATTACGTTCTTCATCCCTTGGGAAAGATTTTGGTCCTAAAAAATAAATCTATATCTAATAGTTGTAGGCATACCCATGAGTCTCAGGTTATAATATGGAAGAACATATTTCATCTCTGTGGTTGGATCCTTGCTCAAATGATTCAGAACACCATCTAGATTTGCACTTGATAAATTGATCTGAGTGCAAAGTAGGGAATGAATAATAAGGGTGGATCAAGAAGCATCCCTAACCAATTCACTATCTTCACCATGTGGTATCTAGGAACTAACATGTGAAATGGATGGATTCAAATTACTAGTACATTTCTCGGCATCATTGGTGCATGGAATTAGTGACTAAGGTGGGACTTCTATCCCCATCAACTTTGAGAACTCTTGATACACTTGAATTTGATTTGGAAAACTAGAATTCTATTCGTCCCAAACATCTAACTTGGATGTTTGTACTATGGTTTGTTTCCAACTAACATTTACTTGATTTATTAATTGACTCGAGGACTACTTTTTCCAAATGGGCTTAAAAATCTTATGTCGAATGTAGGAGAAAGATTACCATTTACTTTGTTCGACCTTACTTTAATTTGACCAATTCAAATCCAAAATGAAAGTTATCCAAACTTAAGAAACTTTTCTCAAAGACTTTAACTTTAAGTTCTTGGGAATTGTCAGTCTTATGAGTGTTGGAGTTTATTGACCTCCAAAGTATAGCAGGAAGTAGGTGGAACCCCCTAGGAACAAGTTGACCTTCTCACAAACTTCATCATAGAAAACTAGTCATGCTTGCAGAGCTTACTACTCTCTACTCACTCAAAAGTTTTTAAAACTGTTTTAACCACATATACTAGAGACCAAGAGCTTTCCAATGAACCAAAGAACACTCAATTTGGATAAATACTCAATGAGCTATGACCTCTGCAATATGCAGCTTTAATGGAGACCTTGAAACAGAGATGAACCTGAGGACATACATCACTTGCAGAGACTACTGCTCTTAACTCACAACTCCAATGAATCTGAAAATTTCCAGAATACAAATAGACTTGGAGAGCTTTCTAACAAGCCAAAGAACACATGATTTGGATACATACACAAGGAGATATGACCTCTGCAAGTTGGATGTTTAATGGAGACCTTCAGCAGGGATAAAAAACAGAGAACACACACTACTTGCAGAGAGTGTTGCTCTCAGCTCACAAATCCAATGATTATGAAAATTGGTACTATGAAAGTAGACAAGAAGAGATTTCAAATGAGCTATCAAACATGTAATTTGGATATATAATGAGGGAGATACAAGCTCTGCAAACTCTGCATACAAAAACTAGAGTAGCATAGAGATACTCTCTTGGACATCCCACAAGATCACGACTTTTCTCCTCTTTTTATAGCATGGGAAACTAATCTAAAACCTTCCTAATACATCTAAATTCGTGGTAGACACTTGGATGGAGGTATTACATGACTCAAGTGCTCTTATAAGCAAAGTATTGATGGACTTTGAGAACTAGCCACATCGACCTTCCACTAGGACACCACTGAAGCTCCCTTGTGACTCACTAATTTGACTCACCATGTTCTAGAACTCACGTGGTATTTTTGCTACATTTTATGAATAATATGAGCCTTCTTGAAGTATTTGAAGACTTCCCAAAGGTATTTACATAATTTGAAACTTGTACCCTACATAAAACAAATGTTCGCAACATTCTCCCCCTCAAGTTTCAAAGGGTATTTCCTTCATGCCAAGAATATAGTTGAATCTTTGAAGCTTTGGTCCATCCAAGGATTTGGTGAAGATATCTGCAACTTGATCCTTTGTTCCAACAAAAGAAACCTGCACTTCATTGTTCATGGTCTTCTCTCGAACATAATGATAGTGAACCTCTATATGCTTTGTTCTAGCATGAAAAATAGGATTTGAGGTCATATGAATGCTGCCCAAGTTATCCCCATATATCAGTGGTACATCAACCTGCACATTCAAGTCATGAAACAACTTTTTAAACCACATAACCTCAGTAGTAGCCAATGCTAAACCTCTATACTCAGCCTCTGTAGAAGATAAAGCAACTGTAGGCTGTTTCTTTGAACTCCATGTTAATGTCTTGTTTCCTGCTATTACCACATATCCACTTGTGGATCTTCTATCATCTTTGCTTCCAGCCCAATCTGCATCACTAAAGACTTTAAGAGTTAGATCAACATCATGACTATAAAATAATCCTTCGTTCATGGTACCTTTCAAATACCTAAGCACTCTTTTCGCTGCATGCATATGAGGTACTCTAGGTTCATGCATAAACTGTGACAATACTCCCACTGCATAACATATATCAGGTCTAGTTTTTGTTGCATAAATCAAAGATCCTACCATGGATCTATATACATTCATATCATGCAACTCATCACCTTCCTTTGCACTCAGCTTTACATTACATTCCATTGGAGTAGAAACAAATTTACATTCCTGCATACCAAACCTTTTCAGCATATCACATATATACTTTCTTTGTATCAACCACATACCTTCATCGCTATACACAATTTCAATCCCAAGAAAGTATCTGAGCAAACCAAGATATGAAATTTTAAATTCCTTTCCCAAATTACCTTTTATCTCATCAATTGCTTTTGCATCATTCCCTGTAATCAACAAGTCATCCACATAAATGCATACATAGACACACATGCCATCTACATGTTTTACATAAAGTGAAGGATCAGCATGACTCGCTGTGTATCCTTGCAGCATAAGATACTTTACCAACCTTGCATTCCATGCCCTTGGTGCCTGCTTAAGACCATACAATGCCTTCTTTAACCTGCATACATGATTAGGATATTTTGCATCCACATAACCATCTGGTTGTGACATATACACTTCTTCATTTAACTCACCATTAAGAAAGGCATTTTTTATATCAAGTTGATATATATTCCACCTTTTACTTGCAGCTAAAGCCAACAAAGTTCTCACTGTTGCCATATTTGCTACTGGACTAAATGTTTCCTCATAGTCCACACCTTGAGTTTGATTATATCCTTTTGCAGTCTAGCCTTATATCTAGACACACTACCATCACTATTTCTTTTAATCTTAAAAACCCACTTGCAACCAATTACCTTTTGCTTTGGTGTACTTGGAACTAAATTCCAAGTCTTGTTATCCTGTAGTGCTTCCATTTCTTCTCTCATTGCTTTCTCCCACTTTTCATCTCCTTTGGCCTCATCATAACATGTGGGTTCATTTTCCTGCTCAACTTTTGTCATAAAAGCATAATGAGTATTCATGAAAGATTCATAAGTATACCTTTGAGGTTGCTTACTTACTCTTGAAGTTCTTCTTACCTCCAATGTAGATGCTCTTCCTTTCTTATTAGGAACCTTTGATGATTCTCCATACTCACATACATCACTAATTTCCTCTCCTTCATCATTAACTTCAACAAGTTTGAGTTTACCTTTACTTTTAACACTTGGAGGTGACTCTTGCCTTAATCTTCCATTGAAAGGTGATCCTCTTTCTTCATCTAGACCACTCCTTTCATCATTTAAACTTCCTGATGGCTGAACTATGCATTCATCTCCTTCAACCACACCTTCTTCATTTTCATCCATGTCCTGCAAACAATTCTTATCTGCATACCATGAAAGTGATTCATCAAAGTTTACATCTCTTGACACAACAACCTTATTGGTATGAGGATTATAGCATCTATATCCTCTTTGAGTATCTGCATAACCAATAAATATACATTTTTCTGATTTTGCATCAAGTTTAGATCTCACCTCACTAGGTACATGTACATAACATACACAACCAAATACTTTCAAATGACTTACACTTGGTTTCCTTCCATGCCATACCTCATATGGTGTCAAATGATGAACTCCAGCAGTCGAAACTCTATTCATAATGTAAACACTTGTGCTAACAGCTTCAGCCCAAAAATAATTAGGCAAACACATATCATTAAGCATACTTCTAGATGCTTCTGCTATGATTCTGTTTCTTCTTTCTGCGACTCCATTTTGTTGTGGAGTATACCTGCATGTAACTTCTCTTTTGATACCTTCATCATACAAAAAATCAGTAAAAGCTTGAGAGAAATACTCTCCCCCTCCATCAGACCTTAGCTTCTTAATATACCTTCCTGTTTGCTTTTCGACATATGATTTGAACTTCTTGAAACAATCAAAGACCTCACTCTTATGTTTAATGAAATACACAAATGTCATTCTACTATGATCATCAATGAATGATACATAGTACTTATTACCAATCAAGGATGCCTCTTTAGTAGGTCCCCACACATCTGTGTGTATGAGATCTAGCAAACCATCACTTACATAACTTGAATGCTTGAAAGGTTGTCTACTCTGCTTACCCATTTGACATGCTTCACAAAGATGCACCATATGTTGCTTAGTAAGATCAGGTAATCCTTCAACAATCCTCTTCTTTGATAGCTCCTTTAACCTGTGTACATTCATGTGTCCAATCCTTTTGTGCCATAGATCAAGCTCTGCTATTCGATGCATACCATAAGAGAAATAGTTTGTATGATTTGGGTTTACCTTGAATGTAAACAATCTACCTTGTTTTTGACCTCTAGCAATTAACCTCCTTTGCTTTGGATCCTCAATAAAGCAACCTGCATGATTAAATCTCACTTGTAGACCTTTTTCTACCATTTGACCAACCGACATCAAATTCTTAGTGATCGTTGGCACATAAAGTACATCCTTCAAGCAATTTTTCTTGCTCTTATCCTGCATAACAACATCTCCAACCTGCATAATCTTATGTGTTGTATCATCTCCTGTTTCAACATGACCTTTACATGACGGATTATGCATATTAGAAAACCATGAAGCATCATGAGACATGTGATTAGAACAACCACTATCTACATACCATACATCACTATTGGAATTCATCTTAGTTTCTACATTCATCATAAGAAGAGAATCATAATCATCACTTTTACCTTCAACTGCATAATTTCCTTGTTGTTTACCTCTTCTTGAATAGCCTCCTCTTTGATTACCACCTTGATTATTTTCAACATAAAACAAATGTTCGCAACAATGAGCAATTCCTAACTTGTCTTTTCAAGAGTGTACTAAACCCTATGAAGGTCATTAGAGTTATGCTATATAGCTTAAAGTTAACTCAAGTGAATAAATCAACTTAGAATTAGGATCTTTTCAAGATTGAATGGGTTCTTGTATAGAACATCTATATAAGATTTTTAATTTAGTTACCTGGTTCCAACCGGCTAACTCTAGACTTTTGTGAAAAGAATCAGATACTCTCTCTGACTCAAATCCAAGAGATTTGGAAAGTGGGAAGAAAGAACTAAAAATCTATGCAATCAATTCAAACTTCTAAGTTACTTAAACTTGTTGCGAGTCAAACTCTAGGTGATTCAAGAGTTCAATGTTTCAAAGATCTGTTTCAACAAGTTATTGAAGCAATTTATCTATCTTTAAGAGAAACAAATTAAATTCTCAAAACGTTTAATGGAGTAAATCTAAACATCATACAACCACAAGATACTAGTGTGGTATCCAAGATGAGTGTTTCAACCCACTAAGCTTTTGTTTATGATATTTTACTCAAAATAGTGCTTCACTTGAGACTAAGTTAATGCCTTTATTCAATCTTTATAACTGCATACTCAGAATGCAATTCTTGTGCATTACTTTGAGTCAAAGGATTGAATTTATTGAGTTACACTAGGAACTTAGTGCTTGACTTAGTCAGATGAACCATGATTTAAAGGATCTTTAACCTTTGAACCTAAACACAATGCAAAATTTGGACATGGTGAAGTGTTGTAGACTATCCTTTCATCTATTGGTTTAAGTACATTAACTTAATGCACTTTTCCAAGAAATAGGTACCTAATTGATGCTTTTTCTGAATCATGAGGTCTTTTTCTTTCTATCCATCAGAGAAAAATTCACAAAAGGAGTTAGCATTCCATTATCCCATTCCAGTGGATACTTTCTGCAATCCACAAAATTAGGTGTTGAGTTTGGCCTAATTTCTATTTCTTTTAAATGCTCTCATGATCATTTCTAATCATCCTTTCTCAAACCCTTGTTGTCATGGTTATTGAGAGCTAAAACAAAGGTGTTATATTCAATTTATACTACACCTAGTAGGTCTTGCAATGAACTTTTAGGCCAAACATCTAGGGTATGTCTACACCCTTTTACCTCCTTATGCCTTGATTTTTGAGAAATAGTGATTCCATGATGGAATCCAACTAAGGATTTAATGCTTAAAGATGCAATCATGGAACCGTACATCCATCTATTGAACTTCAAAGATCAAATGATGCTAAGTTCAATCACTCTTCTTTGACTTCCATGACTTAGTTGGATGGAAACAAGTGAGAGTTTTCACTTCAAAGTGCTCATGGAACTATGCTAACTTTCTTAGGTTGTCATCCTACTTGGATACAGGAGAAATACAAAAGAGCATGTGAAATTTCTTTTCTTTATGACCCTCTAAATATCACTTGGACTTAGAGTCATCAAAGCTTTATAATTTTGCAAGTAGTCATGTGTTCTTGCCCATCAAAATGGGAAGAAAATTGAATGCTTGAATTTCTTCTTGTGCCTAATTTTACTAATCAAGACATCTAACATAATTAATGTAATTCTTCATTAACTATGTGATACCCAAGTATCACCTTGGGAAAGAATCCACTGATTATTTGAGTAACAAGGTTGTAGCTAGCATAACTTTGAAACTAACATTGGAGTTTGAGGTCTACAGAAGCACAAAAACAACACAAGGAAGAAGAAGAAGCTTGGAGCACAACACACAATACAGGATGTATTACTAAGGGAATGTACAAAGATAAGTGACCCGTTAGGGTTATAGGTGTATATACAAGCAGGGGAAAAAAACCTCCTAAAGAGGGAAAAAATTGCCCATGTGGTCCTAGTGTGTTCACACACATCATTATCAAAATATATCAACAAATCCCCCTTGGGAGTGATGAGATGAACAAGGAACTGGCACTTATGTATAAGGAAGTTGTTACTGTTAGTGTCCATGTGAAAGGCCAAATACCTGATGGACACTTATGTATATGTTCCTTAATAAAACATATAGTGGCCTAGTCAGCCACATACTGTAAGTTCGACTGCATTTTGTGTGACCTAAGAAATATGTTTTTGTGGTGTGTGTATTGTGTGGTTTCTATGTATCTTACAATCTCGTTGCAGAGTATTGTGTGTGGTGTCTAGAGCTCAGTTTTCTATTACGAGGATATCATCGTGGAGCTCTCGAGAAGGAGACTCCACTGTGGTGCATCATAATCAAAATACTTCAATGGTATCAAAGCATTTTGATACAAAAGTTTTGTTCCTTTTGTGCAAGCGAAGCAAGCACCCGCCCGCACACCCAAGGCTTTCTCCAAGGCTTATGACTAAGGTGGTGACCAAGGCATAGACCTTGGCATATCTTGTCATCCAAGTCACCAAAGACACTGTTGGCACCATTGGTTGCATGCAAAGGTGGGCCTCAATGATCTAGGAAGACGGAGGTTCCGAGCACTTCTCACGAGGTCAACCATCCCAGTTTGTTCCCCCCGGATCCCGCTTAACTGACAAGCTCTCTTGCCACTAAGCTACACTCTTGTGGTGTCTGAAGAAGGGGAAATACTAAGGTTAACATTACTTTGAACATTTTTTGGTCCATCAAAGCTTCATTCTTTGCTTTCAAAGCCTACTTTGAAGCATTTTTGGGGTGATTTTTGGAGTCATTTTGGGGTACTTTCATGCATAATTCTCATTACACATATTCAAGAACATCACAAAGAGTGCTCTTTTGTACTTCTCCAACAACAAATATTCATCTTTGGGGTTGTGTTTTCAGCCACACTAGTAAATCTATAGGTTTCTTGAAATGTTTTCAATTCTGGTGGGAGCAACCATCGCAAATTTATGCAGGTTTTTAAGTCTAAAGAATAGAATTGACAAACACTTGGTAGCTATTGTTGGCTAGTGTTTGGACTATGAATTCATCCTTTCAGTGCCATTTTACTGCATATATTGAGCACTTACACACTATGTATGCTTCTATGGTTAACACTTATGTATGTCCATGTGTTCATTGATATGGCGGTTATGTTTTTTTCATAAAGCCTTTTACGTTTGATCAAGAGGGTCATGGTGAGGTTTTCTTAATTGGGAGACGCCCAAATGTCGGGATCTCTTTGGTGATGCACATGGAAGACTTACCCAATGTCACCATAGGAGATGTATGATAGTTGTTCATAGGTGCTCGATAAGCCTAGTTTGCTTCTTTCAGGTAACATATTATATGCAGTGGAGTTAGTGTTATTGATTCACTATGCAGGTTAACATGTAAGAAGTTGCAATTTTATGAGATTTTGACACTGGTCATATGCTCATTTTGCAGAGGATACTCTAGCAAATGTTTTCCAAAATTTTTGGTTTTGTCAACTATATAGTGGTTCATTTACTCCTTGATACACTTATTGGTGTAAGCACATTTATTCTCACATAATCCTTTTGGTTGGTCATTATAGTTCATTAATTCATTTTTGGGAAAAGACTACTAATTTTTTTCCTAGAATCTCACACATGGTCATCCCTTTTTGAGCATCAATGGTGTTTGGAATCTTTTAGGTCCATTATCATTATATTCTGACATCATGGCATCAGAGGCCTCAGGCACGTCTGGTGGATCAGAGTCTAATGTTAGTGTTCCGAGGAGGAGCTATAGCTTGCAGGGCAAAGACCATCTTGAGATCCAAAAATTTGATGGCACAATTTTATCTATGGAAGAATCAGATTAAAGATGTGTTGATTCAGAGGAGGCAATGGAAGCCAATAAATGGAATCTTAAAGAATCATGTTGACATGGATGAAGATGATTGGGATAAGTTGGACGAAATGGCAAGATCTACCATTTGATTGCACCTGGCATATAATGTTTTCTTTATAGTATTAGAATATGAAAGTGTAGAGGAGCTTTAGAAGAAGTTATGAAATACATATGAAAAAGAAAGAACATCAGATAAAGTGTATTTGATGAGAAATCTATATGACCTTCGTATGAGGGACAAAGATAGTGTTGCTACTTATCTAAATGAGTTTGATGCTATATTCTCCCAGTTATATGCCCAAAAAATGGACATGGATAATGAAATGAAAGTAGTCTTGTTGTTATGCACCTTGTCATCATCATGGGATACATTTTGCACTACTATTAGCAATAGTGCACCAAGTGGTAAACTGTGTTGGGGATGTAAGGGTCATGTGATCTTACCCCCATATTCATATATATACATCATATATAGAGCATTGCCACAAGAGAGATCATTATGTGGGTTTCGAGGCTCCCACGCATATCCGCGCGTCTCTCCTCTCTTCGCTCTCGTTCCATCTCCTCCTTCCTTCTTCTTCTTCTGCACTCCAAACCCCTTCATTGGTATCAGAGCATGTTGAAGGTTAGTGTGCAAGAAGCTTCAATGGAAGCTTAGGTGAGAAGAGGTAAAAGTGCAGGTCGGCATCTCTTGACAGCTGTTCAATATTTCGGTCATAACTCGAGCTAGGAAGTTCGGATTGACGCGTTTTAAAGTTCTGTGCGTAGCTAACACAGAGAGCTACAACTTCACAGAAGGGCGCAAAACCTGGTTCGGACTTCTGAAGTGCCGAAAATTCGAAAAACGCAGAGAATTGTAGAAGGCGAATCTATATTGAGTAGGACAGCAGATCGGTTTTTTTGTCATAACTTGAGTTCTACAGCTCGGAATGCGATGATTCAACTTGCTGCTCGTAGCTTGAAAAGTTAGCTACAACTTTGTAGAAGAACTCAGATTCAGATTTCCAATGCAAGGTCACCGAAATTGCAAAATACAGAGCAGTACTGTTGCAAGTGAAAGTGAAATTGATAGCAGGTGCTTATTTTGAGCATATCTTGAGCTACGCACCTCCGATTGAGGTGTTCTTTATGTCGTTACGTAGCCAAGAAGCAGATCTTCAAGTTTGCTGAAGACCAAAAGTTCAGATTCAGAGGTTATCACCTCTGAAACAGCAAAACACAGAGCAGTACAGTTTTGCCCAAACAACCCTAATTGCACTTGGAGGTTGAATTTGCTTTGGAACTTCTTCTTCGAGAGAATTTATGGTGTGCAAGCTCTTATTTTCAGAGCTTCAAGACATTGTACATGTATGATCATTGTGGTAGCTCCTCCATATGAGAGTAGAGCATGATCTTGTTACATGTTTGGCATGTAAGATGACATTGTGGTATACTCTTTTTGAGGTTTATGTCATCATGAGTTTGATCATGGATGTATAGTGGCATTGTGGTCTACATCTTGCTTTTGCCACTTGGTTATGGATTTACTTGCCGATTGCACATACTTTTATGAGAGTTGATTTTGGATCTTGTTTGGTACTTGTATCTTTTGTTTTCTTTGCAGGTACGTGATCCAGATTGGAGCCTCAGTTACACGTTCGTTTGTCACCGTTATTAGCATTTGGTCATTGATTGATATATATTTGCCAGTGTGATTCTTGGCATATGTGGATGGTGATTCCCACATGGTTATTTTGGTTCTAGAGTCCATTTTACAGAGGAGATGCTGCCGAAATTTCATCGGCTTTTATGCTAGAAAGGAGCTCTTGTGGATCTTGAAGCTTTTGTGATAGCTTTGGATCATTGACTATCTCCATTCACTTGGACTTGGTCACAGGTTGTTTGTGACAGGTTGGACCATCTTGCAGGATTTATTCTTGAGTGGGAGTTGTATTGCCATTGTATTGGCGTGTATTGCCATTAGTTTTTTGGCACATGTAGTTGCCATTATCTTCTTGATTTATATCAGTGACAGGTGGTGACAGATTATTCATTGTTCTTTGCTGATTGGTTATCTTGTTTGATTGCTCAGTTTACAGGGGATACTCTGTCGAATTTTTCCCAGGATTCTTGCACATCTATTTGGTCACTTTGGAGACTTGGTGAGCAGGCTTATGCTCATGGTTTTATATGCATGCTAGATGCATGGTTATGTGACAGGTGGTTTACATAGTTCCTTCTCCATCGAGACATTTGTGATATGACTTATGCATATGGATATGCAGGTGTGATCCTATTCAGGATAGAGTATTGTTTCTAGTCTCTTGTTATATTGCTAGTCTATTGGATTGCCAACATGGTGTCTTCTCGATTTGATGGCACTGACTTTCCGAGATGGAAAGCTCAGATGTGGCATACATTGGTTCGTGCAGGGTTACACATGTATGTGCATAGAGATGCACAGAGGCCTTGTGACATGCCCGACCACGTATGGATGGATATGGATGCATTGGCCAGCTCCACTATCCGATTACAGCTTGTGGATTCTATATATGAGTCTGTTATGTATGAGGAGACGAGTAGTGCATTATGGCAGAGACTACATGATATGTATGCGAGTCCATTGACTCATGTGAGACATAGATCACATCGACGACTTCGATGTTGGCATTGTGGTCATGAGGGCCATATTCGACGATGTTGCTTTAGACGGATGCGACGATGACGTCAGAGATATGCACGTGATGCAGGTCAGGTAGTGGTTTCAGGAGATTCTATGGTAGTTGATTATGCTAGTGATGGTGATATCACTTTCTCCTATAGTTCATCTCATGATTCCTCTTGTTCATTGGATAGCACACATATGGCTTGGTTGCTTGATGCATTAGCCACTTTTCATGTTACTCCATATCGTGAGTGGTTTTGTCGATTCTCAGGTGAGAGTCGTGGATGTGTGCACATGCCTGATGGTACGACATATGACATTGAGGGTGCAGGAGATGTATGCCTTATGCTACCTAGTGGAGCATCACTTATGCTCAGACATGTACGCTATGTTCCTTCATTCCCTATGAGCTTGATTTCAGTTAGCCAGTTACAGAAGAGCAGATATTATGCATTCCTTGGTGAGCATCATTTTCAGTTGCAGTTGGGACAACTTATGCTTGTCAGAGGTGCTAGGATTGGGCACAGGTATCCACTGCAGGTACTTCATGTGAGAGATAGTCTCGTCTCAGTGGAAGTTCAGCCTTATGTGCGATGTGAGACTCGTCATGTCTCATTTTATCTACCTACAGATAGGTCTATTGACATTCATGATGCACATGTATGGCAGGATTCAGATGCTCAGATGGATGCACATATAGAGCATGTTTTGGATGCTCATGATGCTTACGCAGAGCATGATTGTTTTGATCATATGGATGCTCTTGTGGAGCACACTTTGGATGATCATATTGATGCTTTAGAGCATGATGTGGATGCTCATGTAGAGCATTGTGATGATACTCAGTTAGAGTTAGATCATCAGTTTGACCTTGGTGTTGATGTTGTGCAGTTAGCTCATGTGGAGCATGATGATATACTTGGTGTGGTAGAGCAGGATAGCTCTTATGATATGAAGTAATTCTATGCCGTGCACCACACTGGATTCTCCTTCTCGAGAGCTCCACGACGATATGCTCAAAGTAGATAAACGAGCTCTGTCGGCACACACAGTACTCCGCACAGATGTTGTAGAATACGCAGAAAACGCAGTACACAGGGAGCACGAAGACAGACTTCTTAGGTCTTACAAATGCGGTCGAACTTACAGTCTGTGACTGACCAGGCCACTATATGTTTTATTAAAGAACATATACAAAGAAGTGTCCAGTGGCCATTTGGCCTTTCACATGGACACTAACGGTAACAATCTCCCACTAAAGGCCAATATGGCCAGAGTAACTATGGGAGAAAAAAGAAAGAATGATAAAGAATACCTGAGTGTAAGTATACAAACTATACCTCCCACCTGATGGGCATGTTACACAGTATACAAGTGACTGCGTAAGATCAAGAATCAAGTAACCCCCATCAAGTGACAACAGTGTCGAAAGCTATCCTGTGGTAGAGCTTTAGTCAAAGCATCTGCAGCATTATCTTGAGTGTGAACCTTCTCAAGAATAATGCTCTCAGTGGCTAAGCAATCTCTAATGAAGTGATACCTCACCTCAATGTGCTTGGTCTTTGCATGATAGACCGGATTCTTAGCCAAAGCAATGGCACTCTGACTATCACTGAGCAAGTGAGGTACATGCTGAGGCAAACCCATATCACAAGCAAGACGAGAAAGCCACAATGCTTCCTTACATGCCTCACTTGCTGCAACATACTCTGCTTCTGTGGTGGAAACAGCTGTGCATTCTTGAAGACGAGATCTCCAAGAGATAGCACCTCCAGCAAAATGAAAAATGTACCCTGATGTAGACTTACGATTGTCTACACAACCAGCATAGTCAGAATCTGTGTAACCAATAATGGATGCTTTCCCTCTACCTAAGCATAGACACTTGTCCTTAGTGCCACTCAGATATCTCAAAATCATTTTGACCGCTTCCCAATGTTTCTTGCCAGGATTAGACATATATCTGCTCACAACTCCCACTGCAAATGCAATGTCTGGTCTCGTAGCTACCATAGCATACATGAGACTACCAACAGCAGACTAATAGGGAATTTGGGTCATGAATTCCTTTTCCTCATCTGATTTGGGGCAGTCATCCTTGCTCAATTTCACATATGTGGGTAAAGGTGTACTCAATGCCTTTCCACCCTGCATATTGAATCGATGAAGTACTTTGGATATGTACTCACTTTGAGACAAGTATATGCATCTTTTACTCCTATCACGAGTAATGCGCATGCCAAGAATATGTTTGGCATCCCCCAAATCCTTCATATCAAATGTCTGACTCAACTTCTTTTTGAGAATTGACAAATCATAAGAGGACTTCCCAGCAATCAACATATCATCGACGTAAAGTATCAAGCATATCAAGCTGCCATCAGAACATCTCTTTGTGTAGAGACAATGATCCTCATTGCTCCGAGAATAGCCTTGGGACTTCATAAAAGCATCAAACTTTTGGTACCATTGTCTAGGAGACTGTTTAAGTCCATACAAGCTCTTCTTGAGCTTACAAACTAGACTTTCCTTGCCAGGAACTACATAACCCTCTGGTTGTTCCATATAGATCTCATCTGTAAGATCTCCATGCAAGAAAGCTGTTTTCACATCCATTTGGACTAGCTCTAAGTCCTCCATTGCAACGAATCCAAGCAACATGCGCAAAGTAGTCATCTTGACCACTGGGGAGAAGATTTCCTCAAAATCAACACCATGTTGTTGCTTAAAACCCTTTGCAACAAGTCGTGCTTTATATTTTGGAGAAGCACTATCTGATGTGAATTTCAGCTTATATACCCATTTACATGGTAAAGCTTTTCTTCCCTTTGGCAAAGGTACTAAGTCCCAAGTACCATTCTTGTGAATAGAATCCAACTCACTCTTCATGGCACGCTCCCACTTGACATGATCCTCTGTCTGCATAGCCTCTTTGTAGCAAGAGGGCTCACCGGCATCTGTTAGCATAACAAAATCTAAACCTGGAACATATCTATCAGGTGGGTATGAGACACGTGCAGAACGTCTCAATGGTTGCTGAACAGGAACATGTGCAGACTGATCTGAATGGACATTCTCTTGAACATCCCTATGTGCAGCATTTTTATGCATGCTAACCGGAGGACTAGTATCCTCAAACACCACTCTTCTCACTTCAACCTCCTTAATCGGCTGTTTATGCATCTTAGACTCATTAAAAATGACATCACTACTTCTGATCACTGACCGTGTTTCAGGATCCCATAAGCGATATCCAAATTGTCCTTCTCGACCATATCCAAGAAAAATGCATTTCTTTGACTTATGGTCCAACTTCTGTCTAAGATTCTTGGGTATATGAACATATGCTTCACACCCAAAAACTCGAAGATGATCATAATATGGTGGTTTCCCTGTCCATAACTCTTGTGCCACTTTCAGACTCTCAGCTACACCATTCTGTACTGGGGTATAAGGAGCTGTAAACTCTCTACGAATCCCTCTACACTGACAGAAAAGGCTGAATTCATGTGAGGTATACTCACCCCCATTATCTGAACGTAAAGCCTTAAGCTTAGTTCCTTTTTCAGTCTCAACTGAAGCAAGCCATTTTCTGAAAGTAGGGAATACATCATCCTTCGATTTGATAGGATATACCCAGACTTTTCTAGTAGCATCATCTATGAAAGTAACAAAGTAAAGAGAACCACCTAAGGACCTAGTGGGCATAGGACCACACACATCTGTATGAACAAGATCTAAAGGCTGAATTGAAGAGTCAATGTGCGTTTTATGCACATTTCTGGTTTGCTTTCCATATTGACAATGCTCACAAAATGAAAAATCAGAGAAAGATAACACAGGTAAGTAGCCAGAACGAGAAAGATTTTCCATTCCACTACGAGATATATGGCCCAAACGACCATGCCAAATACAAGCCATAGGCTGTTCAGTAACAGCTAACAAGTGTTCTTTCTGTGATACAAATAAAGGGTAAAGTGAGCCAACTTTCCTTCCTTTTGCAATAACCATATTGCCCTTTGATATACGAAAGGACTGAGCATAGAAGACCACCTTGTAACCAAGGTCATCAAGTTGACCAACTGACATCAAACTGCGTGATAACTGAGGTACATGGCGTACATTATGCATAGTAAATTTTGAACCGTCAATGAACTGCACAACCACATCTCCAATCCCCACAACATCACACTGGTAAGAGTCACCAAGTCTCACGGTACCAAGAGACTTTGCTGCATAATTAGAGAACCATTCTCTATGTGGTGTCACATGGAAAGAAGCACCAGAATCTAGCAGCCAGGTGTGGGAAAGAGAATCAGCCATAAGTGCCTCAGATGGCACAGTACTATCAAGTGTCAACACATCAGCATCATCAGAAATAGCATTAATTTCTTCAATCTTCACAGTCGAAGTAGATGGTGCAGGTAACTGTTTAACATGCCCATCAACATTCTGTCCTTTGCCTTTAGCATTCTTTAATGCATAACAGTCTTTCTTCATGTGTCCTTTCTTATGACAATAATGGCATTCAATATCCCTCTTCCTTGATTTACTTCTGCTCTTATTCCGTTGACCATTCTTTTCCTTGTTCTTGCTCCTACCACGTTGTTGATTCTTTCCTTGGTAAGAATCACGAACATTATATGCATCTCCACTCTGAGTGCCAACCATAGATTTTCTACGAATCTCCTCACTCAAGAGTGCTCCACATATGTCATCATAGACGAGTTTACCACCTGGTGCACTATTGCTAATAGCTGTGCAAAATGTATCCCATGATGATGGCAGGGTGCATAACAGCAATACTGCTTTCATTTCATTGTCCATATCCATTTTCTGAGCCTGTAACTGGGAGAATATGGCATCAAACTCATTTAGATGAGCAGCAACACTATCTGTGTCCTTCATACGAAGGTCGTATAATTTTCTCATCAGATATACTTTATTTGATGCCGTCTCTTTTTCATATGTATTGCATAACTTCTTCCAAAGCTCCTCTGCACTTTCACAGTCTAATACTGTAAAGTAAACATTATCTGCTAGGTGCAAGCGAATGGTAGACCTGGCCATTTCATCTAACTCATCCCAATCATCTTCATCCATGTCAGCAGGCTTCTTTGAAATCCCATTTACTGGCTTCCATTGCCTTCTTTGAATCAGCACATCTTTAATCTGATTCTTCCATAGAGCAAAGTTTGTGCCATCAAATTTTCGGATCTCAAAATGGTCTTTGCCTTGCAAGTTATAGCTCCTCCTCGGAACGCTAGCACTAGACCCTGATCCACCGGATGTGCCTGAGACCTCTGATGCCATGATCGTAGAGAACTGAATAGAATGATAATGGAGCTAGAAGAGTCCAAACACCAACAAATAAGTGTATCAAGGAGTAAATCGACCACTATATAGTTGACTAAACCAGAAATCTGGAAAAATTTTGCCAGAGTATCCTCTGCAAAATTAGCATATGACCAGTGTCAAAGTATCATAAAACTGCAAGTACTAACATGTCTACCTGCATAGTGAATCACTGACTCCACTGCATATAATCAGTTACCCAATAGAAGCCAACTAGGCTTATCGAGCACCTATGAACAACTATCATACATCTCCTATGGCGAGGCTGGGTAAGTCTTCCACCTGCATCACCGAAGAGACCCCGACATCTGGGTGTCTCCCAGTTAAGAAAACCTCACCACGACCCTCTTTATCAAACGTAAAAGGCTTTATGCAAAGAACGTAACCGCTATATCAATGCCCACATGGACGTACATAAGCGGTATCCACAGAAGCGTACATGGTGTGTATGTGCTCAATATATGCAGTAAAATGACACTGAAAGGCTGAATACACAGCCCAAAAAACTAGCCAATAACACCTGCAAGTGTCTGTCAACTCTGATGTTTTAGGCTTTAAAAACCTGCATAAATTTGCAGCGACTGCTCCCACCAAAACTGAAAACCCCTCGAGAAACCTATAGTTTTACGAGTGTGGCTGAAAATACAGCCCCAAAGGTTGATATTTATTGTCTGAGAAGTACAAGGAACACTCTTCTTGATGTTCTTGGACCTGTGTGAAGAGAACTACGTGCGAAAGTACTCCAAAATGGCTCCAAAAACACCCCAAAATTGCTTCAGAAATAGGCTTTAAACGCAAAAATGAAGCTTTGAGGGACCAAAACTTGTTCAAGGTAATGCCAACCTTAGTCTTTCCCCTTCTTCAAACACCACAAGAGTGTAGCTTAGTGGCAAGAGATTGCCGCGGTTAAGCGAGCTCTGGGGGGAACAGTACTGGGATGGGTGACCTCCCGGGAAGTACCGGGAAACTCTATATTCCTTGATCGTTGAGGTCCTCCCTCGCGCGCAGCCAACGGCGCCAACGGTGACTTCGGTGACTCGGATGACAAGGTATGCCAAGGTCTATGCCTTGGTCGCCGCCTTAGTCGTAAGCCTTGTCGTGCACCACACTGGATTCTCCTTCTCGAGAGCTCCACGACGATATGCTCAAAGTAGATAAACGAGCTCTGTCAGCACACACAGTACTCCGCACAGATGTTGTAGAATACGCAGAAAACACAGTACACAGGGAGCACGAAGACAGACTTCTTAGGTCTTACAAATGCGGTCGAACTTACAGTCTGTGACTGACCAGGCCACTATATGTTTTATTAAAGAACATATACAAAGAAGTGTCCGGTGGCCATTTGGCCTTTCACATGGACACTAACGGTAACATGATACACAGCGTATACCAGAGCATATTAGCTCTCAGGATGCACAACTAGACACATCCTTGTTTGTGAGCATGGCTGATTTAGATGTTGAGGAGTCAGCAGTTATGCAGTCATTCTTGGATTCGCTCATGCCAGATGTTGACATAGATATGTCAGGACATGTTGGTCTTGACGATGGTGCTTTGGATGCCTTGGATAGAGGCATGGCTGACATGCTTAGGTTAGCCAGGATAGCACATGTTTCGTCAGCATTCGGGAGTTTGATGTACGGGTTGTTATGCTCGAGACCAGACATTGCAGTTGCTATTGGAGCATTTGCACTTGGAGTTGTCAGTCGTTCGATGATTGACATAGGCATGGAGCGAGTGGGAGCTTTGCAGGAACTTCATCAGTTCTTGCATCAGTCAGATATGAGCTTGACTCTTGTCGATATGAGTCTAGAGCAGTTTGAGGTGCATGGATACACCTTGTTTGAGGCGGTTGGTGTAGGCTGATCTAGTATGGGTTGAGATCCGGACTCTTCCTGTATATTATTGTATAGTCCTACATCATTCTTTGTATAATTTTCCACTTCTGGTCACATTGACCCTTAAGTGGGAGATTGTTGGGGATGTAAGGGTCATGTGATCTTACCCCCATATTCATATATATACATCATATATAGAGCATTGCCTCAAGAGAGATCATTATGTGGGTTTCGAGGCTCCCACGCATATCCGCGCGTCTCTCCTCTCTTCTCTCTCGTTCCATCTCCTCCTTCCTTCTTCTTCTTCTGCACTCCAAACCCCTTCAAACTGGTCTATGATGACATATGTGGAGCACTCTTGAGTGAGGAGATTTGTAGAAAATCTATGGTTGGCATGTAGAGTGGAGATGCATATAATGTTGATGGTTCTTACCAAGGAAAGAATTAGCAACGTGGCAAGAGCAAGAACAAGTAAAAGAATGGTCAACAAAATAAGAGTAAAAGTAAATCAAGGAAGAGGGATATCGATGCCATTATTGTCATAATAAAGGACACATGAAGAAAGACTGCTATGCATTAAAAAATGCTAAAGGTAAAGGGAAAAACATTGATGGCCATGTTAAATAGCTACTTGCTCCATCTACTTTGACTATGAAGATTGAAGAAATCAATGTTATTTCTGATGATGTTGATATGTTGACACTTGATAGTACTATGCCTACTAAGGCTCTTATGGCTGATTCTCTTTCCCACACATGGCTGCAAGAACTACTTGCAGTTGTGGTGGGTACAATGTATGCTCAAAACCTCAGCTCAAAGCTCTCAAAAAAGCTCACTCTACCCCATGTGTTGGGAATTGAACTCACAACCTCCCGGTTAGGAGTGCGATGGGCTAACCACTTGCCCCAAAAGCCATGGTTGAGGATTACTTCCTAATCCTCTCTCTTAAGGCGTGGTTCAACCATCTCCTACTAGGATTATGTGACATTCCTTCCCCCTTAGACTGAGCATTGTCCTCAATGCTCACTTATGGACCCTTCTTGGACACACTTTCCATGCATGAGCGCTTCCACCAATGTCAAACTCCAGCACATGGACCAAATTTGGACCTATCCCACCCTCCGTGGGTGCCCAAATGCCCATGCGCCTTCATCTAAGGCCAGTTTCACACTCACCACGGATAAGCGCTTTTTCCAAGTGCCCACGAATGAGGCGCGAACCTCCATCCCGCCCAATTTCTCAACTAGGCTCTGATACCAATGTTGGGAATTGAACTCACAACCTCCCGGTTAGGAGTGCGATGGGCTAACCACTTGCCCCAAAAGCCATGGTTGAGAATTACTTCCTAATCCTCTCTCTTAAGGCGTGGTTCAACCATCTCCTACTAGGATTATGTGACACCATGACTAGAAGGGGGTCCATTAATACATAATTTTGAATTTGAATGTTGATGAGTCATCCATCTAAAAGTGAACCTAAACTTTAGGAGTTGTTTGAATTTGAATTCCAAGTTGAGTTGTGGATTTTGGTTCCCTATTGTTGGAACAAAGCAATCCCCAGTTGATCATTATGAAGAACCTGAAGCAAGTCAGAAATCAAAATGAAGTGAAAGAAGTCATTGAAGGAAGTGAAGAGATCTCAGAAATGAAGCTTGTATGCATATGTATA
The DNA here is from genome assembly GCA_020310875.1 of Ceratopteris richardii. Classification (NCBI taxonomy): domain Eukaryota; kingdom Viridiplantae; phylum Streptophyta; class Polypodiopsida; order Polypodiales; family Pteridaceae; genus Ceratopteris; species Ceratopteris richardii. Next base: position 146,838,872 of record CM035407.1, read on the forward strand.
TTATAGATGAAAATTCTTGAACAATAGGTATAGATGTTCATTATAATGAAAAATAGTAATGTAATAGATGTGGGATGAGTCTAGAATCATATGTATATAATTCAATAATGTAAAGAAATAAGAGAGAGAGTCATTAGAAGTCAAGAGTTCATGTGATAGATGTGTAGAGAGTTATCTTCCTGAGTTAGCATCAAGTCTTTCTCTGATTTCTCTCAGCCTCATCAAGTGGATCACGAAATCTTTTGTACACATCTAATCTAAAAGCTAATCAAGCTATGTTCAAAGTTTCAAGGTCTAATTCCTTTCAAAGTAATCCTCAACCATGGATTTTAGGGCAAGTGGTTAGCCCATCCTGATCCTAGCCAATAGTTCATGAGTTCAATTCCTTGGATAAAACACTTAAACTATAGAGATATGCCATTTAGATCTCTCTACGAATTCTACATAGATTATGATGGACTAATGACATATTAAGAAAGAATCTTCATTTTTACATAATTTGGAATAATGTATAATGAAATATAGTACAAGCCCTTTTTATAATCTTTCATTATTTCTTTGTATCTTTATATCCCAAGTCTTGAGTCAAAATTGATGAAGCAACTTTAGCGCTAGGAGTGACTTCATCATGTATCTTTAAAGTAGCTCTAACTAGATATATTTTACATTCACTGAACAAAGAGCAAATAATGAAATGGAAATCTACAAATTTAAAAATAATAGAAATCACGAAGGTGATGGGATTATTCACACATCCTCTCTCAAATCAGAGCTTATACAATGATTTAAAGAAAAACTCTAGATGGGGGGTAAAGGGTAGACATATACTAGATCAGCTTCATGCTCGGTCTTCAATACAAATTTTGGATATATAGTTATGTAAAGAGATAGATTTATTTGGATGTGTCTGTGCATATATTTCTTTTCTTTGATAACCAACACTTACATGATGGATTCTAACCCATGGAGTGGACTACTACCAATATCTAAGTTAGTAATGGGTTCTACATATAGGAAGTATGCCAAACTAACTTGTCAACTTTATGAAAGAAAAGAGACTCAAAATAAGCATCCTAAGGCTATGTTGTCGAATCGATCCTACATTCAAAATCTAAAATTATTTTAGGCATATGGTGGGACTTGCAAGTTAAAACACCCATAGATTTGAAGTATATAAGGTACAAACTAAATCAAATCCAACTTTTAAATGAGATAAGTTGTAATAAAGTAAGTCTATGATATAATGGTTCGATCGGTTCATACAGATTTGAAATTGAACACCATTTGGTCACTCATGTGTATGGCCAAAGATCTCAAAACTAGACTTAAGCATAAGTTCATGTGCTCTCTTATACAAGTGATCCACTTAGCCTAGTGGTTAAGTCTCAAGGTTGTGAAGGAGGAGGTCTTGGGTTCAACCCCATGGGGAGCATGGGGAGAGAGTTTTTCCCAAGGAGCTCTAAAGCCTTCGAACTCAAGTTACTGTGAGTTAACTTGAGTCAAGAGAGACTTAACTCAAGTGGCAAGTACACTAACCACTAGTGGACTCTATTTGAAGGTACCAAAGCAATGAACGAGATCACTCCAACCACTAGTAGACTCTAGTGGAAGATATTAAAGGAATGGAGGAGATTGCACATGCACATGGACTCTAGTTACATAATTTGTCAATCTCTTACATTGGTATCATAGCCTAGGAAGTAGGCTTGGACAAGGTGGATTGACCTAATGGCCTCTACAAAAGGTGCTTGGACACTCTATCATGTGAAAGGGTAGGGGATTGGGGAGGTTGTGCTTTGCGTTGGATCCAACATAGATTCAAGTATATCTCTCAATCCATAGGTCAGATTGAGGTGTGTAAGTTGGAAAGCTCTCAAAATGAAATTTCCAAATCTATTGAATGTGAGGTTGAGGACATCAATTCAAGGGTACCTAATGATTTTAGGATTTGATCACTGAGGATAGAGGGATACAAGAATAGATCAGTGAGGACAATGATCAACCAAGGGGGGAAGAATGTAATAAAGTGATAGGTAGGAGATGGTTGAACCACACCCTTGATAGATAGGAGATGTTTGAACTACACCCTAAGAGGGACGATTAGGTAGTGATCCTCAACCATGGCTTTGGGGCAAGTGGTAGCCCATCACACTCCTAACCAAGAGGTTATGAGTTCAAATCTATAGTTCATTACACATGTCTAACTAAGTTTTGTGTTAACAATCAATTGCCTAATGTGATCTTCATCCAATAGGTAATATAGGATTACTACCAATGAGAAATGGATGATTGACTTCCATTCATATGGGGGTCCTTCAATTGTGCAATAGAAAGTGGAATCATGAGAGCTAGACATCATTGATATCCTAACATGGGCTATAATTAAATTATCTTTTGTGATTTATAGTAATTTTCGTCTTGCACTATGTCAGATATTTCCAAGGAATCCTTGGAAAGACTTATGAAAAACTAGTTTCTTGGCATGGGCCCCCACCATGCTCAGTGTACTTGAAAGAGAGTTTCCATCAAACACAAAGACAAACTATTGTGTTTCTTGATAAACCATTGATAATGATTGTGCATAATATGTAATGGAAATTCAACTTTATCTAAAAATGTTCTCCATTAGTGTGAGATAAATTCTCAATTATGTGGTGTGTGTGCCAAATAGAGAGAGGGAGGAAGGCAAAGAGGAGGAAAAAAGTAATAAAAGAAGATATAAGATACCCAAGTGTCAACAATACTAGTTCATTTTGTGGACAACTTTAATCACATTTTTGGAAGGCACCCCTTATCTATTTCATACATTGGGTGAATGCTTTTGGGGATCATGTATGTAAATGATGCAAGATAGAAAGGAAATGAAAACCCCTCTATAGAGGTCCTATCTCTCCCTATGGTGTATGGTACATTAAAAAAATTTACGGACTTAAAGCATCTCTTATTGAACTTTTGATGTTTTTAGCTTAATTATTTGAAAAATGATTTTTTCTTACAATATAGAGGATGATATTAGATGCTTAATTTAGAAAAGATGATACAAAAGAGAATAAGGAACCTTAAAAAAAGAAGAGCTTTGTTGAATGTGAGGCAAATAATGAAGCAAAAGATGAAGCAAAAGATGAAGAGAAAGATGGAGTTTAGGAAGAGGGGGAGGAGAAGGAGGAGATAGAAGAAGAAGATGAAGAAGAAGAGGCAGAAGAAGACCATAGACCAAGAAACGCTACAAGGCAAAAAGATAATGGAACCGGAATTTTGGTAAATAATCAAATGAATAATTCAAGAATGGAGAATGACATGATGCATCACTCTTAACTTTGACCTAAATTTAGCCTTCCAATTCAACTCTTGATCTCCTCAAATCTAATCCACTAGTAAGCACCTTGGTTCTAGCGGTGTTTCCACAAACGAAAACCTTTGTTCCATAGCTTTTTAGCTTTTTGAAGGCTCCAAGACTCCACACCTCTGATGCCCTTGATAGGGAACCAAATCGAATCATTCTGTTTTATACCGGCCACCCACCTCCAACCATCATTGATCCTGACAAATTGTCTGACCTTAACTCTTCCACAGAGAGCAAACCAAGTTCGAGCCTTTAGGAGACACCAAAAAAGGGGAGAACAGAAGGGTCAAGGTCCTTCCAACTCAGGAGGCCCATAAGCTTAAGAGTGCACGTGCTCCTAAAAATAAGCTTGGCCTCGGAGGCTTCATTGTTGCTCCAAGCTTTAATTAACCATTTTGCAGCTAACTTGTTGGCCATGCATGCCTTTGATGTCGAGAATGCCCAAGCCACCTTGATCTTTATGGCTAATGCAAGTAGCCTATTTAATTTTGGGGATTCCCCTTCTATGGGGTCACCCGTCCACAAAATGTTTTTGCAGATTCTTTCCAACTTGGCAATTTCTTAGTGCTTTGGTCTTAAACAAGAAAGAAAGTAAATAGTTGAAGAAATCAAGAATGTGTTAATTACCATGGCCCACCCCGCCAGGTTGATCTACATACCTTTCCAGTAGGTCAACTTGTTATCAATCTTAGAGAGTACCCAATTCTAATAGTGGTCCATCGACACATCAAATCCCATCGGAATACCTGATAGGCATAAGATTTGACCATTAGGAATTAGCTGACAGCCTTGGTCAACAAGAAAACGGGGAGGATGTCCCATTAATACCCTGAAAGAGGTTTTTGAGTGGTTTATTTTGGAACTAGAAGCCACACAAAATGTGTTTAGGGATCTCCAAAAGGTATGAATGCTGGTCATATCATTATGCACAAAGGCATTCGTGTCATCCACAAATAGTCTCATGATCATCTGTCCTTGATTTAGAGGAAGAGAGAGGACTTGAATATGGCCTAAGCTAGCATGATGTTTCACAAGGCAGCTGAGACCATCAGCAACAATAACAAAGAGAAGAGGGGCCAAGGGGCATCCTTGCTTGATAGACCGCTTTACTCTAATGGCTTGAGAGAGTTGGCCATTGATGTTTATATGAGCTGATGCATTTTCCAGTGAATTTCTGACCGAAACCCAAGTCTTTTAGTGATTGGAGAATGAAGTCCCACTCAAGCCTGTCGAAGTCAATGTTAAGAAAGAAAATATCTTGAGCAGACTCTTTAGTGAATTCCAAACCTTCCCAAACATCAATGATAACTTCCAAGATGGATCTCACCTTGATGAATCTGTTTTGATCTTCACTTACCCAATTTGGTAAGCGACAAGCAATTCTATTCGCAATAACTTTAGCAATGATATTGTAACCTATTTGTAACATCATAATTGGGGAGAGATTCTCAATCTTTTTTTGGTTTCCTATAATCTTGATAATGCCATTATTGAGACATTTAGGTAGTGCACCGAACTGCCTCTTGCCACATGAGATGTAGAGGTGATGTCACCACATATCTGAAGGTTTTGAAAAACTCATTGGTGAGGCTGTCCAGACGCGGGCTTCTCTTGTTAGGAAGCAAGTCAATAACTTCGAGAATCTCAACTTTCATGATGGGAGCTTCAAGAAAAGAGTTCATATTTTGTGGGATTCTTGTGGTTTTAACTCTTGAGATGGTCACCACACAATTTTGCCTGTGGGGAGAAAGTGAGATAGAAACCCCCAATAGCTCGACAAAGTGTTTGACAATTACCATGGAGTTCTCTTCATCCGTCTTGCATTCAACCCCATTGATTTCAATCATGAAGGGAATTGTTTCCTTTGCTTGCTTCCTCTTGAGGAGGCCACACATTTCTTTAGTAGGTTTGTCTACCCTACCCACCCACCATTCTTTAAAGAACACTTGTAAATTTTTCCTTTGAATTTATCCTTCGCATCTCAACATGCCTCTGATTTTTTGTAGCCTTGTCTTGTATTGAGAGTGGCCTTTGTTCACTTCCTCCTCCGGACACCTTAGTCGCTAATAGAGATTCTCCCTTTGGACATGACGGACCTGTCGAAGAATCTTTCAGGCCCTAGCCAAAATATGTCGTGTCTTCATTACCGCGATCCTCCAACATTTGGCAAGAGATGAATGGGTGGAAAAGGCTAAGTTCCAAGCAAAGGTAATCTCCTCTTGGATTGAGGGGAGAGAGAAGGTCACCCCATCGGCATGAAACCAAGGTGCTTTCTTACGATTGTAGACCGGCTTAAAGGTAAGGATAACATGGTAGTGATCTAAAACAGTAAGGTCACACCATTGGGAGAGTGAGGGCTGACCCCATTTGTTGATAATATTCGATGTAGCTTCTATCAAGCCTTGCTTTCCTCAAATCATCACCAGATTGGACGTTCCACCAAGAGAATCTTGTCTCATCTTTAACCTCCATCAGGACAAGCTAGAGTTTGACATGGTCCCAGATGTCTTTCTCATGACCATCAATAATCCTCCCTCTGTTTCCCCATCTTTCAGAAGGAGCCTCAACCATGTTGAAATCCCCACAAAGCACGGCATTGTGGGAAAGAGAGACTAGAGAATGCTAGGTGGAAATCCTCTTTGAGTCAGAATTTGGAGCATACACGGAGACAATGGTGAATTGAAAAGGATCCCCAAACGAAGCACCAAACCACTGATGAATTCGATCCTCATGGGTGTTCACAAGTCTATCTAACCACTTGTTGTTAATGCCTATAGCTGATCCACCATTGCCTCTAGGGTGCATGGTGGAGATCTAGGGATGGGCTAAAGAAATACGTTTTAGTCTCTTTTGAAGGTCCTCCCCATCGATTTTGATCTCTTGAAAGCAGATGAAGTCCGAGTTTAGACTATTATCTCATAACCATTGGCCAATAATGGCCGCTCTTGAGGGGTCAGTCAACCCTCGAACATTGAAAGAGATGGTAATAATTTTCGAAGGTTAGCTTCTTTGTAGGGAGGGGCCTTCTCCCTTTTCTTCTTTTTTTTTCATCATCTTTTTTATTCGAGGTGGAAGGATCCTGAAAAAGGAGCTTGCCCTTAAGGGGGCTCTTCCATGGAATCCCCATAGGCTATTTCCCTTTGTAAGTCTCCTTCTTTGTAAATGAGTTTGAAATCTTTTCAAGAATTGTGGACCTAATGATGGAGCTTTCGCTATCTTGGTTATCTTCATTGCTCATGGTGAATCCATCCTCTTTGCTCGTGGTGTAACCTTCTTGGTTGTCTTCTTTGCTGTCAGATTCCTCCTCTGATTTCCCATCATTGCATTCATCGTACCGGTTCCTTCCCCCTCAATAGTCGAATTTGTTGACCTCCTTCTCGAGGTGCAATAGACGTTTTTTTTTGCGGACTTGAGATAGAGGGCTTTCTCTCAATAATCCCTTTGGAGTTGCTTCTCCTTCTTCGTCTTATTTCCATGAAACCATCAGGGTTTGTCTCAATGACTTGCATATCTTCCCCTTCCTCAACATTAAGAGGAATACCTTTAGCCTTGCTCTAGCCCCCAACAGCTTCATGGTTCTTATCTGCATTGTTTTTCCCTTGATTCTACTTGCTCTTAGAGGAGCTCTGTCTTGAAGGACACTCTTTTATTCTATGCCCCTATAATCCACAATGAAAGCACACGTTTGGCAAGTTCTTATAAATAATTTCTTGCTCCTAGGCCTCTCCTTCACCAATGTCTATGGAAATTATGGAAGGGAGATCCTTGTTAAGATATGCTTCAACACAAATCTTAGGATGCCATCTTGCAGTAAACAAGTGTTTTGCACCTTCATAGATGAAGCCCCCAACATCTTCCTTCGAGGTTAACGATCGACCAATGGGCGATAGTATTTCTCTTAAGAATCCATAAAGGAAGAAAGGCAAGTTTGGGAGCTCGACCCAGAGTGGATAACGAGGTAGTTTTGACTTATTTGGAACGAAGTCAAGGAACCACTTGAAGAGGCATAACGTAGTATGCCACACCTACCAAGTGCCAATTTGTAAGGCTTGGAAAGCAATATCTTCATTCTCAAAGATGTGGTTTGCGAGCAAGAATTGACATTTGCTAACTGTTAGCCCGTGGGGGAACCACTCTTTACAAAACCACTGTTGTAAAGAATCGAGAGGGGGTTTCAGACCAAAAAATTGATCGATGATGCATGTCCTCTTTAGATCCTCTTGTTTCGCCAAAACATTCGCCCTTCTAAGCGAGACAACTCGAGGCTTAACACCGAATTGCGAAGGATGATCTAACCCCACTCACATGACAAGTATCAACTAAGAGGAGGCCTGCAAATCGCGGCTCATGAACAGACCAAGAAGAGGGAGAGCCACCAAGAAAAAGCCACGAACTGTCTGAAAACTTCGAAAGCCCAAACCAAAGACAATGAAAACAAGCGGCTCCTTTTCTCTCTCTACTTTTTTCTTTTCTCTTTTTTTCTCCTTTTCATTTTCTTTCTCTTAAAAAAAAAAATTATAATAAAAACCAAAAAAGTGGTATTCACCCAATGGATAGGAGGTGGGGGCAGTCTATCACATGATAGACAGGGATAAGTCTATCATACAATATACAGGGATGCAATAGACATGAGGCTGGGGAATCTTCAGACGATAGACACTTTTTTTTTCAGACCACAATAGATGGGGTCCCTCACGCGATAGAAGGGATCCCTTCCGTGATAGACGGGACTCCCTCCCATGATAGACGGAACTCTACGCGACAGACGGGACTGGCACCCAAACCACGGACACCGACACTTTCGATGGTTGTGCGAGGAAAAAACAATAAGAGAGTTCTACTGTGATGACACTAGAGAGTTCTGCTACGATGACATCAAGTCATCAATGCACTGCTGAGCAACACTCTGCGAGCCATCAATCCCTTAGGTTTCCTGTAGAATTAATCTTGGGCAAGTCAGAACAGTGCCATTGCAATGACATTGCCGTCGCTATTAAAGCTCCATGGACAATAGCATCGCTCATGGCCTTTGACCTTGAATATGTTTGGAAGATATTCACTTGTAGAGTAGTCCTTTCAATCAATTCAAGTAAAGGAAGATTAGGCTTAGCCTAACTTCGTATGTGAATCCAACTAATTGGATGATGGATTACCATATCGTGAAGCGTGTTCGGCCGTCTATGTGTTTTCTCAATATCCGTTAAGAATCTGTGAGAACGAGATGAGACTCGTCACTCGACTCGATAACTTTTTCTTTTTATTAAAAAGGCACTGCTTTGCATTTGCTCCCACGCCTTTTAGATAACGAAGTACATGCACATCATCAGATACTATGTCCACTCGTGAAGTGTGAGAACTATCAGATACTATGTCCACTCGTGAAGTGTGAGAACTATCTCTCGAAGGCAATTGGTTGGCCATTAATGAACAGCTTATCTCATTGGTGGATGCGCTGTAAGGTCGCTTTGTGTATGGGACGGACGACGACACGTAGAGAAGACGATGACACAGAATATCTGCCACACTTCATGAAGCTATGGCGGATACTATGCGATGGTGGGTCAATGTCATTAGTCTTTCACGCCGCAACACTGCACTTGGGTCCCATATTTTCTGGCTTCTTATCAGTTGTCAAGGCGGCGGCGGTGATGAATCTGTTCAACAGATAAAATTCGTCGACCATCTCCGTAATGGCGAGTCGGCGACTTTAGCTTGAAGGTTCTCCCATCGATGCTGGAAGCTGCTATTGTTGCCTCGTTCGTGCGCAAATCACAAGCTTGCTTTAGACCTTGATTCTCTCTCCCCTGAGCATTGGCGTCTCTCTCTAGCATCCCCATACCAGTGTACAGAAATGCTGCCGTCGTCGTCGTCCTCTCCGTCGTCTCAGACTCTTGCCCGGTACGGCCCCGTCAATCACCACAAGAAGCTATGGCTCCTGCAGGCCCAGCAGCTAGATAGACAAGCGGAGCTGCAAGCTGCACCCTACTCAGCCTCCTACCATGGCAGTCCAAGTACTTCCAACTGCTCCATTGCAGGCGCTACAGTGAAGGAATTCATCAGGAAGATCCATAATACCCCACCCACTCTGATGAAACCCCCGAATGGCGAGGAGCACCGCAAGTCTATCGCCATGGGCTTCTACGGTAGCTCCCAGTCAGGTAACGCGGACGGATTTGTAGTCGGCATCCGCCAGCACAGTTCTGTCAGCACTGCAAACTTCCGGCATGGCGCGTTGATGGATATCAATAAGGGCCTGAGCCTCGCAGTGGAGTGGCGTAGTACGTCGTCCGATGTTGCGACCGCATATCTTACTTCCGCGTCATCTACAGCGCCATGTCCAGTGCCAGCTCGAACAGGATATCTAAGTCAGCAGGTGCGTCACGAAGAATAAGTTTTTACGCATCAGTTTAACATGTGTATCGCGTGCAGAAACGAGGCTAGCCTTGCCTCACTCCACATGTTAATGACAACTTGGTAACCTGTGTAGGCGATCCTTTCATGCACAATGTTTTGTCTCATGGGGTGTTCGCTTCTGCAGGGAATTGAAGAAAACGCACGGGCAGAAGGTCTAGACTGCCACGAGAAATCCGTCGAAGCGGAAAGTAGTACATGGAGTGCAAGAACGGATAGTAGTACATGGACTGCTCATGTTGCAGTTGATGGAGTTACATCATTTCCGCAGAACATCGATTCTCTGCGTACCTGTACAATCTGTGGCACGTCCAGGACGCCATTATGGCGTAGCGGACCGAGTGGCCCTAAGGTATGTTCGACATCAATACTTTTTCCTTCTTCTTCGTGTTCGTCTTCCTCCTCTTCTTCGTCGAACCTTCCTTTCTCCATCAGGACATTATGGATTTCCTTCTTCTTTGTGTTCGTCTTCCTCCTCTTCTTCGTCGAACCTTCCTTTCTTCATTCAGGACATTATAAATTCTAACTGCACAGTCTCTCCGTTGTCTGATATGCAGTCTCTTTGCAACGCATGTGGTATCAAAGCGCATAAGAGAAAAAGGTTGCAGGAAGCCATGCGCGTAGGTCCATCATCTGCTTTAGCCGGCAATATCTGCAAAGCAAAGTTCAAGAGGAAGCTCTTCAAGGAGAATTGTACGAGTCCTCCAACCCATAAGAAGAAGAAGAGTTCAATAGCGTCATCATCCCGAAGCCTCTCTGTGAATGTAATCCGGCCTGCCGGTAACCTTTGCTGTCCTCAGCGCTCGAGCAACATCAGTCCCACCGACCCTTCTTTACAAGGGATTTTGGACGGTGCATCCTCCTCCATCAGGAGTCTTACACCCTCTCCGGCAAAGAACGGGCGACGTCCTGCAGACATATTTACAGGAGAAATTGAGCAAGCTGCTGTATTGCTCATGGCCCTCTCCTGCGGCCTCGTACCTTCATAGCTGCTCGTCGTGTTCCTGTCTCTATGCCAGCTAGAAAGCTCTTACACGTTTTGGCTTACAGGACTCCATTACTTCCAGTCCGATGACACAGAAAATCAGAACTTATGGTTTCGAGAGTAGTCAAGATCCCTCATCGACAGGTTCGATCAACCTGTTCAAGGCTCCCAGAGGATGGCGAACTGCTGTGCGATAGTTACTTGATCTCTACAGACTCCTTCAGACAACGAATGCGGCCCCGTGTAACAGGTTTTGTAGTGTGGTTGCTCCGGCATTGTAGCAACAACAGCACATACAAAGATTTTTTACATACCACGTCATTTATGTATCCTGAAACCTGTGAGCATTGCCCAACATGAGAAGTAGGTTTGTGCCATAGATCGCCTAATATAGAATAGCTTACATGATGATCTCTTTTCTACACGAATGTTTGGAAATGGCTTACCTCCTTACGTGAAGATTCAGGAGTTCATAATACATCATAATATGTGAGATGGTCAAACAAATTCCAACATAAGAAAATTGTGAAAATAGTGATGAAATTTTGATGTGGCCTCTTTCTAATGATTATGCAGAATTATTTGTGTTTTTCCCTAATGGATTTAGGATATTATATTGTTTCTTTTGGACCTCTTGATATCAAATAACTTGCTTGCTATATTATAAGTTTTTTTATCATATTATAATAGGTTAAAAATTTGCTTTAAATTTCTCTTAAAAGATCTAAACAACAAATAAGATGAACGGACGTGTGGAGTGCTAGTTCTTATTGCTTTGTTGCTGAAGCAATTTCTCATGATATTGTTTGTCCGATATATCTTTCACAAAAAATGAAGGTTCAGGGAATGGGGTTTATCAGAGTAACATGCAATGCATTTCTATTCCCTAATAGGCTACACCAACTTATACCAAAGAAACCTGCAGATACATAGTCTCATGAAGATAAAAGCAAGAAAATGGAAGAAGATAATCCTTTCGTTATCGAGCAAAATTACAATGTGTTAACAGAGAATTACAACCACTATCCATAGTCAGAATTATGATTGTGGGCAAAGCTCTAAACAATTCCCTCTATCTAGGTTTCTTCAATAGGCTTCTTCATCTCTCAGAATATCGCTTTTGAACTCCCTAAATTAGTTACAAAGATGAATGTGTTGCTTGATGGTTAAAATGCCTCGGAAATTCTAAGGATGCTATATTACAAAATACAATACAGAAGTAATTAAAATAATGAGGGTATCGCACGTAGAGTGGACTTGAACCCGGTAATTTACATATCTTATGAATTAGAAGGCGGATTTTGGATTTGGCTTAGGTCATACAAGAATTCATAATAAAAACTCTTGAAGATGTATGCATTCAAATTCTAGGACTTCTCGAAAATAATCTTCATTCAGATTAACCGCTAGTTACACTTTCTAGGCTGCTACTTTGGTCTTTCTTTTTGAAAATGCATCTGACATCTTTTCTAGAAATAGTTGAGTTGTAGCATTCGTCTCTTCAATCTTAGTTCCTAAGACTTTAATTTTTGCATCCTTTTGCATTACTTCAATATCTTTTTTGCCGATAGTCTTTTGCAAATCTATCTGAACTTGCTTAAATGCACTGATCTGTTCTACTTTTCGATCTGTTAGTATTTGTGTAATCTGAAATAGGTTGCTTAGCATCTTGCAATCATTACCCTAAACCTTATATTCCATTAAGCTTGGCCAACACGAGTTGTAAGTTCTTCATTAATGATACAACCTAATTAGAGAGTGAATCTTTTTTTGTAAGTACCATGGCAGCTTGTTTTTGTAGATCATCCTTATCCATGTGAACTTTTCGCAATTCATCTTGAATCGCTTGAAGCTGTTTCGTGATTTCTCAATGATCCTTCATGATTTCTCCAATATGTATTTCGAGGTCATTGACTTTAGTTTGTAGTGCTTGGACATGTTCTTCTGAAATATGGGCTTTGCTTGCAAGAGAATCTTGCATTTCAATACTTTGCTGCTTGAGCGAAACCAATTCTTCATGCATTTTTTTCCATTGTAATAGCTTTAGCCTATCTGTTTTATTCATCTTTTTCAATATGTAACGACACAAAGTTAGAAGTCTAGCCGCATCTGCTAGTGTACTCGACTAAATCTGATATTCCTTCATAAACCATGGGTAGATGATGGATGACCATTGCAACATGGACAGTTAAACTCTACCTGATTAGACTTTCCATGGATCTGGTATCTCTTAGTAAAAGTGGGAAAGCTAATACTCTTGGAGGATTTCCCTGTGTGTGAAAATTGGTCTTGCTTTGTTCTCCACAAAGTCGAGGGTCGTCCCTGATTTGTCTTTGTAGTCTATGTGTGTTGTGAACGAGGCAACTGCTCTTGAGCTTGCTACTCCCGAGCAACTCTTCATCATTCTAATTCCTCTTCAACAACTTTCCACCGCCTCTCAGCTTTTGTTGCTTCAACCAGATCTTCTTGTTGCTTCCTATTTATTTCTTGTGTGTTTGCTTGTACATACGACAAAGCCATTCTTCCTCTGCATGTCTTGGTGCTTCCTGTAGAATATTTACTCTAGCCCTTTTTTCTACATTCAAAGGGTCAGTATGATCCAAGACTGGTCACTTACCTTGTCTCTTCATTTTGCATAGGAACACTTGTTCTTCAACTACCTAGAATATTCTTGGATTAGGAAGAGAACACATCAGAATCAATAGAGAAAACAAAACACCCAATTTTCTATCCAACTATTGTATCTTCTTCATTGGACATACAAGCGTCAAACTTCCTTCTTCATTCTTCGAAACACAATTTTGGCCCAATTCACTTGGCCATTTGCGGCGTCAACATAAACCATTAAAGAATATAGGGTTTGTGACAAATCATAGTGTTTACTCTAGATGTTGATTGCCAATGTTGCCAACCATAATCTGAACTTCAATGGATTTGTGTGTGGGAGCCGTACTCCCTAAAGCATGGCTTGTCAAAATTGCACTCCATCTCCTCGGTGGAGACTAGTGTTGTAGGAGCTGTGATTCCATCATTACTAAGCTTCAACTGCGCTATCATGTATTCAAGATCAATCACTACTCGCACTTCAGAGCGGATACAAATCTCTAGAAATGCACAATGGTCACCGATTGCATCCAACTAATCGTGACACTATTGCATGAAGGAGTTAGTCATTGGATGATTTTGTAGATTTTTCCAATCTATTTGAGCATAATCGAGGAGATCACGTTGTTGGAACTAGTAGACATGCATTTGGGGAAGTCGATTAGGAATCTGGAGGGGGCTCATATTAGTGAGTTTGAGGGTGTTGGACAACAATGTTCCTTTGATGGTTGCAAAGTTATGTAGTATGCTGACAAGAAGAGTAGTGAGCTTTAGGAGTAAAAAGTAACAAGTAAAAAGAAGACTTTGCTTGCCTGTCGATCTAAATAGTAATGTGTCAAGGTCATTGCGAATCTACATGTGCTTGGATAATGTGCATGGATTCAAATGCTAAATAATTGTGACAATGATGAAAAATCGAACCAATGGATTCTTGAGTTTCCTTTATTTATGCACAGCTAATCATGCAAATTTGCAAGTGAATCTTTATTCAATTTTGTGACTATGCCCTTATCAAAAATAAGAAAATTATATACATTATAGTACAAGGAGTGCCACTTCTATGAGTGAATCTTTATTCGATATTGTGACTATGCCCTTATTAAAGAAAACAAAATTATATACATTATACTACGAGGAATGCCACTCCACTACATGCAGTACAGTCAAAGCTTGGACCCATTGGCTGGAGTCCATAAAATCTCTCCAATAAATGACAACCATGCTAGTGCCATTGTTGATGCTGAACTTCTTGCATAAGCAAGAAACTATTGTATCTATGTTCCTCCAATTGATGTAATGTATCCATCCAAAATACAATTGATTCTTCTGGTAATAATTGATTTTACACTTTAATCCGTACACAAGGCACTCTAAATTCCATTGGTGCAATGGATTTCATACCATGAACTAACTTAAAAGGCGTAAATTTGGTTGAAACTTAAAAGATGAAGGCTTTACCCAAATTGATTGGAGGACGAATAGGACCAATGAAGTCTTAACCCCCATTTCTCGAAAGGTTCCAAAGGGAGGATGGGCTGCATAGGAAAACAATGTATATCCCAAGGTTCACCCATAAATTGACAAGGATCACAGAGTTGTACATGATCTCTGACATCCTTGTGGTTGGCTACCATAGCCCACTTTGAAGAATTAATTTCAATGTTAAATTTGTTTCATGATGAACACTCAAAATTCTAGAATGAGATTCCATAATGACAGTTATTACCTCATGAGGTGGAACACATCGAAGCCAAACTCGAGTAATATCCGTGTAACTAAGATGATCTGAAATAATAGAAAATCATCAAATTCATAAGGCTAACTTTTTCATGGTTGTAGACCATAAATGTGAATCGGGAGCACCAATTGCGAGGAAGGACATCATTTCATTGTACCAAGTAGGAGCTCCTAAATCTATCTTCTCACTATCAGCTACATGAAAAATGAGTACATCGAGAAAGGAATCATCAATCCCATCCAGAGGTATACCATTATCTATGCAAGATAAGAAATTTGCAATGACATGTGAAGAAGCCGATCAATGTAATACATCATAATCATATTCCTATAATAGTAAAACCCATCTAGCAAATCTACCCACTAGATTTTGTTGTTTTACCAAATAAAGCAGAGTAGAATGATCCACATGAAAGCTAAATGAGTGACATTATGGATTCTAACCACGCAGTCTCTCCGTTGTCTCATATGCAATTTCTTTGCAATGCATGTGGTATCAAAGCACATAAGCGAAAAAGGTTGTAGGAAGCCATGCTCTCGAATGGATTTGATACCAATTTCACGATATTATGTCTTCTTTTGCTACAACTTGCTAATTTGATTGCTTCATCAACATAAAGAGATGTTTTTTTGTGCTTGTCTCCCAACTGCTGAGTTGTGCTCTCCACGGGAGACTTTTGTGTGTGAGTTCTCACCTCTTTCTCTATCAAATGAGGCAACATCTAATATCTTGCCACGTGGCAAGATATTACTCTAGCCTTCGTAACTCATCATACCACAAAAGCCTATGATGTGATAGCTAACAAAGAGCAAGCTCAAGTCAATACATGAAATAGCTTAGGATGAATTAGTAGACTATGTTGTACCTCTAATTTTTGTATGGTATAAAAACAAGAAGAATTCGAGAGTATTGATTGATGGAGGATTGGAGTAAACATTGCTACTCTACCTATTTCTAGACAACTAGGATGGATCGATATACAACCAGCACCGTTTTATACACGAATGGAAGATATACAACTAGCACCATCTATTGATCTTATCAAGCATATATCTGTTATGATACAAAATATTCCTTTTAAAGTGACTTTTGTGGTAATTGAGTTAATTGGTAAGAGTAATCATAATCTTTTACTTGGAAGACCATGGTTAAATTAGGTAGAAGTTTAGCAAGATTGGGGATTCCAAGAGATCACTTTCAAGAAAGATCACAAGAAATATTCTATCCCTTCAGAACGTAAGCAACATTATTCGAAGGCTCAATTGCCCTCAATTGTAGAACCACCACATATGATGGAAGGTTTAGAGAAAGATGAAGAATTTCAATTTCTAGAAGATAACAAAGAATTATGGCCAATTGATCTAATTGATTACTAGAAATATTTTCATGATTTTAATATGATCCCATATCAATTGTCGTACAACTAAAATTTGAGCTTGTACAATTTGCAAGAGAAACATCGTGGCTTTCCAAGGAGGATGTTTTTACTCAGACCAATGTTCACATTCAAGAAGATCAAATCGAACCGATAAACTTGTTGATATGTTTAGGTAGTGATGTGTGTGAACACTCCAAGACTGACGAGGCACTTTTTTCCCTCTTTAGGAGGTTTTTTCCCCCGGCTTGTATATACGCCTGTTGCCCTAACGGGCTACTTATCTTTGTACATTCTCTAGTAAAACATTCAGTATTGTGTGTTGTGCTCCAAGCTTCTTCTTCTTCCTTGTGTTGTTCGCGTGCTTCCGCAGACGTCTAACTCCAACAATTGGTATCAAAGCAGATCGTCGCTTCATCTAGGGCATCATCGACACCTCTCTGGTTGCAGTCTCAGAATCGTGCGAATTTTGCACTTGTGCAGGCTACTTTGTCTTTTTGTGCCAAAGGTATATACTAGTTTCGGTTCACCAATATAAGCATCTAGAAGTCTACTACAAGTCTAGCAAAATTTTCTAGGCAGTTCTGTTCAACTTTTTGAGACACAGTCAATTTTTTGCATCAAGGTATTTTAGTCACCGGCCATGGCTGAAAGCAGTGATTTATTCCGTATGTTGGTTATTGAGGATAAGCTGGATGGTACCAACTACCAGTTATGTGCTTATATGATGCAACATGTATTGGTTGCAAAAGGACTGTGGAACATTGTGCAGCGTGTTGAAAAACGTCCTATCACACCTGCAACTGTTACAACTGTAGGTCCTGAAGCTGATGCAGAAGGTGTCAAAGATGATGATATTCTGCATATTCCTGTTCGTTTTGGGATTTCTATTGCACCTACTGAAGAGAAAATTTGTTGGGATGGTAGAGATGCTCAGGCACATGCATTGATAGCTTTGTCTATCAAACGTGCCATTATTCCTCACATTCTCTCTTGCAAAACAGCTAAGGATGCTTGGGATACACTTAGCACATTGTACCAAGCTAGGAATGAGGCTCTTGTTGCTTACCTCCAAAAACAATTGGAGAGTGAGCACATGAATGAAGGTGATGCTATGGATAGTTTTCTAACAAAGATCAAAGACTTGAAGGAACAGTTGATTTCTACTGATGAGGTTATACCAGATAGCTCACTTGTGAAGTCCGTTCTAAATGGTATTCTTGATTCATATCAGATCTTTGCTTCTACTCTTAGGTTGATGATGAAAGGCAATCCAAATGCCTTGTCTTTTGCGGATTTAGTCTCTGTTTTATTGCAGGAGGATCAGTCCAAGCAGAGCAGGTCCATTATGCATGTTGCAGATCAAGCTTCCCTGGCTAGTCAAAAGGGCAAAGGAAAATGGAGCTCTTCAATTAGTAAGCAGAAATCTGCTAGTTCTGCACAATCAAAGAGGGAAGACAAAGATGAAAAGAAATCAGAAAAGTAGAAATTGTTTTGCAAGTACTGTAACAGAAGTTGCAGCTTGTACATAGTGATGTCTATCGTCCTATGTAGACACCTTCTTTTAGGAATTATCTTTACTTTGTGACTTTCATCGATGATTTTTCCAAGCATGCATGGGTATATCCATTGAAGGCAAAGTTCGAAGTGTTCATGTGCTTCAAACAGTTTTTGGTTTTGGCTGAAAATCTATCAGTGTGTAAAATGGGCACCCTCCGTTTTGATCGAGGGGGGAATATATGTCTTCTGATTTTAATGCATTTCTGGTTGAACATGGGATAAAACACCAGTGTACAATATCGTATACACCTCAACAGAATGGAGATGCTGAATGAAACAACAGGTCACTCATGGAGATGGCGAGGTGCATGGTCAAGAGTCAGGCTTTACCACATAGTTTCTGACTTGAGGCTGTCATGTGTGCAACATATGTACTTAACAGGTGTCCCACTAAAGCGCTACAGTCTATCACTCCATATGAGGCTTGGCATGACCGCAAGCCATCTGTTGCTCATCTGTGTGTTTTTGGTTGTTTGGCATATGCATTAGTTCCCGAACAACATCGCAAAAAATTGGATGATAAAGCAGTAAAATGTATTTTTGTTGGGTATAGTTTTGAAAGTAAAGGCTATCGTCTGTATCATCCACATACTAAATGCATTCTGGTTAGCCATGATGTTGTTTTTGTGGAAGATGCTATTCAACCCTTGCTTTCATGTACTAAGGAGACATCTGTTAGCTCCGAAGACATGTATGAACTTTGCTGCCTCTTTTTACATGTGAAGAGACTGAGCCTATTTCATTTGATGAAGCAGAAAACTCAAAAAATTGGATAGCTGCTATGCAATGTGAATATGATGCAATAATGAAGAATGGTACTTGGTCTTTATGTGACTTGCCTCCTCGTAAGAAGGCCATTGGCACTAAGTGGGTATACAAGTTGAAGTGACCTGATGGTATAGTTGATAGGTATAAAGCTAAGCTTGTTGCAAAGGGTTATGTGTAGGAAAGAGGCATTGATTTTGATGAAACCTTTGCCCTTACTTGGTGAATGACTACTGTTCGTAGCATCTATGCACTTGCAGCTCATCATGGTTGGAATGTACATCAATTGGACATAAAATAACATTTCTGAATGGTGACTTGCATGAAGAAGTGTATGTTTTTTAGCCCCGTGGCTTTGTGCAAAAAGGGCATGAAAACCAAGTGTGTAGGTTAAAGAAGGAATTATATGGTTTAAAGCAAGCACCATGTGCTTGGTATGAAAAGATACATGCCTATCTGATTGCACATGGTTTTGAGAAGAGTCCAACTGAAAGCACCTTATATGTTAAGCGTGCTAATGATGTACTTCTCATCATTGTGGTTTATGTTGATGACATGCTGCTCACTGGTCCTCATGAGAGGCATATTGCTGATTTTAAGGCTGATTTGCATGCCTCATTTGAGATGTTTGATTTGGGGCATTTGCATCATTATTCGGGCATTCAATTTATGCATGTTGATGGTGGAATGGCTTTGTGTCAAACAAACTATATTGACACATTATTGCAGCATTTTGGCCTTGAAGACTATAAACCTATTACCACTCCTATGGACACAGGTTTACAATTGAGTCTTCATGATGCTGGAGATGCATTTTATGTTGTTCTCTATCACCAGGCAGTTGGGTGCCTGATTTATTTATGCATTACTTGGACAGATATTCAGTTTGCTATCTCACATATGAGCAGATTTATGCATTGCCTAGGAGTCAAGCATTGGCAGGAGATTAAGCACATCTTTCGCTACTTGAGTGGTACTCGGCTACTTGGGTTGTTTTATCCCAAGGGGAGATCACTACCGCAAGATTTGCATGCTTTTTCTCACTCTGATTGGGTTGGTTGCTATGACACTCGTGTGTCCATTAGTGGCTTTTGCTTCATGCTTGGTAGCTCATGTATATCTTGGTTGAGCAAGAAGCAGCCTACTGTGGCCACTTCCAATTGTGAGATTGAGTATAGGGCAGCTTTCACAACGAATCTTGAGTGTGTGTGGATCAGATGCCTTATGGCTGATTTGGGTGTTGGTCACTCTTCTGCCACCACCATCTTCACTAACAGTTAGAGTGCATTGGCAATTGCGAGGAACCCTGTGTTCCATGCTCGCACTAAGCACATTGAGGTGCATTATCATTACATCAGGGAGTCTGCTGGGGAGATCAGCTTGGCATATGTGCCCACGCAGGAGAACATTGTAGACCTTTTCACGAAGGCTCTGCCTAGGGAGAAGTTTGAAGCTTTCCGCAAAGCTCTGGGCTTACTTCCTTTTGTGGAGTGATTTCCACATAGCTTTACACTTCCTTATAGATGAGTGCTAGCTCCTTGTTCACCGCATCAATCCCGGGGGGATTTGTTGATATGTTTAGGTAGTGATGTGTGTGAACACTCTAGGACTGCCGGGGCACTTTTTTCCCTCTTTCGAAGGTTTTTTTCCCCCGACTTGTATATACACCTATTGCCCTAACAGGCTATTTACCTTTGTACATTCTCTAGTAATACATTCAATATTGTGTGTTGTGCTCCAAGCTTCTTCTTCTTCCTTGTGCTATTCGTGTGCTTCCACAGATGTCTAACTCCAACAAAACTTAGGGTTTGATAGTACACCTCAAAAGGTAAAAATAGGTGCCAATTTACGAGAAGGATTTCAGAAGCAATTTAATTATGCCTTTGTCTAAATTTAAAGATGTGTTTGTTTTGAATTACTCTGATAAGCATGGGTTGGATCCTAGATTTTATTAGCATAAGATTGTGTTAAATCAGATACTTCTCTAGTAATTCAACAATGGTATCCTATGAATCCAAATTTTACCAGAAAGATCAAGGAAGAGTTGGATTGATTGCTCAAGGTTGATTTTATCATGCATATTGAGTATCCAAAATCGGTATCTCCTATTGTAATAGTTCCTAAGAAGAATGAGAAACTATGAATTTGTGTAGATTACCATGAATTGAATGCACCATAATTCTATACCCAATTTTGTTCCCATTTTTGGATACAATTCTTGATGAAGTTGCGAGCAGGGAAATGTATTCATTTTTAGATGGATTTAGTCGATACAATGGGGTCAAAATGTTAGAGTTTGATATAGCAAAAATAGCTTTTATTACTAACTAGGAGGTATTCACATGTACAGTGATGTGGTTTGGATTACGGAATGCTCCTAGTACCTTTCAACATTGTATATAGAAAATTTTTACCCCATACTTTATGCAGTTATTTTTGGATGATTTTTCAGTATCTAGACAACAAGTTGAGCATTTGCAACACCTAGGGTTGTGCTTCACTAAGCACAAAGAAGTACATTTGAGTCTAAATAAGGCTATATCCACTTTTAGATTAAAATGTGGAAAATTATTTGGACATGTAATCTCTAGTAGTGGAATTGCAATGGATCCTGACAAAGTTCAAGTAATTTTGGAAGTTCCCCCTCCACATTCTCTGAAGGAGGTATTACAGTTTTTGTGCTGAATCCATTGGCATGGTAGGCATTTACGTTCTTTAGCTCATATTGCAATGCCCTTAAATGCTCTCACTCATGTTAAACCTATAACTTTCAAATGGACTTTGGAATGTGACCTAGGCTTCTCGTGATTAAAAACACTTCTCACAGAGGCACGAGTACTTCAAGCTCTAAATTGGTCTCGGCCTTTCCATGTTTTTTTTATTCTTTATATATTGTTATTGGTTCATTCTTGATGCAGAAGGCAAGTTGTTCTTGGTTTAGACCTATCTATTATGCTAGTAGACATCTTACTATGACCGAACATAATTATTTAGTTACATAACAGAAATTTTTAGGACTTATTTATTCTATTAAGAAATTTTGACATTACTTGCTAGGTTGCTCATTTAGCTTTCATGTGGATCATTTGACTCTGCTTTATTTGGTAAAAAAAAAAGAAATCTAGTGTGTAGATTTGCTAGATGGGTTTTACTATTATAGGAATATGATCATGATGTATTACATTGATCGAGTTCTTCACATGTTATTGTAGATTTCTTATCTTCCATAGATAAAGATGAACCTCTTGATGGGATAGATGATTCCTTTCTCAATGTAGTCCTTTTTCATATTGCCAATAACGAGAAGACAGATTTAGGAGCCCCTACTTGGTACATTGAAATGATGTCCTTCCTCGCAATTGGTGTTCCTGGTTGGCATTTATGGTCTACAACCATGAAAAAGTTATCCTTATGAATCTGATGATTTTCTATTATTCTAGATCATCTTTATTACAGGGATATTACTAGAGTTTGGCTTTGGTGTGTTCCCCCTCACAAGGTAATAACTGTCATTACGGAATCCAACTTTAGAATTTTGCGTGGTCATCATGGAACAACTTTAACATTGAAAAAAGTGCTTCAAAGTGGGCTATGGTAGCCAACCATTCACAACAGCCCTGTGATCCTTGTCAATTTATGGGTGAACCTTGGGATATGCATCGTTTTCCTCTGCATCCCATCCTCCCTTTGGAACCTTTCCAGAAATGGGGGTTAAGACTTCATTGGTCCTATTCGTCCTCCAACCACTTTGGGTAAAACCTTCATCTTGACATGCACGGATTATTGTACCAGAGGGGTTGAAGCTTGGGGCTTGAGACATTCAACCGTAAGAAGTGTCGCTACAACTTTAAGCACTAAATTATTTCCTTGTTTTTGACTCCCACTGGGATAAGTTTTCGATCGCAATAGTCATTTTTTGAATCGGATTCTTAAGTCCATCACTAATTATTTTTGTGTTGAACATAAGTTCAGTTCCCCTTACTATCCTCGAGAAAATGGCTTAGTGAAAAGTACAAACAAATTTCTCACAATGCTTCAGAAATTTCTTCACAAATATCCAACCAAATGGGAATAGATTTTATCTTTGGTCTTATGGGCTTATCGTACTTCTTATAAAGTTTCAACCAAATTTATGCCTTTCAAGTTAGTTTATGGTATGGAAGCTAGTGCATCAATGGAATTTAGAGTGCCTAGTTTACAGATTGCAATCTAAAATCACTTATTACCAGAAGAATCAATTGTATTTTGGATGATACATTACGTCAATTAGAGGAACATAGATACAATAATTTTTTGCTTATGCAAGAAGTTCAGCATCGACAATGACACTAGCATGGTTGTCATTTATAGACACTTGTTTTTCGGATTGGTGACTTGGTATTATTTTTTAGTTCTAAAATGAAAGGCAAACACGAAAAGTCAAACCTTAGTGAACACGTCCATTTCGGCTTCATGCCGAAATCGGTTCATTAATTTTTTTAGTTAGCAACATTGGGTGGAGAGATTTTATGGACTCCAACCAATGGGTCCAAGCTTCGATTGTACCGCATGTAGTGCACTGGCACTCCTTGTACTATAATGTATATAATTTTCTTTTTTTAATAAGGGCATAGTCACAATATCGAATAAAGATTCACTCACAGCAATGGCACTCCTTGTATTATAATGTATATAATTTTATTCTTTTTAATAAGGGCATAGTCACAAAATTGAATAAAGATTCACTTGCAAATTTGCATGATTAATTCTCCATAAATAAAGGAAACTCCAGAATCCATTGGTTCAACTTTTCATCATTGTCACAATTATTTAGCATTCAAAGCCATGCACATTAGCCAATCACATGTAGATTCGCAATGACCTCGACACATTACTATTTAGATCAATGGGCAAGCAAATTCTTCTTTTTACTTGCTACTTTTTACTTCTAAATCTCACTACTCTTCTTGCCAGCATACTCCACAACTTTGCAACCATGATAGGAACATTTTTGTCCAGGACCCTCAAACTGACTAATATGAGCCCGCTCCAGATTCCTAATCGACTACCCCAAATGCATGTCGACTCCTTTCGACAACGTGACTCCCATGATCTCCTCGATTAAGCTAAGATAGATTGGACAAATCTACAAAATCATCGGATGACTAACTCCTTCATGCAATAATGTCACGATTAGTTGGATGCGATCGGTGACCATTGTGCATTTCTAGAGTCTTGTATCCACTCTGAAGTGCGAATGGTGATTGATCTTGAATATATGACAGCACAGTTGAAACTTAGTAATGATGGAATCACAGCTCCTGCAACACTAGTCTCCACCGAGGAGATGGAGTGCAATTTCGGTAATCCATGCTCTCGAGAGTACAAATATGCATGGCTCCCACACACAAATCCATTGAAGTTCAGTTTATGCTTGGCAACATTGGCAATCAACATCTAGAGTAAACACTATGGTTTGTCGCAAACCCTATATTCTTTAATGGTTTATGTTGATGCCACAAATGGCCAAGTGAATTGGGCCGAAATTGTGTTTCAAAGAATGAAGAAGGAATTTTGACACTTGTACGTCCAATGAAGAAGATACAATAGCTCGATAGAAAATTGGGTGTTTTGATTTCTCTATTGATTCTCAAATGTTCTCTTCCTAATCCAAGAATATTCTAGGTAGTTGAAGAACCAGTGTTCCTACGCGAAATGAAGAGACAAGGTAAACGACTAGTCTTGGATCATACTAACCCTTTGAGGGTACAAAAAGGGGCTAGAGTAAATATTCTATAGGAAGCACTAAGACGTGCAGAGGAAGAACGAATTTGTCATATGTAGGAGCAAACACACAAGAAATAAATAGGAAGCAAGAAGAAGAGCTTGTTGAAGCAACAAAAGCTGAGAGGCGATGGAAAGTTGCTAGAGAGGAATCAGAACGACGAAGAGTTGCTAGGGAGTAGCGAAATCAAGAGCGGCCGCCTTGTTCACAACACATGTAGACTACATAGACAAATCAAGAACGATGCTCAACTTTGCAGAGAACAAAGCAAGACCAGTTTTCACACATAGGGCAATCCTCCAAGAGTATTAGCTTTCCCACTTTTACTAAGAGATACCCAGATCCATGGAAAGTCCAATCAGGTAGAGTTTAAGTGCCTATGTAACAATGGTCATCCATCATCTACCCATGGTTGATGAAGGAATACCACATTTAGTCAAGTACACTAGCAGATGCAGCCAGACTTTTAACTCTGTGTTCGCTACATATTGAAAAAGATGAACAATACAGAGAGGCTGAAGCTATTACAATGGAAAAAATGCATGAAGAATTGGTTTTGCTCAAGTAGAAAAATATTGAAATGCAAGACTCTCTTGCAAGCAAAGCCCATGTTTTAGAAGAACATGTCCAAGCACTACAAACTAAAGTCAATGACCTCGAAATACATATTGGAGAAATCATGAAGGATCATCGAGAAATCACGAAATAGCTTCAATGCAGTTCAAGATGAATTGCGAAAAGTTCACGTGGATAAGGATGATCTACAAAAACAAGCTGCCACTTTACTTACAGAGAAAGATTCACTCTCTAATCAGGTTGTAACATTAATGAAGAATTTACAAGTCATGTTGGCCAAGCTTAGTGGAATATAAGATTTAGAGTTATAGTTGTAAGATGCTAAGCAACCTATTTCAGATTACACAAATAGTAGCAGAAAAAGTAGAACAGATCACTGCATTTAAGCAAGTTGAGAGAGATTTGCAAAAGACTATCGATAATAAAGATATTGAAGTAATGCAAAAGGATGCAAAATTTAAAGTCTTAGGAACTAAGACTGAAGAGACGAATGCTACAACTCAACAATTTCTAGAAAAGATGGGAGATGAATTTTTAGAAGCAAAGACCAAAGTAGCAACCTAGAAAGTGAAACTAGCAGTTAATTCGAATGACAATTATTTTTGAGAAGTCTTAGAATTCGCTCAAATTCAAAATCCACCTTCTAATTCAAAAGATATGTAAATCACTGGGTTCAAGTCCACCATGCATGCAAATGTTAGGTTGCCTCGGTAGGATACCCCAATTATTGTAATTCTTTGCATACTCTATTTTGTAATATAGCATCCTTAGAATTTCCTGATCTTCCTCATCCTCATCCTCATCTTCATGATCACCATGTGACGATCGACATCGTCCCTCCTGTGTCTGTCTCTCCACCTCATCCATATCTGTCAATCCATAATGCTCCTGTATTACATATAACAAACATAAATAAATAAAACAATTAAACCATTCATA
Organism: Ceratopteris richardii; assembly: GCA_020310875.1. Taxonomy (NCBI): domain Eukaryota; kingdom Viridiplantae; phylum Streptophyta; class Polypodiopsida; order Polypodiales; family Pteridaceae; genus Ceratopteris; species Ceratopteris richardii. The sequence continues at coordinate 146,864,932 of CM035407.1, forward strand.
AAAATAAAATAATTATATAAAATTTAATAATACTCACAAAGGCATTAGGATGATCTTGCATATACTCGCTCAAATGCCGATATCCAAAATGTGTAGCATACTCGATCTCATGTTTCATAGGATATCGGCCATAATCCATCCGCTGCATCGAAACAAATAAAAAAGATTAGTTGCTCGCATTTTAACTAAATAAAAAATATACTCATAATAACACATATACTTACAAATGTAGCTACAAAACCATTATGGCCCATTTGGCCTAGGTGCGATGTGTGGCCCGACTCCACTCTCTTCTTTGTAGCAGCTTGTTTATTTAAGAAAAAAAATACATAAATTAAATGTAAAAAATTACTAAAATTTATAAAAATTATAAATATAAACTATTAATTTGTGTACCTTCTGCTGAGGAAATGACTCTTGAAGACGTAGCTGTCTACGAAAAAGCTGCCACGACTCAGGTGGTATGTTAGCTCGCCTCTTATTTTTTTCCACCATACAATATCTCCTGTTAATTTAATCTCAAACAGAAAAAAAAATCAGAATACATAGACATATATACACACACATACACATATACATGCAAACATATACGCATATTATGTATACATATACACATATACATACATATAACATAAACACACATATACATATCCACATATATACGTACACACACATGCATGCATATACACTCATTCATACAAAATACATGCATTTATCCCACAACAATGTGTAGTTGTGTATATGTGAATATATGTGTATGTGTAAATGTGTATATGTGAATATTTTTGTATGTGTAAATATGTATATGTGAATTTTTTGTGTATAATCAGATTATTAATATCAAATACCATTATTTGTAGATGGAACTCCACCACCATCTCCTCATCGTGCAACGACTTTATACTGTAAGTATATCAAACATTTAATTTTAAATATATACGATGGATACATAACTTATATTTTTTTTTTGTTTCTTATTATGTGCAGATTCTGATCAATCAGAGGGTACTCCACCACCTCCTACCCATGCAATGACTTCACATGTGTCCTCCGATAGGAATTATGATGAATTTTACTATCAAGAGCATATTATATGTTGGTGTAACTCTTGTTATGGGACGTATCGAAGACCATGATTGGAATGTATTGAACATGAGGCAGAGTATGGTACTTTTGAGCGTGCACCATCACCTGGTCAACGTGATAATGCTTGGGTATGTATTTTTTATATATATTAATGTCATTATTTTATTTAAAAACCATATACAAAATCAAATTACTGTTGATATACAGGAATACTTGCTCGATGATGATGATGATGATTATTTTTCTCATAATGTTAGTATACCTCGTACACGTCATGTACTTGCTGTTCATCAATTGTAAGCAGAGGTTTCTAGAAATCCTCTACCTCCTGGTTTAGAGAGTGAAACGGCTGGAGATTATCCATTGCCAGCTCGTGATCGTTCTTTAGTACAAACATATGATAGAAGAAGATATGGAGGATGGAATAGAGGACCACTTCCTTTAGATGGAGAGGTTTTCAACTTTTGGGGTAATCACTATATGATTGCACCATCCACTATTACTAATGCTGGTCGTGGTCTCTTTATTGTAGAGGATTTGTATGTGCCTCCAAACTCTGAAAGTCACTCTTATGTCATTTTGTGGTCCTATATATGGATGGGGAGATTGGCATCGACTTTCACGTTATGTTCAAAGCATGAGTACTTATGTAATATGCTTGAACGTAGCATCCCTTACTAGTAGAAGGATTTTACATGCAAAAATGAAAGATATATATTGATGGAAGACCTTACACACATGGAAATATAGCAGGTTTAATAAATAGTAGTCGAGGGTTACATAATAGTTCAAGGACTAATTGCACATTTGAGGAGCATGAAAATAGTCATGAATCACCATACATGAGTAGAGATTTATCAAGGTACATAGTTGTCAATGCTATTACTACATTACATGCCGGTGATGAACTATTAGTGAATTATGGATGGCATAGACCTCCAAGAGCACCTTTTAGCTAGAGAGAATAAAAATTTTCTATCCATATTTAATAATTTATATACTTAATTTTATATTTAAAGTTTACTTTTTATTCATTTATGGAATACTAATGAATTTTATTTATATGTGTAGATTCCAACGTATGATGTTGATGATATTCCTCCACAGCATTCACAATTACCAGTAAGACCTCATTTATCAGAAACTTCCATGAGGAGGCTACGCAAAAGTAATCCTGTGCAATATGCAAAGTTGAAAGATCTATATTCAAAAGATGATAAAGTACAAGATTTGTGTGACAATGATGAAGATGATGGCATGGCAGATTTTATTGAGGATTGGTATCAAAATGACAGTGAGAGCATTGATATTTCTAAAAATGAGAAATATCTTCAAGAGGAATGTCTAAATCATGTATATGAAGGAAGTCGTTTGACACGACTAAGTGCGAGCTTACTTATTCTCAATCTTCAAAATCGTTTTGGATGGAGTAATGTATCTGTTTCAACACTATTAAGGTATAATTTTCAATTTTCTATATATATATATATATATATATATATATATATATATATATATATATATATATATATATATATATATATATATATATGCATAAATATATATATATATATATATGCATGCATATATAAACATACACATAATATACATGAATGCATACACACATATAAACATACACACACATATACACACATTTTGAAGGATGGAAAAATAATTTTAAAGGATGGGCGAAAAAAAGTGTCCATTCAATGTAGGTTTTTATTCTTACTTTAGATAAGGTAAGAACAAGAACTTGAATTGAATGGACACTTTTTGTCCGCGCATCTTTTAAAACTATTAATGCATCTTTCAAAATATTCACAAAAAATTTGATTGTTTGGATGGCAGGATACGATCGTTTGTTTTGGAGGATATGAAGTATGTACCTTCATTGAATGATTTGTCGATTCTATCATATGTTCAATTTGAAAGTGTGAGAAGAGGATTTATAATTACTATTCAAAGAATTTGGCACTATTTATAGACCATACAATGGTGACCTGGATGAATTGCATGCACAGAGGTTACTCAAGATAGAGCAATCTGATTATAATGGACTAGTGCCAACAGGATTGCTGGGGTATGTAGTAAACCTCTTGCATGTCAATGATGAGCATCTGAACTTAAGGATACAAAGCGGAAATCATGGTGGCTTGAGAGGATCACTTTTCTACAACTTGTTCAAAAAACTTCAGTGTCATAAGTTTTTTGAACAAGTTGTAGAAAAGTGATCCTCTCAAGCCACCATGATTTCCGCTTTGTATCCTAAAGTTGAGATGCTCATCATTGACATGCAAGAGGTTTACTACATACCCCAGGAATCCTGCTGGCACTAGTCCATTATAATCAGGTTGCTCTATCTTGAGTAACCTTTGTGCATGCGATTCATCCAGGTTACCATCGTATGGCCTATAAATAGTGCCAAATTCTTTGAATAGCAATTATAAACCCCGCTTCTCACACTTTCAAACTGAACATATGATAGAATTGACAAATCATTCAATGAAGGTACATACTTCATATCCTCCAAAACAAACAATCGTATCCTGCCATCCAAAACAATCAAAGTTTTTGCAAATATTTTGAAAGATGCACATAAGCATACACATATATAAAATTATATGCATATATATATATATATATATATATATATATATATATATATATATATATATATATATATATATATATATATATGTGTGTGTGTGTGTGTGTGTGTATGTATGTATATTTATTTATTTACTTTTTTTAATATGTATTTTTTTGATAAACTTACAGGTTATTATCTGAAAAGCTTTTACCAAGTCAGAATATTCTTCCTACCTCACATGATGAAATGAAGAAGATAATCAACAATCTTGGTATAGACTATCAATGTATACATGCATGTCCTAATGATTGTATTTTATATAGAGGTGAATATGCACACTGTTTGACATGTCCCAAATGTCAATCTCCTCGATATAAGGGAGAAGAAGATAAATTCCCAAAAAAGGTATTGAGACATTTTCCATTGGCTCCACGGATTAGACATATGTTTCAAAGCCCCGAATTATCAAAGCTTTTGACTTGGGGACATGATCACAAAAGTACTGATGGAATAATTAGAATTCCTCATGATACTGTTGCTTTTCAGCATATTGATTCTACATGGACTGAACTTGCACAAAATCCACAGAATCTAAAGTTAGGAGTTGCATTAGATGGGGTTAATCCATTCTTCATGAAATCCTGTAAATGGTCAACATGGCCAGTGGTAGTCATAAACTACAATCTTCCGCCATATCTTAGCATTAAAAAGGAACATTTAATGCTTTCACTTTTAATCATAGGCAAAAGACAAATTAAAGATATGAATATATATCTTGCTCCTCTCATTGAAGATCTTCAAGAGTTATGGAGAGGTATTAATGTCACTGATGTATCAAAAAGCATCAATGAAAGAAATATTACGGTTCGTGGTATTGTGGCTTGGACTATTCACGATTTTCCAGGATATGGTGTTTGTTTAGATATTGATGTAATTTTTTTATTCAATATGCATGTAAATAAATATGATTTAATCTAATTATATTTTTATCATTTTCATGATGCAGGAATATCTACTAAGGGTTATAAAGCTTGTCCATATTGTGGTGATTGGTTGAGATCAATCTATAGTAAGAATCTCAGCAAAAATATTTATCTTCGACATCGACGATTCTTGCCTGATGATCATCCATTAAGATCTAAAAGAGAAGCGATACATTTTAATGGAAAGCTTGAAATAGGTCAGTGTCCAAAACCTATGACGCCTATGGATTGGTATAAAAGATGGACAGATGGACCTCTGATAGATCCAGAATCAGAAATCTTCAATGATGATTCAGATAATGAGTATGTGAAGAGAGGTAAAGGAAAATTGGCACTCGCAGAGAACATATCAATATGGTATTCTTTGGAGTATTGGAAAGAGTTAAAAGTGTGTCATCTTCTTGATCCTATGCATATATTCAAAACTATTGGTTATCCACTATGGCAGCATCTTCTTGGACTAAAAGATACCACAACATCAAGGAATGATTTGAAAGATAAAAAAACCAAACCAAAGTTATGGCCAGTTTTTGATAGACATCGACAAGAAACGACTTATGCACCTGCTCCTTGGGTACTTACAACAAAATAGATACAAACTATCAACAATAGAATTCAATTGATTAAGACTCCTACAGGATATGGAGCATCTTTTCAAAACATGTTTACTATGGATGATAAGAGCTTATTTGGGTTAAAGACCCTTTGGTTATCGATGGATGTACAACGAAAGGAGTACGAGATGTGATCTATCATCTTGGATCACTTATAAGGTAATTATGATACTTTTATATTTATTATGTATGAATATTGGATATCTTTTATTTTTTAATTAACTTCTTTATAATTGTTTTTATGATATGTATAGGTGGATTACATCCAAAGAGATTGACAAAAACTCAATCCCACAAAAAAAATGTGAATGCAAAGAGCTACTATGTTTGATGGAGAAAGAACTTCCTACTTCATTTTTTGATATTCAGGTTCATTTATTAGTCCATCTTGTAGATGAAATAGTGATTGCAGTTGTTGTCAACACTCGATGGATGTTTTGGGTCGAGCAATTTATGGGAATATTAAAAGGTTATGTGCGACAAAGAGCGAAACCAGAAGGATCCATGGCAAAGGGTTGGATGCTTGAAGAGTGCATGTATTACGTTAGTGAGTACCTTGAAAGAGTTCATGAAGAAGCTCCAGGTGCATGGACCAACGAGTCTTCTTCAAAAATAACAGATGAGGTATTATCAGATAAGGGAGTTCCATTCTTATTTACATTTCAAGAAAAAAATGATGTTTCTACTTTTGTAGCATATAATAGCAAATGCATGCAAGCATTCCTTAGTGAGTACGAGGAACTTCAAAATCTCCGAAGTAAAAGGCGAAAAAACAAAAGATATAGATGTAATCTCGATAATAATGAGATTACAAATATATCTTCTTTCACGGATTGGCTATATAGTCGTTTGCAACGTGCCAACGCAAATAATGAAGAAATCTTAGATGAGCAAAGAGAGTTAATAATAGGTTCTGAATGAAAGGTAATTTTATTAAGATAATATTTTACTTTTTTCATATATGTATGTTAGTTTCTATTTACTAATTGAATTTATTTTGCAGGCTTGAATGTTCACTAATATGTGGGCTTTTGGACAACATATTAGAATCAAAGCCATTGACTCTTTACGTAAAACAGAGGATTCTAGTATTGCTGCTTCTTTCAAGCAACTATCACGTGCTAGCTCAAAAGACATGAACCTTATAGATAGCGAACTTGGTTACGTAGGAACTATTGTTGGTATCTATGAAATTTCATTTCGTACATTCACACAGGTAGAAAAAAGTTTATATTTTTTATGATAGAGTTCATTATTTTTTGTTGTTATATATTTTGTTAGGTCATTTTGAAGGTTGATTGGTTTCGAGCCGAGTATAAAGGTAGTAATTCCACATTAAGAAAGGAATTATCTGGGTTTTGGGCAATTGATTCTTCCAAGGTAATGCGATCTACTAAAGAACCATATATTCTTCCTAGGCATATTGAACAAGCATTTTTTTATAAAAACCCAGATGCTCATCCTTGGTGGGAAGTCATTCATGTGCAACCTAGAGGTAGGTCATTGTTTGAATAGTTTATTGTTAGAGAGATCGAAGAAAGTCCTCTTGATGATTAAGCATCAGATACTGATACATCAACATCTGAAATAGAAATTAGAATCATTATACGTGATAATGATACTAATCTTTTTTATGAAGAGGATAATTGTCTACATGTTGATTCTATTGATGAGGAAGAGAAATTACCAGAAATAGATATTAATCCATCAATAGATGATGTGATTCATGAGAACATAGATTTAACAATAGAAGAAGTAAATGAAATCAATAAGGATAATGAAGATGACACTATATTTATGTCTTACCAAAATGATATCAATAATGAAAACATATGAGCAGATTAGATAGTAAATTCTACTCTAGTTATCGATCAATAACTTGAAGCTTCTGAATGGATATCAGATAATAGATTTTTTTATTAACTTGAATAACGATGAATCCTACTAGAGAGATGAAATCATGTTCTTTTAAGTTAGAACATGGAGCTCAGGGGTATGCCTAATTATTTTATATATAGCTTTATCTTCGAGGAGAAAATTTTTTATCATGTATTCATATGTGTGTGTATTCATGTGTATTATATGTATACATATGTTAGTATGCATATATATATATATATTTCATGTATATGTATGTGTTTGCATGTGTGTGATATATGTATACATGTGTTAAATATGCATATGTGTATATATGCATATGCATTTAGGTAAAATATTCATGTATTCATGTAATATATGCAAGTGTTTATAATTGTGTACATGTATATATGTATATGTGTCTATGTGTAAATATGTACATGTAAATATGTATGCATGTATATATATGTTTATGTGTGCATGTAGGCATGTATATGTTATGTGTACATGTAGATATGTATATATGTCTATGTGTAAATGTGTACATGTAAATATGTATGCATGTATATATATATATTTATGTGTGCATTTAGGCATGTATGTGTGATGCATAATATATCTACTCCATTTTATATTTATGTATGTGTATCTACATGATGTGTATATATCTTTATATATATTATGATCCTCGTTGATTCGAGTAGCTATATATAGAGGCATAAGGTTGGGAGGAGAGACATCTCTGTAGTAGGACGTCGGAGGAATAGATGCAATGTGTACATATACTTCAAACATATGGCTAAAAGGTTGAATTAGAGTTTTTAAATTAGGGGTTTTAAAACCCTAATATCGACATTAGTGTTTTCAATTTAGGATTTTTGAAATAGGATTTATTTATTTATGCGTATGCATGTGTTGTGTATGTATGTGTATCTATATGTGCGTATGCATGTGTTGTGTGTGTGTATATATGCATGTGTATATGTATATATGCATGTAAATATGATTATATGAGTCTATGTGTGTGTACATATGATTATGCATGTGTATGTGTATGTGAGTATGTGTACGTGTATGTGAGTATGTGTATGTGTCTATGTGTATTCATTATATGTGTGTAACTGCATGCATGTGTATGTGTGTGTAAAAATGTGCATGTCTGTGTGTGTATGTATAAATGTGCATGTATGTGTATATGTGTGTAAATGTGCATGTATGATGATATGTGTGTGTATCCGTGTATTTGTACCTCTAGTCTCACTCTTTTCTCTCTCTCTCTCTCATATACATACATACATGCATAAACACACATACTCATATCCACATATATATACATAAAAGCAGTGCATACCGTGCATTATCGCGACAATGAGCCATAAGTGTCCGCATATCTTTTAGACACCACTTAAGCGACCATCCTGTCCCAAACTCTGTCTCAACTGAACTAAGTACGTATTTTTTATCCCTCTCATCATGCTCACTACAAAAAAAAATAATAATGTAAATAAAACATAAGATATTTATTTCAATTTATATGTAAAATTTTTACTTACTTCCATGGTAAGTGGACAAGGTGTAGGTAAGAGTCGCATTAGTGCCCGCATTCTTCTCTTGAACTCCAATCCATTCCCTATGTACACAATGTTCCCCTCTGGCTCTATATCACACTCTAGTCCTAAGGTGCCTATGCATGTCCTTATAGGCAACTCTGCTCTGCTATCATGATTTGGAGGTGGTATAGGTGTCCTGAAAATATATAGATAAAAATAAATAAAAATATGTGTTATAATATCATTAAAAAAGTTTATGAAAAAAAAACATATCTATGAGTAGATAGCTCTCTTCTTGCATATGGAGCCGCAGAAGAGCCCTCCTCTGATCGGTGGGTAAGCATCTGGATCGTATAGTCCAACTCCTCATCAGACATCTCTGAGTAATCATGCATGATGGCCCCTAGAGTATCAGACGGAACTTTTGCTCTCATAAGACTTTTTATGAGAGTGAGTTTCACCTTTCTCTCTCTACTAGGATCCATAATACCTATCATATAAAACAAAATGGTTAGAAATCAATATATATACGTGTACATATGTATGTGTGTATGCATTAAGTATGTGTATGTATGCATGTGTGTGTGTATGTATGTGCGTGTATGTGTGTATGTGTGTATGCATGTGTATGTGTGTGTATGCATCATTATGTGTGTATGTGTCTATGTGTGTATGTGTGTGTGTATATGTGTGTGTGTATGTGTGTGTGTCTATGTGTATGTGTGGGCATCTATGTGTGTGTATGTGTTTATGTCAAGGTGGTACGAAACGTTTGGTACGGCACGTACGGTACGCGTACGGAACGTGGTGCCGTACCAAACGGTAGGATATGGAACGTATGGAACGTTATCATATATATACATACATATATATATATATATATATATATATATATATATATATATATATATATATATATATATATATATATATATATATATATATATATATATATATATATATATATATATATATATATATGTGTATATATATATATATATACGTATGTATGTATGTATATATATATATCTATGTGTATATATATATATATATATATATATATATATATATATATATATATATATATATATATATATATATATATATACATACATATATTCAAAGATACATATATGCACGTGCCATTATCCATGCATGCATGTGCATTTCATACATGCATGTGTGTAATGTGTGTCATATTTTATATGCATGTGTGTGTCATGTAGCATATATGATGGAAACTTTAAGCTGAGTATATATGCATGTGTGTGTGTTATATTGTATATATATGCATTATATATATGTGTATTTATGCATGTGTGTGTGTCATATTATATATATGTATTATATATAAATATTATATGTATGCATCACATATGATAAAAGCAGATTTCTTAAATAAGACCAATCTTTTTTTTTTAATGAACACGTTCCAAACGTTTTTTGGAACGCATGTACCGTATGGTACGTGCCGTACGTTCCAAACGCGTTTGGAACGCGTTCCAAACCTACCTTGGTTTATGTGTGTGTATGTGTCTATGTGTGTGTATGTGTCTATGTGTGTATGTGTATGCATGTATGTATGCATATGTGTGTGTATGTGTGTATATGCATTATGTATGCATATGTGTGTGTATGCATTATGTATGTGTATGTATGCATGTATGTATGTATGTATGCATGTGCATATGCATTATGTATGTATATGTATGCATGTATGTGTATGTGTGAGTATGTCTCTCTATGTGTGTGTATGCATATATGTGTGTATGTATATGTGTTTGTATGTGTGTATGCATGTGTATGCATCATTATGTGTGTATGTGTCTATGTGTGTATGTGTCTATGTGTGTATGTGTGTGTATATGTGTGTGTATGTGTGTGTATGTGTGTGTGTGTGTCTATGTGTATGTGTGTGTGTCTATGAGTGTGTATGTGTTTATGTGTATGTATGTATCTATATGTGTGTATGTGTCTATGTGTGTATGTGTATGCATGTATGTATGCATATGATTGTGTATGCATGTGTATATGTGTGTATGCATCATTATGTGTGTATGTGTGTATGTATGTGTGTGTATATGTGTGTGTATGTGTATGTGTCTATGTCTATGTGTCGCTATGCGTCTATGAGTGTGTATGTGTTGATGTGTGTGTATGTGTGTATGTGTGTATGTGTGTGTATGTGTCTATGTGTGTATGTGTATGCATGTATGTATGCATATGTGTGTATGTGTGTGTATGCATTATGTATGCATATGTGTGTGTATGCATTATGTATGTGTATGTAAGCATGTGCATTATGTACACATGTAAGTATGTATGTATGCATATGCATATGCATTATGTATGCATATGTATGCATGTATGTGTATGTGTGTGTATGTCTCTCTCTATGTGTGTGTGTATGCATATATGTGTGTGTATATGTGTCTGTATGTGTGTGTTGCTCTAGCACAATGGTGAGAACCACGTTAAGAAGCTTCACCTCCTTAATGTCAATCCGCGGAAGAGATAGGAGTGATATGAAGATCGTGAATGTGAGATGAAGTGAGAGTGAAGGTGAGAAGCATAGAGATGCACACACACATACACACACACTACGAAGAGACAAACAAGACACAATGGAAGGTGAGAAATCAACTCTATTGCTCAAGAATACTCTTACAAGCTCAAAATAGCCCGGTTTCACATCTAGTGACTGGCATAGTTAAAAAATAGGTCCTATGCGCTATTTGAGAGGGTAAACGGTGTCTAAAAATAACCAAAATTGATACGCTCATTCTACCTAAGCTCCTCCAGCTCGAGGACTCCTCGGCTTGCACAAAATGGAGCAAGAAATTAAGAAAAGGGTTTTTCTATATTACATATGTTACAATAGTGATAAAAATCACTGTTGGAGGTTTTTGAAAAGTATTTTAAAACATAATTCTTTTGAAAAAAGATCCGACTGACTCCCTGCTCTGTCTTTACATGCTTCCGCGTCTTCTATGCCTCTGGCTACTGCCAACATCCCCCTCCCTCTCGCTTCTATCGTCCTCGACAGAACCTTGTTGTGCGGTCTGTCGGATGTAATTCTGGAGGAGTTCCTGAGCGAGGGTGTGTTCTGAATTCGAATGCCTCGGGCCAAATCTGCCTTGAGTTTCTCCCAATCAATTGGTTGCGGTTCATCGGGTGGTGTAGCTCAATGATGAGTAGCACCTCCTTTAATGTCAATCCGGGAAGACGTGAGGATGATATGAAGACCACGAGCAAGTGAAGGAACAAGTGCATGAGTGAGAAGCACACAAGCATGCACACACATACACACACACGCGCACACACAGCAAGACAAAGAGTGAGAAGCAATGGAGTTCTTAGATTACTTTCAAAAAGCTCTTACAAGTTCATTTCAATTACAAGCTCACCTCAAAAATGAGCTTTCTAGCTCCTTTTATAGTTTTTGACTAGCTTTGGCCCTGTTCAGACCTAGTGTCCGGCCTAGTTAAAAATTAGGTTCCAGGGCTTATTAGAGGGCTCAAACGAGATCTAAAAAATATGAAAATTGGCAGGTAGATACTTCTAAAGCTCCTCAAGCTCAAGGACTCCTTGGCTTGCACAAAATGGTTTTTAGTGATGAAAATCACTATTTGTGTAGGGATTTCCTCTATTGATTTGTCATACATACCTTTGAGCTCCCTACTTGCTCTGTCTTCTTGTGTGCTCCACTCCTTGATGACTGAAAAATTTAGATGGCCTACTTGCCAGATCTTCTTTGACTGCCATGTCTGCTTGTGCTGTCCCTTCGCTCTGACTCTCTTCATCTTGTGACTCCTTCGATTCCCTGACTTCTGCCAACACCCCCCCCCACTCTCGCGTCTGTCGCCCCTGACAGACCCTTGTCTAGATGTTCGTTGAACGTAGTATTGGACGACGTCGGAGGCGAGGTGATGTTCTTCTAATCTGAGCCCCCGTGCTAGATCTGTTAATAATGCATCCCAATTCACTGGTCCTGGTACGTCTGGGTGTGGCACCCGCAGTTGTTCTGAATGTATGGTTCTCTCCACAGCAAATAAGTGGAGGAGATGTGACGGCCTGGGTACAAAAATTTCTGAGTGATATTCCCAGAATCCCGTTATGAACATCTCCTCGAAAGTCTGTTTAAAACAAGCTGGGAGGTACTTTATTCTGGCGTGCCAAGCATATATTACTTCTATTGATGGGGTGGTGCTCATGTCGTAAACTAGGTCTTGGTTGCCTGTAACGAAGCTTGCTCCTGAGAAGTGGGGATCCTTAATGTTTTTAAATGTCCTGAATGTGATAAGCATTAATTCAAATATTTTCATACACATTTGTGCCATCACATCGGGTGTATTGCGTAGTCGAGTGCTCTAGTGCCTGATAGTAGAAATCATGTAATTTACAGTGGGAGGTCCTCGTGGAGGTGCTAGATAAACATAATTTAGCCACTTGGCACAGCCTTTGATGTTCTTGACAGCAATGGTGAATTCGGGCCATGTGCGTCTTCGTAGGACTGGGGCATAACAAGGATTGTACTTAATAAAGAGGGGCATGTTATTCCAGGTTCGTACCATTTCAGGATAAGTCTCCAAGAGACTGATCCTCCAAGTGGGTTGATGAATAGATCCTCTTTTCGCACTCTCTGGTATATCATCGGGGCCAAACTGGGTGGCAAAGGTGGGGGCTTTCCCACATTGTCGTTGGATCTCTGCGTTGTAATCAGCCAATAATATGCAATATGGCACATACTGATCATCATTGGTCCCTATCCACCTGTGATGGGACATACGTCTGAAATACTCAGACTTGATGATAGTGTCTTCTAATTTGGCTAATGATTGGATCTGTATTGCGACTCGTTCATCGTGGGTGTTCGCTGTCTTCTCTAATGACTGAAGCCATTCAGGTGCTTTCACTTCTAAAGTATCCATTCCCTCTGAGGTTTGTTGCCCGCCTGGCATTGGCATAGGAACGTATGGTTCCTCGTACGAATCATCTACCTCAATGGGAACCGTCTTCTGGCTCAGGTTCTATAACTGGAGAGGGTTGCCTTTCATACTCTAGTAACTTTTTCTGGAGCTCAACCACCTGTTCTGTCAATGCCTTCACTTCCTCTGAAGTCGAGGCCGGTTCTATTACCTTGGTTGGAGCCGCCTGCCAACTCATCATGAGCATCTAATAGATCTGCATAGCTTTCCAAGATGGTCTTCATTGTCTCTGAGGGTACGGCTTTAAACTGCTCTGGATCAATGTCGTGGGGAGAGCCTTCCATTGTTGCTTCTAGATTTGCTTCATTTTGCTGCTGCAGTCTCTTGTTCTCTTCAAGGGCGGTTGCCATGTGTTTTCTGAGGAGTGCCAAGTTACGCCGGACTCTGAGATTATCAGCTTGGTATACGTCCAGCAAGGCCTCAAGTTGTTTGGTGCCCGACTGTTGTGATGGTTGGGGAGTTTCTAGGAGTGTTTGGTGGGCATGTTTGAGCGTGGTGTAACATTGGTTGAGTTTTGCATTTTCTTCCTCGATCGCTATGAGGCGGCTCTGAAGTTTCTGATTGGTAGTGATCACTTGATGATAACGATCGTCGAGAGCTCGATACTCGTTTTGAAGTTGATAGACACATTGATTTAAAGCTAGAAATATTCTATTTACATTAAATGATGCAGGGAGAGATGGAGATGCAGGGGGAATGGGGACGGGAAAGGGAGTTGTGAATGATGTGGAGTCAAGTGGAGATGTGGGTGGAGGGGGTATGGTGGACGGAGGTTGCATGGGGGAAGGGAGTGGTGCTGTGGCAGGAGATGTTTCCATAGTGTCAAATGTTTGAGTGATCGTGTCTGTGGCAGGAGATGTTTCCATAGTGTCAAATGTCGGGTGGGGGCTGACGTTGTTGTATGGGTTTGTGGTTCCTGAGCTCGCTCTGTTTCCGTTTCGAGATTAGAGTCGTAGATCAGTCTAGCCACTTCTTCATCAGTGAGATCATTGAGAGTAAAGCCCTGTGGAAATTCCAAGTCTGATGGGACGGGTGGAAACACCAGATTGGGTCCCTCTGTACTTGGTCTTGGTAGCCGAATGGTGAATGGTCTAATGCATCGTGTCTAGGGAGGGGTAATTTCTGGTGTAGTGGTGGCTCCCCTTGGTTGAGCGCAGGGTAATTGGACTCCCCCTCTCATCTTCTTTGATGGAGGACCTGCCGCTGATAGCCTTCTCTGGAACTCCTGGGCCCGGGACCATACGAGTGCCCGCTGAATAGGCACGTCATAGGCTAGACATCGATAGATTATCTTGGTCAGAGCACAACACCCGTGGAGCATATTTTTCTGCTTCTTATTCCACCGTTGATGGGCTAGGTGGATCTGATCTATGATCCAATGTGGTACGTTGATAGGGAGGTTTTCTGTCTCTGCCAAATACAAGCTAAACCATATCTTCTTTGGGGGCATGGTGAATCTTTCCTGGGCGGGGAAAGCAAAATGCTGCATGACGGTCCGTAGGTGAAGAGCGATGGTCGGTGTCATTGCTACCATATCCTTCAGCTTATTGAGATCTTTATGTTTCATTCTGCCTGGAACCATTGTTTCCTTTTCAGTAGGAATGTGCATACCATACATGCCCAATGCTTCTCGTACCAGATTGAGGGTCAGTTTGAATCTTTTAAGTTCGTGGCCCGGCAATAGTGAGGGTAACACAAAAGTGCTGTCGCCCCCTTTGGCCCTACTAGGAGTGATGGTACTGATAAGATAAGAACAATGTAAGAAATCTGGCTTCGGTAAGTGGGCCCTGAAATAACTGTCCAGGCCAGCTTTGGTCCATACTGAACGCATTACTTCGGCATTCTGATAGCTCTCAAATTCGCGCGTGAAAAAATGGTAGCGTCCCCATTTACCATTAAACTCCAATTCAGCTTCCCAAAAATAGGTTCCATCACCCAATGGTCCTGCAACATCACTGAACCAATGAGCGTGTTTGCCCACTTGAGAGGTGTGTCCCTGAGGAGGATCCTGAATTGGGAGCACATGCACAGCTTGAAGTTCTTGCACTCTTTCGGTGAGATGTGGTTCGAGGAGGAGTGTTTCTATATCCACAATCTGTGCGCTGGATCCGGCATGAGAACTGGAAACTCCAGCTTCTGCCATGGCACTGCTTGCTTGTTGGTTCTGTGAGAATATAGAACCATGTGTTAACATTGTAATGGACAGAATAAACCGGTCGTTGTCTCGTTACAACATTAACATGAGGTAGATGATGAGTCAATGGTCAGTGAGTGCACGATGACAGTGTGTGTAGTTAGTGCCTGGATAGTCCTAGGAGCTAGATGGAAAGATGCACTGTCTGACTAATGCAGTTAGTAAGTGGAGATGAATTCACAGATTGGGGTCGGGGGGTTTATTACAAGTCTTAGGTTTCCAAACACCATGGATGGCTTTTGGTCTTGGTTTTGTGGAGATTCGGGAGGGTTGCATGAGTAATTCTGCTGGGAGTTGTTGTGTCATTGGGACCTATTTACGAGTGAGTATGTGCGTGCTTCTAGGTGGCAGTGTGTTCGAGTGTATCAGACAAGAGTGGGTGGCGGCTGCTTGAGGGAGTGAACCCTGTCGTGTATGATGTGAATTGTGTGGGGTTAGTTGAGCCCGTAAGCAAGCCTTAGGCACCCAAATTTGTCTTGATTGTGGGTCAGCCTTCATCGACTTTTTGGGTACCCAAATGGATTTCACTTTCTCAACAGAGGTTTTAGGAGTCCTCTTATTAGCATCAAGTCGTTGATTACTAATAGGAAGTTGAGACCGTTGTTGCGACTTAGTTACGGTCGACAACTCGTCTTTCCGCACCCGCATTTGTTTCATCGGCTGAGTTGTTCTGCTTCGCGCGTTCTTTTGGTCTCTCGCCTGGAGAGCCTTCAGTGATTGATCTGCCCTTAGTTGCTGCCTCCTTCTGGCCTTTGGAAAAGAAGGGAGTTCCATTGTGGTTCTGACTCCTTCTTTGAGATCTTCGTTCTTCTGTATCACATAGCCTTGGACAAGAACAGCATGGTCAACTTCATGTGTACCCCTGGAGGGACCAGGAGTCTGTGCCTTTCCTAGTTCCTTGAGTGCTCCATTATTTAACTCAATTGTAATTCTAGTTTGATTCACCCATACCTGAAGAAGTCCACTTCTTAGGTTTAAGTTGACTGCTTGGTCATAGATCCAATCTTGACCCAAGACAAGGGGTTCAGTGAGGTCCTCATCTTGACATACTAGTACTTTAACTGTCATTGCCTCATCATGAATATAGAGGGGAAGTTCCACCTCGCCCATGCAAGGGGTTTCCACGCCTCCCAATCCTATGAGATATGCTTCCACAGGATTGACAGTTAATTGCAACTCTTGACAGTAAGACAATTTAACAGCACTAGTGGCTGCACCTGAGTCAATCAAGGCTCTTACAGTCCTTGCACTCTTTCCTTGTCCTATATCTAAGGTTATGAAAGGACGTCGATCAGTTATACTATGTGAGCTAATTCCTGAAACTTCACACATAGCCACGTCATATCCTTGATCTGCATATGCATCTTGCCTAGGGTGCTCTCTACCTTGTCTTCTTAATTTCATTCTCCGTATGCGCTCTAGGGCTTCTGCTTGAGCTTCTTCTCGAATTCGCTTTTCTTCCTCTTTGCGTTTCTTAGCAGTATTGAGTCGACTTAGCATTTCCTCTGTGAGAGGTTCCTGATACAACTTGACTCTGCATCCGCTAATATAACTTGGGAGAACATCGCCTTCTAATGTGGCTAGTTGCACAGCTCCACTTGTTGAGATTCTGTTAATGATCATGGGTCCGTAGCCTCTCTTCTCCAGTTTCCTTGCATGTTGCTTCAATGTGTAGACTAAAACTAAGTCGCCTGCCTTTAAACCTTTATCCTTAACGTGGGCATCAAAGTATGCCTTCTGTCGTTTCTTTGCTGCATATATCCCTGCAGCTGCCCTCAGTCTTGTTTCTCCTAATCGTTCAAGGTCAAAAAGTCTAGAGGATAGTTCATGACCCGTCCATTCGTGCTCTTGTGCTACTTTCAATGTAGGTATTAAGAAGTCCAAAGGTAGCACGACGTTTTGGCCAAATACCATTTGAAAGGGGGTGGCTTGGAGTACCGTTTTGTAGGCGACTCGGTATGCCCAAACAGCATGGTGTAGCTGTTTGTCCCAATCAGAGCGTTTATTGTTCACTAATTTCGTCAGTACATTGCATAAGATCTTGTTGGTGCTCTCAGCCTGGACATTTGCTTGAGGGTGATAGGGGGCAGACTTCTTATGCACTACCAAGAATTCTTGGAGCAGATTTTCAATAACTTCATTCAAGAAGTGAGTGCCTCTATCACTCACTAGCTCTATAGGTAGCCCATATCTTGTGAATACATTTTCAAACAAGAATTTAGCAGTTGTTTGAGCATCGTTCTTCGTTGTGGCTTTTACCTCTACCCACTTAGTTAGATAGTCTGTTGCAACAATGATATATTCTGCATGGGAACCCTTAGCTGGGGGATTAATAGGACCGACGAAGTCTATTCCCCACTTAGAGAATGCACGTCCACCCATCATAGGTTTCAGTGGCATCTCATCTTTACGTATAGGATACTGAGTTCTCTGACAGACATCACAGCGTTTCACATAGGTATGTGCATCCATGTGAAGGGTCGGCCACCAGAAGCCCGCAAATAGTATTGCCTTGATCACCCGATCTGGTCCAAAGTGTCCTCCTGCTACACCTTGGTGAGGAGTGTCCAAGATCTTGAGATACTCACTCTCGTGGACGCATAGTCTCAGGTAACCGTCTTTACCACGTTTGTATAGATTATCACCAATAAGTGAGTAATCCTGGGCTTCTTGTTCTAAACTCCTTTTTCTCGCCAGAGTCATGTCTGGAGGGAATGTTTTCGTCCTCAGGAAGGATACTAGTGGTTCACTCCAATCTGGCACTATGGACACTTGATAAAGAGTGGCATGTTCCACAGGTGGTTTAGTGCAACAGATTGGGCATTCCTTGCACAACTTTTGGACATCAGCTTCCATAGTTGGCCAATGCACTCCGAGTCTCCTTAGTGTCTGTAAGGTTCGTTGCTTTGAGTAGTGTTGCTCTAATGCACCTACATGTGCTAAATGCAACCATTTATTGTACTCGTCCTCTTCCACACAACAAGCCAAGATTCCTTGATCTGTGTGCTTGTACATACTTCCTGCCATGATGTGATACTTTTGGGCTTTTACTACCTCTCTATCCTGCGTGTTTATTACTGGATGGTTAGGTCCGTATGTCAATACTGGCACTAATGGCTTAGCCCACTGAGGTACAACTTCCAAATTAAACAAGTAAGCATCAGGAAGGTCATCTATCACTACTTGTGGGGCTTCTCCCGATGTGAGCCTAGAAAGGTGATCTGCCCTCAAATGAGTCTTCCCTTTCCTTACCACAACCTCAAAATCATATTCCATTAGCAAGAGAAACCATCTTACTAATCTTCCTGTATTGCATGGCTTGTTTATGAGGTATAGCAATGCCTGATGATCAGTAAAAAATTTAAACTTATTTGCAAGCAAGTAGTGTCTAAATTTCTTAACTGCATATATCATGCCTAAGCCTTCTCTCTCAGTAGTGGTATAATTTCGTTCAGCTGCATTCAATTGTCGACTAGCATAGGCAATTGGAAGATCCATATTACCTTCACCAGTAGGTTGAGCAAGCACACATCCAATGGTATAATTGGATGCATCCACATGAACATGGAAAGGCTTATTCCAATCTGGCGTGGTCAAGATTGGTGCTGAACATAACCTTCGTTTAAGCTCCTGGAAGGAATTCTCACATTCATCAATCCACTCAAAGTTAGTCAAGAGTCCATACATGGGCTTTGCAATGACAACATACATGTGAATGAACCGGCGGTAGTAACCACAATGCCCCATGAAAGCTTGTACTTCCTTGACATTCTTTGGCCTAGGTAACTCGGCTATGGCTCTCACTTTCTCTTCATCAGTGGATATGCCATTCTTTGACACTATGTGTCCTAAAATCTTGCCTTGCCTGACCATAAAGACGCACTTTTTTGGGTTCAGGCAGACTTGATATTCTCTACATTTGTCAAAGATTTGTCTGAGTTCGGGAATATGGGTTTGCCTAATGTTGGAATGAGCACAAAGATCATCAACATAGACTTCTAAGTTCTTCCTCAGGAACTCCTGGAAGGTAGCTGGTGCATTAGTCTCTGGAAGGTAGCTGGTGCATTGGTAAGCCCAAATGGCATTACATGAAAGGCAAATATACCCCACTCTGTGGCAAAAGCTGTTTTATGCTGATCTTCTGGAGCTATGGCTACTTGATTGTAGCCCAAAAATCCATCGAGGAAGCTGTACACTTCCTTGCCTGCTACTCTTTCTAAGAGATGTTCTGTGATGGGAAGCGGATAGTTATCTCGAATTGTGGCTGCATTGACCTTCTTCAAGTTAATGCATACACACAGCTGATGCAAAAGGTGGGTCCATAATGATTGACTCTAGATCGGAGTCATTTGCATCCTCAAATGCATCAGGGCTAGGTTCACATTCTTCTAGAACTGCCTCTCCCATGATTGGCTCTATGGAGAAGACTGAAATGTCATAGCCATCCTCATCACAATGAGGTGTCCATTGTTCTTCATTGATGGCTACATCCATTGTTGCTAGGATTTCTGCCCAACCGTGGGGTTCAAATTCTTCGTCCGGAAAAACTACAGGTGCATAGGCTGGGTCTTGAATTGATCTATGTGTTTCTTTTGCACCTACCTCTCTGGCTTTTTCTCTCTTCTCTTCTTCTACTGCTACTTTGCACATCCATAAGTGGGTGTCTTCATGCATCCACGAGGATCCGGATTCTATGGAATGCACAGACTCAGTCTCATCTTTGGCTCTATGGATGGGATTCCATTGAATAGGTGG
Source organism: Ceratopteris richardii (assembly GCA_020310875.1). Taxonomy (NCBI): domain Eukaryota; kingdom Viridiplantae; phylum Streptophyta; class Polypodiopsida; order Polypodiales; family Pteridaceae; genus Ceratopteris; species Ceratopteris richardii. The sequence goes on from CM035407.1 coordinate 146,885,549, forward strand.
TACATCTCTATGAGAGTAATCCTTAAGATTGACTTTGGTCGTAACACCTAAGTGCTGCAGGTACAAAGAATTGGTTCCCCAATCCTGTACCACTTGCAACTATCGCATAAAAGGTCGTCCCAAGATCATTTCATAGGCATGATTTTTGCTGAAGTCACATATAGCAAATGTGTGCTCAAACTCGACACCACAGGTGGTGAGAGTTATTCCTTCTAGCAATCCTAAGGGTCTCTCAATATGACCATCGGCCATCTGCAATTTCATTCTCGTTGGCCTGAGTGCTGGCTTGCCCCAACGCTTCCATAGGGAAGTGGTGGCAATTGCAACTCCTGCCAAAATTGCCTTGGTGGTGTACTCCTGGTAGGTAATGGGAAGATAGGTGTTCCCTTCTTCACCTTCACACATATCTCCTATCTTATCCAAGGGTATCTCTGGCACTGTCCTATGTGATCCTACCTGGGAACGAGGTTTTGCTATATCGGGCACTTGAGTGGCTACATGTTTCCACACTTCTGGTCTAACCTTAAGCAGCTCTTCCAAAGTGAGATTGCACTGCACTTTGGTGTTCTTCACTACCTCTGTGTTCCTAGGTATGACTGAATCTTCGTTTCTTACCATGACTGTAGGTGCTCTCATACAGGTGGACTTTGCTTCCCATGGGCCTGTGAAATGGGGTAGTTCTTGTAAAGAATTAGACTCGAAGTCTAATCTTACTTGAGATTGGGCACTCTCTTGCTCTCCATAAATGGAAGGAAGGTCTTGTGGGAATGGATCGTGTGTGTCATCCACTAGTTCAATGGGAGGAGGAACTTCACTCTCTTTAGCCCATTTCTCTTCTTGAATCTCTCGCAAGAATTCTGGTGTGTATTGATTCATAGAAGAAGAGGTGTCTGGCTCCGTAGAGTTAGGCACGTAGGCCTCAGGCACATAGGCTTTCTGGGTAGGAAGACGTGCTCTTTCACTAGCCTTGTCATGGTGTTGAGGGGCGAGTTCCTTTTGTGATTGTGCCATTAGATTCTCTATTCTTTCTAGGGAGGGGGGGTTGTCTGGTTCAGTGGAGTTGGGCACATAATCTTTCGATGGGGGATGGGTCATGTTTTTGCTTGCTTTATGTCTTTCTTGATTTTTTTCTTCCTTGGCAGATCTTGCAATTATGCCCTCTAACTTCTCTAGAAGTCCATCCAAGTGTAATTGCGTCTTGGCTGAGCCCGAGTAATTGAAAAGGCGACTGGCTTCAAACATAGTCTGAGCCAATGCGACCATTTTCGCGCAAAGCTTGGTTCTTTCTATCTCTAGGTCAGCTCTAGGGTAGCACTTGTCATGATCCGTGACATTTGGCCCTTCTTGGATTCTGGCCTGATATGCTTTAAGCATCATGTCTATGTCTTCAGGAGTGGGATCAGCTAATACTGATCCTACTCTAGGGGGTGGTGGAATCGTATGAGGTGGGTTGGAAGGTGGCGGGTCGGATGGCGATGGGAATGGTGGTGGTGGGGTAGTGTGAGAGGGAGTTTGAGATGTGAGTTCAGTTATCCTGGCTTTGGTTTCTCTTATGCTTTCCTCAAGTTCACTCATCTTTTTAGCCCATTGTCTTTTCATTCTTTCCCGACTATCTTTCCACACTCTAGTCCTTTTCTTTGTCATGCTCTCGGTTTCACTAGCCTCTGGGTTCTTATCCTGGTTTACCCCTTGGTTCTGGTGCAATGCCTGAGCTCTAGTCACTACCTGTACTGGTGCGGTGGATGTCACACTTCCTGTGGAGTCTACCACCAACCCAATAACGTTAATAGGAGTGATTTTTGGCATATTATTAGGATTCTTAGGGCAATCTCGTAAGAGATGCTCCTTTCCACATTCTTGGCAAAAGCCCTGAATTGTTACTGACTGGGGCTGTGTAAGTGGAGGTAAGGGACAATCACGAATGAGGTGATCTCCCTGACATCTATAGCATGGTCCTCTAGGGAATGGGGGTCTTACCTGCCTAGATTGAGGCTTAGGATTGGGGTTCGTATACATGACGTTTGTGTAATCTGACTCCCAACTAGGTTCACTCGGTTCCTCACTGTAGTAGGACTCACCATGTTCAGGAGATTGCATGTAGTAAGCATGGGGACTATCGATATGTGTAGAATCAAAGCTATGGTCACTCGGGTCACTTTCAGAAAGCAATGGTGTTACAGGGACTATAGCTCTATTTATGTTTTCTTCGGCTGCTGCATATTTTACTGGGATCACATTAGCTGGGGCAGGGGGTTGTTGTGCTAACACAGGCTGAGGCCTTTGTTGGTTTTGGTATGGTTGCTGATAAGGTTGTTGTGGCCTGCCATATGGCTGTGGAGGGTACGGGTTCTGGTATCTTCCCTGCTGAGGGTATGGCTGAGGGTAGGGTTGCCTAACCGCCTGTTTATTGTATGGGCAATCTTGCGCGGTGTGATTGGTGTACCTCCGTTCTATGGTGCAGTACTGGCTACTAGAATTTACTTGGGGTTGAGCCATAATGGGACATACATTTGCCATATGGTCACCCCCACAAGTATAGCATCTTTTCACCGGGGCAAATCTCGGAATTTGTTTGCTAGAGACACCTAGTTTTTGAGCAACTTTCTCTACAAGTTCCTCAATCGATGTGGATTGCGTGGAAGAGAGGCTAGAGGCACTATCTGAATCTTTGTATATCTTGGCAAGCTCTAACTCCTCCCCTAGGTTATCCTCAATGTCAATACACATGCGTACACACTCTTCTATGGTCCTAGGGTCCTTCAAGTACACATATGATCTTAATTTGGTACTTAGCAATCCATCCAAGAACAAAGCCACTTGCTTAGCTGATGTGGGTAGCTCAGAGACAGGGCATCTTTCAAGATATTGCCTAAATCTCCTTCCTGCAAGTCTCACGGTCTCTTGAGGGGTTTGTTTGAAGCTGTGAATCAGCGAGGAAGTGTTATGTCTTATGCCACTTTTAGAGAATTCGATAATGAATGCCTCTAGAATGATGGAGAGTGTTAATCTCCAAAAGAACAAGTTAACCTTGAATTTAGATCACCTCTATATCAAGATCAACTTTAGACTCCACCTAATTTAAAGAATCTTCACCAAATTATCAGAAAATTGATTATTCTGAAAATTTCAGTTTCTTCAGAAAAGTCTGCTGCAGATTAGTCACTCATTGACTAATCAATCCTGTAAAGTTTTTGATAAAACTTTGCACAACACTTCGCCTTAAGGTTGCGCAACTTTGCCAAGTTAAATCTCTCAAAAAGATTAAGTACACACTGAGAAATGTGTGAAACACTTTACCTATGTCTGAAATTGCTTCTCTGCAATGGCGACTTTGACACCTGCAACTTCTTAGCACTGGTTCTCCCAAAATAAATCCCGTTTGATCAAGATCTTTTAGCCATAGATAGCTTACCTTCCAACTTAGATTTTAAGCCCTCATTTGTGTAAAACTTTACACTGTAGACTGAGCAATGATCATTTCATTGAAGATGAAATGTGCGCCAGATTTCTCGACTGTTAGAACATTCTTACATATGAATGTTCCTAATCAAAATTCTCACAGCCTGATTACAATTAACCTCTCAAATTCTAGCCATAGATGGATTAGCTATGGACTTAGATATGTGCAAAAGGATTTCTCAAAAGATTAAACACAGAGGGAGCAGACAACAAAATATCGGGCGCAAAATTTTTTGATTTCTCAGAAAATTTACATCTAAGTGAGGATGGACAATTCACTCACTCTTCATGTGTCTAATGACACTAATTTCTCTCTTCCTATTCTCAAATCTTTTCTGCTCTACTTGCCCGACATTTTCAAACATATTTATAGATGAATATATACAAGTGTATGACTTAAACAAGGGTATAAGTCAACTAATGTACATATGTGTACATATCTTTGAGTTTTCTGAAAATGTCCTTCCTTCAACCATCTGACTTTGTTTCCTTCTTGACTTCTTGACTTCATTTCTCCATAATCCTTCAATTGATGATTGTCATGCACCAACATAGAAGTTGGTCTATGCTCCTGAACTGCCTTTCGTTTAGTGGCTGAAACCATGTCAGGGCAGTGTTCCTAAGGGTTAGACCAAAGGCATTATATTGCGTGAATAAATCCTCCACTTGTTCAGCTCTCAAGACTTGTCTAAACTCAGCCACATGATCGTATGGATCTCCAGTGCCATCGAAGTAGTTCTTCATGGACTTAACTAGCTGAGTTGGTCTCAAAGTCCTTGTGTGTTCTCTAGGTCGTGGTAGAGGGAACTCATCCGCATTTCTTTGATTCCTGTGAGCTCTAAGTACCTCATGCTCTACTCTATTTGTTTCCGTCCTCGTTCTTTCTCTGCCCCCTGAGTTGGCAAAGTTCACCTCCGGCCTTTCTCTATGTCTGTCTCTTTGAGTTCCGTGAGCGTGGGAGGTTCCAGCTCCTGGGTGACCAAAGGACACGTTCGATCTTGGTTGGGGGAAAACGAATTCACCCTTCCAAGTGTAAGCATGCCTATCATTTTCTGTAACCACAAAGATCCTCTCTGAGGCGTGATCTAGATAGGTCACTCTGCCTGGGCTATCAGGATCCTTAAACTCATAGATCATGATTGTTCCTATATCAGTTGGCTGATCAGATTTATACCTCCAAAAGGCTTCGTCAGTTTCTCGATTGAGGAGCAAATCTATGCTCTTATTATCCTAGGGAATCCACACTGGTGTGATAATCCTAGTGAGAACCGATTTGCCTCGAGGGGTTCTAGGTTCTCTACCCATGTTTCCTTGCTCTAGGTCACCTAAGTCCGCTTCTGGGATCACATTTCCAAATTCGTCCGTCCTATCTGGGTGACTAGTGACTACGTATATGGTTCCTTCTTTAACCAAGTACGCTCCGTTTTCGAACTTGACAGCTGGGCGCTCTAGTCCAATGGATTGATCAGGATTCTTAATTTGTACCACAGATCTTCCTAGGCCGTCCTCATAGATGCTGGCACCTAATCGGTTGGCCCTAAGGTATTCCAACTGCGTTTTGTAAGGGCCTTCTACCCTGTGCAAGTATGGCACTCCTGAACTTCCTGTAGGTCTCTCCATACCTTGAGACATCTCGGATTCACTAGTCTCAGAACTTGGGTAGTATGAGTGGTGGCTCAACTGCTGGGCCCACGACCTAGCAGTGTGGTTGACACTAGCCTCTGAAGACCTAAGGCTTTGTCTATCCCTTACTAGATGTCGTCTTGATCTAAGGTTCATATGCCTAACTGATTAACCCAATTTTTTCCCAGGTACAACCACGTTTCTGAGTCCTTTGTATCAATTACTTAATCCCCTTTTTATGTTGATTATCGTGTTTATACTCTTGTCTGATATCACGTCGTTAGGAATACTTGAGTTTAATTTCGCACTTTAGTTTGGTCGTTTCACGTTAGGTTCTTTTCCTTTAGGGTTGTCGTTTTCATACACAGGTTATCTCTTGACTTGAACTTGATTTCTTAGATAGTCTTTGATTTATCTCGTGCCTGTCGCTGCCTGGAATTACTTCTAACACTACCTGCACTTAGCCTAAACTAAGAATTGACAAAGGGTGTTGCGGGTTTTCCAACCTTGAGTTCCTTCCCTTGTGTTGTTGCCCTGGTGTGCCCAGGACGCGTGTTCCCAAGCCTGCACTTACTCTTGCTTTGCGTACCCTTTGATGCTCTCAAAGGACCTGTAAAAGGCCCACCGTTAGCTCAAGACTTAAATTCAAAAGACAGAACCAATCACTTTCATTCATGTAACACTTCACCAATTTGCACTATGACTTTTTGGACACAACTCTAGAGATCCCTGAATTTTGTTCCCCCTGGGTATGGTCAACTTCAAAATACCCTATCTAATATTCCTGATCTTAATTTAACAAAACAAAACAAAAATCACAGAAAACGGATTTCGTATGAGAAAGTTATGCCAGTTCAGGGTTTTGGGACTAAAACAGGATTAAACTAGGTTAACAGGCAAACAAGAATTCTCGGGTTACTTGGGTCATGCCCTCGTAATGCAATACTACACCCTAGTGTTTGTCCCACACTTGGCCAAAATTTAGACCATTATTTTTGCCTTAAAAAGTTGACCTAATTTGCCCTTCTAACGCGTTTGCAAGTTCTGTCAGTCGCGATTGACAGGTCAGTCCCGATTGATGTGTCGATCGCGATTGACAGGTCCGTCGTGGCTGTCAGTCGCGATTGATGTGTCGATCGCGATTGACAGGTGGTTCAAAAAGTCAATCAGTCGTGGTCAAAGGGTCGTTGACTGTGTCGGTCGCGATTGATGAGTCGATCGCGATTGACAGGTCGGTCGCGAGGGTCTGTCCGTCGTGGTCAAACAATCGTTGACTGTGTCGGTCGCGATTGACAGAGCCGTCGTGGGCTGTCAGTCGCGATTGATGGGTCGATCGCGATTGATGACTCGATCGCGATTGACACGTGTCATGCGTATGATCCGTCAGTCGTGGTCAATCGGTCGTTGACTCTGTCGGTCGCGATTGACAGAGCCGTCGTGGGCTGTCGATCGTGATTGACTGGTCGATCGCGATTGACAGGTCTGTCCGTCGTGGTTTGTCGATCGTGATTGACTGGTCGATCGTGATTGACAGGTCTGTCCGTCGTGGTTTGTCGATCGCGATTGACGGAGCGATCGCAATTGACAAAAATCTGAGGAATTTCAAAAAACTAAACACATTTTTGGGAAGCTCTAGGCCTGTAGGTCATGGATATGCACTTTGTTTAGCAAATAGAGCAATTTTTCTGTCGGTCGCGATTGACAGAGCCCGGCGACACAGAGACAAGATCGTACAGTTCCGTACCTGCGCAGAGTGCTGGGGATGGTGATACAGCAAGAACCTATAGAATGCTCAAAAAACATGCAAAAAACAACGCATGTAATATCGCTCTCTCGCTCTCTCTCACAAGTAGAATGAGGGAAATGAGGTGGAGATGGTGATATGATCAAAAAACTGAAATTTTCGCGATGATGGAAATGGAGGTAGATGGTGATGATGATGATGGTGATGATGGTGGTAAGGTAAGAAAGAGAAAAATAGGAAAAGTAAAGAAATTACCTACAACGCCAATGTCTCCAATCTATGTCTTACGATCACACGCTCGTCCTCAAAGCTCGATCCCCGGCAACGGCGCCAAAATTTGGTGTAGCTCAATGATGAGTAGCACCTCCTTTAATGTCAATCCGGGAAGACGTGAGGATGGTATGAAGACCACGAGCAACTGAAGGAACAAGTGCATGAGTGAGAAGCACACAAGCATGCACACACATACACACACACGCGCACACACGGCAAGACAAAGAGTGAGAAGCAATGGAGTTCTTAGATTACTTTCAAAAAGCTCTTACAAGTTCATTTCAATTACAAGCTCACCTCAAAAATGAGCTTTCTAGCTCCTTTTATAGTTTTTGACTAGCTTTGGCCCTGTTCAGACCTAGTGTCCGGCCTAGTTAAAAATTAGGTTCCAGGGCTTATTAGAGGGCTCAAACGAGATCTAAAAAATATGAAAATTGGCAGGTAGATACTTCTAAAGCTCCTCAAGCTCAAGGACTCCTTGGATTGCACAAAATGGAGCTACAAAAATGCGAAATGATATTTACAATGGTTTTTAGTGATGAAAATCACTATTTGTGTAGAGATTTCCTCTATTGATTTGTCATACATACCTTTGAGCTCCCTACTTGCTCTGTCTTCTTGTGTGCTCCACTCCTTGATGACTGAAAAATTTAGATGGCCTACTTGCCAGATCTTCTTTGACTGCCATGTCTGCTTGTGTTGTCCCTTCGCTCTGACTCTCTTCGTCTTATGACTTCTTCGGTTCCCTGACTGCTGCCAACAGGTGGTGGGAGTCGATAATGTGTGGAATAAACCATCTGTTCACAGGCGAATAATTGAAGCAAATGTGTGGGCCTGCTGATGAACACTTCTGAATGGTATTCCTAGAAACCGGTTGTGAACATCTCTTCGAAGGTCTGCTTGTAGCACGCCGGTAAATATTTAATTCTACAATGCCAGGCATAACACACCCGTAGCAATGGCGTTGTACTCATATCATATGAAAGATCTAGATTGCCATGCTCAAAGCCCGGGGTGTTTACATGAGGTGCCTTTACACGACGGAAGACTTTGAAAACCATCTGCATCATGTCAAAGATTTTGATAGTCATGTGCGCTGCTATATCGTCCATGTGTTTCAAGCAAGGGAGCCAGTGACGAATCGTGGCCATCATGTATCCCACTGTCGGTAGTTCTATGGGTGGCTTGAAATATGGGTAATTTAACCAATCCTGGCACTGCTTGTTGTTCTGTACTTTAATAGCAAATGCTGTCCAGGAGCGGCGACATGGCACTGGTCCCCAACATGGGTTGTATTTCAAATGTAGTGGTGCCTTTACCCAAGTACTCATCATCTCAGGATATTCTTGTAAAAGATCTTTACGCCACTCTGGTTGATAAATCTCGCCTTGCTGCGCATCCAGTGGCAAATCATCAGACTCAAACTGAGTAGCGTGAGATGGTTTCTTGCCTGTTTCTTTCTCTATGGCCAAATGATACTCGGCCATTAGCATAAAATACGGTTTGTACTGTAGCTCATGCCCTGATATGTATCTGCGAGGGGCCAAGTGAGCGAAGTAGGGCGACTGTAAAATTCTTTCCTCAATCATTGCCATTGCGTGCAGCTGCACCTCTACTCGTGCTGAGTGGGTGGTTTCAAGCTCTTCAACTGTCTTCATCCATGCGGGGGTTGGAAGTTCATAATTCATCTGGCCTTCAGCCGTGACTTGTCTGCCTGGGATGGGTTGTGGCTCGTAGGCTTCTTCAAAGGTTTCCTCCACCGGAATGGTTACATTTTCTTCATCGGCTGGGAGCTCTGGTGGGGAATCCGGCCTTGGTGGTGCTTCGTATATAGCTATCCTTGATTCAAGAGTTGATACCTGGGCCCGTAATGCGTTGAGTTCCTCTAGGATGTCAGGAGAAGGGTCCACAAGAGCTGGTAATCCTTGGGTTGCTGGTAGTCCTTGTGTTGCAGGTGCTCTGAGTTGGAGTAGTTTATGATCTTCCTTTAGCTTCTGATATTCTTCGTTCATTTGATCGTATTCATCGAGCAATCTGATGTGATCATCAAGCAACGTTTTCATTGATTCGGAGGGCACTGCTTTGAACTGGCTAGGACTTAATGGTTGGTCTGGGTTATCGAGAGCAGCTTCTAAATTTTTTCTGTTCTGCTCTTGTAGCCGTTGGTTCTCTTCCTTTGCTGCTGCTAGGTGTCTTCTAAGTAAGCCCATGTTCCGTGTAAGCATCGCATTGCGAACTATCTGGGCCCTTAACAAATTGTCAAGATCAACAGTGGCCTCTTTGGCTTTCTCTTCACTTTCTAGTTCCAGCTTGTGATAAGCCTCGCGTAGTTCTTGATATCGGGTGTTCAATGAGGCATTCTCAATAGACAATGAGTTAAGCTGCGACTGTAGATCATTCGTTGTCTTTTGCAGCGCTTGATAATTCGTTCCTAAAGATGTAAACTCATTGCGCACTTGAGTCATACATGTAAACATCTGTTGAAATGCCGCATCGATGGTGGGTGATAAGATTAGTGATGTGCTAAGTGCAGATGCAGTTGCAGTGTGAGTGGGTGTTGATGCAAGGGGTAAGGGAAAAGGGGGTGGGAAAGTGGATGCTGTGGTGATTGTGGAAAATTGTGGTGTGCTTATGTATGGTTGTGCCGCGAATGAAGTGAGTGGTGGTGCGGTGGGTGGTGATATATCCATATCGCTAGATGTGGTGTCGAGTGCGGTGACTGTGAATAGTGGTGTGATCGTGGGTAAGTGTGTGGGTGTAAATACAGGATTTACAAAGGTTGAGGAGTAATTTACAGAGGGGTTGTCTTGGACGGCTTGGTGGAAAGGGGAAAGAGGGGTTACGGTGGGTCGGGGAGGTGAGACTGGGGAGAAGGTTAATGGAGGTGGGAATGGGAAAAGGGGTCTTGGAGGTGTGGGGAAGGATGGAAAAGATGGATGGAGAAATGGGTTGGATAGAAAGGTGGATGTGTTAGGGGGTAGATTAGGTTGAGTGGGTGCGGGAATTGTGGGATGAATGGGCGTAAGGACGACTTCTGCTACTCCACCGGAGAAAGAGGATGTTGTTCTGGGAGAAGGAGGGTGTATGGGGGAGACTGGATGGATGGGAGGTGAAGGGAGAGTGGTTGGGGTGGTCGGTACTTCGACGATTGTGGTGGTATGTACAACGGTAGTATGGGGTGGGGAGTCGACGATAATGGTGTCTTCTGCCAAAGATCCTTCAGGGACAAGACGTGCTTCCCTGGCCTGTTCTGAAGATTGTCCGCCGGTGGGTACCGGAATATATTCACCAGGTTTGGTTAGTAGATGGATTCTGCGAGGATCATACTGTGGTAGCGGTTTTCTCTGCAAATATCTTAAGGCTTCAGTGGGTCCAACTGAATTGACAAGCTCTCTGAAACCTCTGATATATACTTCTTCGAACCCGCCCGAGACAAGCTCTTGTTCTATGAGGGTTTGGCTCTCTTCGTCAGTCAACTTCTTGCGCGCCCAAACCTTTTCCATAGTACAGTATAACTTTTTGATGGCCAGTGTATAAGCTGCTGCTTCGAAGGTTTCTTCTTCATGTGTGCTCGTGTCACCTTGGGTGTCCGTTTGTTGTCCTTGTTTGTCTGTTTGCACATGTTCTTGGGATTCATGAGTTCCCTGACTGGCTTCATCATCGCCTTCATCTTTGTCGGTTTCTGTTCTTTCTTCCTCAGAACTAGACACTACTTGTCCTTGTGGTTGATCTCGCGGTGTGGTAGGGTAGCTGGGCCTTTCATATTCCTGAGAGAAGATCTGGCCTTCTAAAAACTGAAATTCACTTGAAAATACGTCCTGCATCTCAAAATCAAATGTGGTATTTGCTTGTTCTGCTTCTAAATGGGGTATCGGAAAAGAGAAAGCTTCCGCACCGATAGTGGTGGGAACTTCTGTCGTAGTGGTGGTAGGTCTTGCGACTGTGGCTGCTTGAGGAGCAACTGTGCTGGTAGTGCCCTCCGTTACAACTGGTCTTGATAACCGTATATGAATAGGTTGTACTGTGGGAGTGGCTTCTGTCAGAGACTGCTCTGGAGATGGTTGTGGTGAGGGTGATTCTGGCACCTGAAGGCAGGGGATAGTTCCTCTCATTCGCTTTCCTGCTCTTCCTTTGCTAGCCTTCCTAGCTTTCTTTGTGGTTCCTTTAAACGCTTTCAGCTCCTCACTTGTCATTGCTCGCTCGATAGGTAAATCGTATACTAAGCACATATATACAATTCTAGTCAGTGCGCAGCATCCATTGATGACTTTCTTTCTTTCCCATCTGTGTTGTGCTAAATACATCTGATCAATGATCCAGCTAGCTAGATCAACTGTCTGGGGTCCAATACAAGATAAATACAAACCAAACCATATTCGTTTGTGAGGCATTGTGAATCTGTCCTGAGCTGGGAAAGCAAAATGCTGCATGCATATCCGCAGTGGCTTTGAAAGCTCAGGTGTGATCGCCAAAATCTCTTCCCACTTAGTGACGTCCCCACATTTCATAGGGTTAGGAACTAACCTTTCTCGCTCTGTGGGTGTGTGGGTTCCATGAATCTTGATGGCAGCTCGAATCAGATCTTTAGAAAGATAAAATCTTTTATATGGTGGATCGTTCACTAAGGATGGCAGGATGAAGGTGCCTGGCAGATCCTTGTTCTCCGAAGCTATCAAAGTAGTGATTAAGTAATAGCATCTGTAGAAGTCAGGTTTAGGCAAAGGGTCACTGAAATACTCTGTGAAGCCGGCTCTTGCCCAAACATGTGTTAAATCTTGTGTGTTCTGTAGCCCTTCGAACTCTCTTGAGAAGAACTGATATTTTCCCCATGTACGGTCGTCAAAAGTCAAATTATCCTCAAATATAAACTCAGCATCTGCCAATGGTCGTGCCAGCCCTTGAAACCAATGAGAATTGCGATGAATCTTCTCAGTATAGCCTTGAGGAGGGTCGTCGATAGGCATGGGTCCTGGGAAACCTTGAAATTCTGGTGGTGGAGCCGTCGGATGGGACTCTACAAGTAAAATACCGATAGGTGCTACAGGTGCGCTGGGGCCTGCTTTTGATGGTCCTTCTTTGGTTTGCATGATGATTGTCGTGCTAATGGAAAAGATCTGCTACAAAAGATTAGCACATTAGTATGGAAATTAATTATGATCCCATTAAGGTGAGACCGCAATCCCTTTCCATAGCCGATGTGTAACCCGTGTAGCCAAGTGTTGTGATGTTATTGATGTGATGCTTCTTGCAGAACTAGTGAAGGTCTCTAGACACCTATATGTTTTCATATAATGCCTACATTGCTTAATGAGGTGTTATTACAGGTGATGTTGGGTTATAGTGTGTGGATTTATACAAGGTTCAGTTATGAATGAGTTATTACAAGGTTGTAGATTAGTCGGGGTGGTAGTTATGTTAGACAAGGGGTTAGGAGAAGACTTCTAGATACGTGTCAGTATCCACTTCCTAAGAGTTTGTGATCGGGTGATAGGTCTCTGTGGAGGGACAAAAGATGATATAGGATTTGGTGGTATGGAGGGTTGAAAAGATTTTCGAGGGTTGTATATTACATGGCTTGAGGGTTGAGCTATAATACATGGTTTGGGTACCCAAATTTGCGTGGGTGTGGGTCGATTCGTAAGGTACTTCTTGGCGATCCAAATTTGTCGAATGCTCGAACTTGTAGAAGAAGGTCGAGGGGATGTTGGATATTGATTTTGCTTCTGCTTGACTTCTTCTTGTCATTATCTGCATTGTTGAAATCTGTCGGTGCTTTCTGTTCTTTTGGCACCCATATTTGTCTTGTGCCACTTGCTTTGTGTTGCTGAGACTGCTTTCCTCTTTGCGTCGTCTGATGTTGTCGTTGGTCTAGGTTCCTTCGTAGTGGTTGACTCCTTTGTGGTTGAGGTTGAGAGGTTGGATGGACACTCTGCTTTGGAAAAGAAGGGAGGTCCAACACTTGCGAAACCTGCCCATTAGGAAGTGCTCCATTTTGTACTTTTAATCTAGGCCAGTCCGCAGTAAGTGTGGAAGGATGGGCACTGCAGGGTGTTTTGCCCATGTGTCCGCTAATGTAGCCCACCTGACCAAGCGGTTGGGCGGTTGCCCCTTCTAATTTGCAGGAAGCCCAAGGGAAAATCTCCTAACGTCCTTCTGATTGACAATTGTCCATCGCCAAGCCCGCATGGGTTGGTGTAGATGTAACGTGACTGATTTGACCAAAGATCTTCCGGTCTTCCGTCGCATGCATTTCATAGGGTCTATGGCTACAAACCTCAGTCGGAATGCCATTAGGGAAGTCAAGCGGTATCACTAGCTTCTGATCTAAGGTTCCAATCTGCAAGGAGCCTTGTCTAAGATTTAGGTCCACTGAGTGATCGTATAGCCAATCTTGGCCAAGGATTAGGGGTTCTATCAAGTCATCGTCATGGCACACTTGTAACTTTACTGTCAAGGTCACTTCGTTTATGAGGATAGGAAGATTCAGCTCACCCATGCAAGGGGTTTCCATGCCTCCTAGCCCTATGAGGTATGCCTCAATTGGCTGCATTTCTATTCCTGAATCCTTATAGTGGGACCATCTAATCGCACTAGTCGCAACACCTGAATCAATTAAAGCCCTGAGCTCTTGGCAAGGGTTGCCATGCTCTAGCCTGACTGTAATGAATGGTCTCCTGTCCACTATGCTAGGATGAGTGGTTGACTTTAATTGACACATGGCCATGGGGTATCTGGGTGATGTTTCCAGATGATTATAATGTTCTCTCCCTAGTCCTTGTCTTCTTAACTTCATGCGCTTAATGCGTTCTATAGCTTCTGCCTGAGCTTCAGCTCGTATTCTATTTTCTTCCTCCTTATGCTTCTTTGCCAATGTGAGTCGTCTAAGCATATCCTCAGTAAGAGGTTCTTGGTATAACTTGACTCTACAACCACTAATGTAATTAGGCATTATATCTCGTTCTAAGGTGGCTAATTGTACTGCTCCACTTGTGGAGAGTCTGTTGATGATTATAGGTTCATAACCTCGCTTTTCTAACTTTCGTGCGTGCTGTTTCAGCGTATATACTAGAACTAAATCTCCTTCTTTCAAGCCTTTATCTTTCACATGTGCATCAAAATATGCTTTCTGTCGCTTCTTTGCTGCATATATTCCTGCTGCTGCTTTCAGCCTGGTTTCTCCTAATCGTTCCAAGTCCATTATTCTCGCTGATAATTCATGGCCGGTCCACTGATGTTCTTGTGCAACCTTAAGGGTCGGTATCAAGAAGTCCAAAGGAAGCACAGCATTCTGACCAAAAACCATCTAAAAGGGAGTTGCATTGAGTACGGTCTTGTAGGCCACTCGATATGCCCAAACAACATGGTGTAACTGTTTGTCCCAATCTGAACGTTTGTTGTTCACGAGTTTCGTCAGTACGTTACAAAGGATCTTGTTAGTGCTTTCAGCCTGACCATTGGCCTGAGGATGATATGGTGCGGATTTCTTGTGAATCACCATAAAATCTTGTAACAAATATTCAATGACTTGGTTTAGAAAGTGAGTTCCTCAATCGCCCACTATCTCTATAGGCAATCCATATCTCATAAAGACATTTTCAAATAAGAATTTTGCAGTCGTGTGAGCATCATTCTTTTTCGTGGCTTTTGCCTCTACCCATTTGGTGAGATAATCTGTGGCGACAATAATGTATTCAGCATGTGTTCCTTTTGCAGGGGGGTTAATGGGTCCTACAAAGTCTATACCCCACTTAGATAATGCACGTCCGCCCATCATGGGTTTCAATGGCATTTCATCTCTACGAGTAGGAAACTGAGTTCTTTGGCACACATCACATCTCTTTACATAGGTATGCGCATCCATGTGAAGAGTGGGCCACCATAATCCTGCAAAGAGGATGGCTTTGATTATCCTATCTGGTCCAAAATGACCTCCTGCAACACCTTGGTGTGTATCCTCTAGTACGCTCAAATAATCGCTTTCATGAACGCATTGTCTTAAGTATCCGTCTCTTCCTCTTTTGTATAGATTATCGCCAATAAGTGAATAGTCTTGAGCTTCCTGCTCTAGACTGCCTTGTCGTGCTAAAGTCATTCCTTGAGGGAATGTGTTCGTCCTCAAGTATGTCACTAGAGGTTCACTCCAATCTGGTGTGAGAGACACGTGATATAATGTAGCATGCTCTACTGGTGGTCTTTCACAACAAACATGGCATTCTTTACACAACTTGTAGACATCTGCTTCCATCGTAGGCCAATATACTCCTAGTCTATGCGGAGTCTGCAATGTATGATGTTTTGAGTGATGTTGCATCAATGCACCTACATGTGCTAATTGCAACCAATTCGCATGTTTTGATTCATCTACACAACAAGCAAGAATCTTTTGATTATCCTGTTTATATATGCTTCCTGCTATGATTTGGTATCTCTGAGACTTGGTAATCTCTCCTTCCTTGATCCTTATCCTAGGATTCTTGGGTCCATACGTGAGAATAGGGACTATCGGCTTAGCCCATTTTGGTGCTATCTCAAGGTTAAACAAGTATGCATCGGGTAATTCGTCCACTATTCCTTGAGGAGCTTCTAATGAGGTTAATCTTGAGAGGTGGTCAGCTCTAAGATGTGTCTTTCCTTTCTTGACTACTACTTCAAAATCGTACTCCATGAGTAATAGAAACCAACATATTAATCATCCCGTGTTACATGGCTTGTTGACTAAATACAATAGGGCTTGATGATCTGTAAAGAATTTGAACTTGTTTGCCAACAAATAGTGCCTGAACTTTTTTACAGCGTAGATCATCCCTAATCCTTCTCGTTCCGTCGTGGTGTAATTTCTTTCTGCTGCGTTCAATTGTCTGCTCGCATAAGCTATGGGGAGATCTATGTTACCTTCATTCGTGGGTTGTGCTAACACACATCCTATGGTGTAGTTGGATGCATCCACATGCACATGGAATGGCTTACTCCAATCTGGGGTTGTCAATATCGGTGCTGAGCACAAACGTCGTTTGAGTTCATTGAATGAATTCTCACACTCGTCTGTCCATTCAAAATTGGTCAAAAGAGAGTACAAAGGCTTGGCTATGATTGCATACATGTGTATGAATCTCCTATAATAACCGCAATGGCCCATAAATGCTTGTACCTCTTTCACGTTAGTTGGTCTAGGTAATTCTGCAATTACTTTCACCTTTTCTTCGTTTGTAGAGATTCCATTCTTTGACACAATGTGTCCTAAAATTTTGCCTTGTCTGACCATGAAAACACATTTTTCTGGGTTCAAACAAACCTGATATTCTCGACATTTGTCAAATACTTGCCTTAACTCTGGGATATGCGTCTGTCTTACATTTGAATGTGCACATAAGTCATCGACATAAACTTCCAAATTCTTGCGTAAGAATTCCTTAAATACATGACACATGAGTCACTGGAAAGTGGCGGGTGCATTTGTGAGCCCAAAAGGCATCACCCGAAATGCAAATATGCCCCATTCTGTGGCAAAAGCCGTCTTGTGTTGGTCTTCTGGAGCAATGGCTACTTGATTATAGCCTGAGAATCCATCAAGGAAGCTGTAAACTTCCTTGCCCGCAACTCTTTCCAATAAGTGTTCTGTGATAGGAAGAGGATAACTATCTCTAATTGTGGCGGCATTAACTTTTTTAAGGTTAATACACACACGCAATTTTCCATTTTTCTTGGGCACTACCACAATGGGGGATACCCATTCGGTATGCTCAATTTCGTAAATGAATCCTGCTTCTATCAAGCGATCTATCTCCTCTTTAATCTTCGCAGCGTAGTTATCATTGTACGTGTATGGTTTCTGTTTCGTGGGTTTTGCATCCGGAGTCATACGGGTTCTATGAGAACATATGTCTGGATCTACTCCTTTCAAGTCTTTGTAACTCCACGCAAAAACATCTCTATATTCGTGCAATAGGGCAACTAATTCTTCTTCTTCTTTACTTGTCAAATCGTGCCCTATGTAGG
Organism: Ceratopteris richardii; assembly: GCA_020310875.1. Taxonomy (NCBI): domain Eukaryota; kingdom Viridiplantae; phylum Streptophyta; class Polypodiopsida; order Polypodiales; family Pteridaceae; genus Ceratopteris; species Ceratopteris richardii. Next base: position 146,902,644 of record CM035407.1, read on the forward strand.
TACATTTCTCTTCTTCTCCTTCTATGGCAACTATGATTTTCTTGGTTTTCTCTCGATTATCGTATACTTCTCCAACTTCAACTTTTTTGTTAGGCATTCGTACCATTATTCGTCTATCTTCTATTTCATATTCTTGAAGTTCTCCGGAACCTCAAACAAAGATTCTTCTTCTTCTGACATGGTTTCTTTATTCTTTCTTTTCTTGCCTTCACTCTTGCTAGTCACTTGAGTGGCTAATCTCACCTCATTCGTAATTTCTTCGTGTGTCTGAGGATGAGTTTCTACTTCGTAAAAATATTCTTCCTCTGATGCAAATGGAGGGTCCATAATAATTGACTCTAAATGGAAGTCACTCGCATCCTCAAATGCATCAGTGCTAGGTTAACATTCTTCTAAAATTGAATCACACATGATTGGCTCTATTGTGAAAACTGAAATGCCATAGCCATCTTCGTCACAGTGGGGTGTCCATTGTTCTTCATTGATGGCTAAGTCCATGGTTGCTAGGATTTCTGCCCAACCATGGGGTTCAAACTCTTCATCTGGAAATACTACAAGTGCATATGCTGGGTCTTGAAGGGTTCTGGGATGTTGTTCTGCACCTAAGGTCCTGGCTTCTAACCGTTCTTCCTCTTGTTTTGCTACCTTACACATCCATAAATGAGTGTCCTCGTGCAGCCATGAGGGATCTGACTCTAATGAGTGTACAGATTCTGTTTCTACTGGTGTCTTATGGATGGTATTCCATTGTATTGGGGGTACATCTCGATGTGAATAGTCTTTGAGATTGACTTTGGTAGTCACTCCTAAATGTTGCAAGTACAGAGAATTGGTTCCCCAATCTTGTACAATTTGGAACTGACGCATGAATGGTCGTCCCAATATCATCTCATAAGCATGATTTTTCGCAAAATCACAAATGGCAAAGGTATGCTCAAACTCTACACCACAAGTGGTGAGAGATATGCCTTCTAGTAAGCCTAATGGTTTTTCTATATGTCCATCAGCCATTTGTAGCTTCATCCTGGTAGGTCTGAGTGCTGGCTTACCCCAATGTTTCCATAAAGCGGTGGTAGCAATGGCTACTCCGGCTCCCGAATCTAAGATGGCTTTCGTGGTGTAGCCCTGATGGGTTATTGGAAGATAAGTGTTACCTTCCTCTCCTTCGCTTACATCTCCGATCTTTTCTACGGGTATCTCTGGTACCTTTTTGTGTGTTCCTATCTGTGAGGGAGTAGTAGCAAGCTCAGGGAATTGATTTGCTACATGCTTCCACAGTTCTGGTTTAACCTTTAACAACTCCTCTAGAGTGAGATTACATTGAACTTTTGATTACTTCCGTGTTTCTAGGGATTACTGATTCTTCATTCCTCACTATTATCGTGGGTGCTCTCATACTAATAGACTTAGCTTCCCAACGTCGTGTGAACTGAGGTACTTCATGCAAAGAATTAGATTCAAAACCTGTATGTTCACTCAGTTGTTCCTCCTCTACATCATCGTAAATAGAGGGGATATCTTGGGGAAATTGTTCCTGCAAGTCCTCTATTTCTTGAATAGGAGGATGGGTTCCTTGTTCTCTTCTCCACTTCTCTTCTTGGATTTCTCTCAAAAATTCATGTGAATACCTATGTATGGAAGATAGGTTGTCTTGACTTTCTATATTGGGTACTTGAGACAGGGATGGTGCATTCCTTTCCTGTGTCTCTGGGATGATAGGATTCCTATACTGATCCTTTTTCTCTTTGCTTTCTATCAAGTATTCGAGCCTCTCCATTAGTCCTTGAAAATGTAGCTCAGGTTTTGCCATGTTATTCCAATTAAGATATCTAGAGGCTTCGAACAAAGCTTGTGCTAATTCTACCATCTTCAGACAAATTTTAGTCCTCTCAATTTCTAAGTCTGCTCGAGGGTAGTTTTACTCATTTTCGCTACTTGAGGTCCCTCTTTTAATCTAGCCTGATATGCATGAAACATCATGTCTAGGTTTTCTGGTATGGGTTCCGCTAAAACTGATCTTGATTTTTGAGCTAGATTCTCTTGATTTAATTCTTGTGAAGTCAATTCTAGTATTTTGGCTCTCGACTCTTTTAGAATTCCTTCCAACTCAATTATCTTTTTACTCCATTTTCTCTTAATTCTTTCTCTAGAATCTTTCCAAGATTTAGTCTTTTTACTGCTAGATTTTGCAACTTCACTAGTTCCAGCTACTTTCTCCTGATTAAGCTATTGGTTCTGTAAGAGCGCCTGGGCTCTTGTTATAGCTTGGATAGGCACGTATGTAAGGTTGGATCCATCTGCGTTGTGCACAATACCTATCATGTTGATCGGTGTCACATTTGAAGCATTCACAGGGTTCTTAGGACAATCTTTGATTATGTGCTCTTTGCCACAATCGGCGCAAAAGCCTTCGATGTTATAGTACTGTGATTGCCCTGCTATCGGAGGTGTGGACAATTCTTTATGAAGTGATCTCCTTGGCACCTAAAGCATGGTCCTCTAGGGCCCTGTGGTCTTTGCTGTCTCAATTGGGGCCGTGGATTTGGGTTTGTGTACATCACATTAGCGTATTTGGGCTCCCAACTAGGTTCCACTGGTGGACTATCATAATGATATGTCTCCACGTGTTCTGGTGACTCTGTGTAGTATGCGGGTGGACTATCTATATGAGTAGAGTCAAAACTGTTTGAGTTCGGGTCACTCTCTGTGATCAAAGGTGAAGAAGGCACTAAGGCCCTACTTAGGTTCTCTTCTGCAGCAGCGTATTTGACAGAGATGACATTCGCTGGTGGGGGTGGCTGCTGAGCTAAGACAGGTTGAGGTCTCTGTTGCGCCTGATACGGGTAGTTCTGAGGAGGCCTATAGTAATAAGGCTGAGCATTGTATTGGCCTTGATACCTACCTAGCTGTGCGTATGCTTGCGGGTAGTTCTGTCTCACTGCTTGTTTGTTGTATGGGCAGTCTTGAGCTATGTGATTTGTGTATCTTCTCTCAATTGTACAGTATTGGCCACTAGGGTTGGCTTGTGGTTGTGTTGCATTGGGACACACGTTCGCCATATGATCACCACCACAGGTGTAACAACGCTTGTTTGTTGTTAACCTAGGCATCTGTTTACTAGAAACTCCTAGTTTCTGGGCCACTTTTTCTACTAGGTCCTCTATAGAGCTAGACAATTTCGTGGATGCTAGAGATGACCAGTCTGAGTCCTTATAGACCTTTGAGAGTTCCAACTCATCTCTTAAGTTATCCTCAATGTCTATACAAATTCTCACACACTGCTCTAGCGTTCTGGGTTCTTTTAAGTACACGTAGGAGCGTAGTTTAGAGCTCAACAAGCTGTCTAGAAACAATGACACCTGTTTGGCCTGTGAGGGTAGCTCTTGTAATGGACATCTTTCAACATATTGTCTAAACCTACGTCCTGCCAGTCTTACTGTTTCTTGAGGGGTCTGTTTGAAACTATGAATCAACGAAGACGTGTCATGTCTGATCCCACTTTTAGAGAATTCAGTGATGAATGACTCTAAAAAGTGATGGACGTCTCTAAATTGCCTTTGTTGCAATGGTTGGAACCAAGTTAAAGCGGTATTCTTTAACGTTAGCCCAAAAGCATTATATTGCGTGAACATGTCTTCGACTTGCTCTGCTCTTAGTACTTGCTTGGATTCTGCGACATGGTCATAGGGATCTCCTGTCCCATCAAAATAATTTTTCATGGATTTCACTAACTGAGTGGGTCTCAGTATTCTTGCGTGTTCACGTGGTCTAGGTAGAGGAAAATCATCTCTACCACCTAGTATTCCATGTTCCCTTTGTCTATCAGCTCTATTAGTGTCCGTGGTTGTTCTATCTCTCCCTATGGGGTGATTGAAGCTTACTTCTGGTCTTTCTTTGTTCTTTTCTCTTTGCATGCCATGGGCTAAGGATGTTCTTGCCCCTTGTTGGCTCGCGTTTACGTTTGCTCGAGATGGAGGGAATACTAAATCACCTCTCCATGTGTATGTGTTTCTAGCGTGGTCAGGCACCACAAAGACTCTTTCTGAAGTCTCATCCAGGTATACAACCTTTCCAGGTGTATCCGGGTCCTTGAACTCATATATTGTGATGATGCCTACCTCACTGGATTGTTCGGTTCTGTATCTCCAAAATGCTTCGTCTTTATCTATTCACAAACAGCTCTATGCTCCTGTTATCCTGAGAGATCCATTCTGGGATTAGTACTCGTGTCAGTACAGATTTCCCTCTAGGTGTTCTTGGTTCTTCTAATGGTTCCTTTCCTTGAGATCTCGCTTCCGTCTCTAACTGAATCATGCCAAATTCATTGGTATTGTTTGGCTGCGTACTTAAGATATACATCGTTCCTTCCTTGTCTATGTACGCGTCTCTTTCGAATTTCACCACTGGACGTTCCAATCCAATGGGTTGATCGGGGTTATGCATTTGCACCACTTGTCTTCTCAAACCATCCTCATAGATGCAGGCACCTAAGCGGTTGGTTCGAAGAAACTCCAATTGAGTCCTATAGGGTCCTTCTGGTATTTCTAAGTATGCTACATTTGACCCTCCTTCTGGTCTTTCTGTGCTAAATGCCATTTCTGATTCACTCGTATCTGAGCTCTCCTAGGGATAACTAGTGTTCAATTATTGAGCCCACGATCGTGTAGTAGTTCCTCCACTTGCCTCTGATGATCTAAGGCTTCGTCGGTCTGACTTACCTATGTGTTTTCCCGATCTAAGGTTCATGAATTTTCTTCCTTGCACATGTAGTACACGCTCAGATTGTCAATGATTCTTTGTTCTTACTTTCTTGATTCTTTTTAAATCCCTTTAGATTCTTGTCCAATTGTATGCGTCAGGAATCGACTTTCCGTGGTACTTTGAGTTCTCGTTTTGTCAGACTTATGTTCTTTCCCTTAAGTTTTCGTATCACACACCTCTACTTTTAGTCTTGGACTTGAAAAATTTAGTCTCTTGAACTTGAGGCGTTCCTATCGTCTTGAATCCACAATGCTAACGTTTATCCTAAGCAAAAAATTGACTGAGGGGGTTGAGTAATCTTCCAACCTCCAGTCCACTTTTCTGGTTGCTCTGATGCCTTCTCTCTCTCTCTTGCACATGTACAAATGAGGGGAAATGAGAAGAATGGGTGGATATGGTGAATTTTTTGATTTTTTTGGAGTTGGAGATAATGATGCGGTGATGAAGATGGAGTGTGGGGGAGGTGAAAAACACTAAAAACTAACTAAAAACAACAACAAAAACTGAAATTTTTACCTTCCAATGTCACTTCTTGCTATACTCTTACCATCACATTCGTCCTAGACTCGATCCCCGGCAACGGCGCCAAATTTGGTGTTGCTCTAGCACAATGGTGAGAACCACATTAAGAAGCTTCACCTCCTTAATGTCAATCCGTGGAAGAGATAGGAGTGATATGAAGATCGTGAATGTGAGATGAAGTGAGAGTGAAGGTGAGAAGCATAGAGATGCACACACACATACACACACACTACGAAGAGACAAACAAGACACAATGGAAGGTGAGAAATCAACTCTATTGCTCAAGAATACTCTTACAAGCTCAAATTAGCTCTAAGCTCTTCTCTACTCACACAAGCTAACACTAAGTAACCTCAAAAATGAGCTCTCTAGCTCTTTTTATAGATTCTAGACTAGTTTTGACCGGTTTCACATCTAGTGACCGGCATAGTTAAAAAATAGGTCCTATGCGCTATTTGAGAGGGTAAACGGTGTCTAAAAATAACCAAAATTGATACGCTCATTCTACCTAAGCTCCTCAAGCTCGAGGACTCCTTGGCTTGCACAAAATGGAGCAAGAAAGTAAGAAAAGGGTTTTTCTATATTACATATGTTACAATAGTGATAAAAATCACTGTTGGAGGTTTTTGAAAAGTATTTTAAAACATAATTCTTTTGAAAACAGATCCGACTGACTCCTTGCTCTGTCTTTACATGCTTCCGCGTCTTCTATGCCTCTGGCTACTGCCAACAGTGTGTATGCATGTGTATGTGTGTGTATGCATCATTATGTGTGTATGTGTGTATGTGTGTGTATATGTGTGTGTATGTGTGTGTGTCTATGTGTATGTGTGTGTATCTATGAGTGTGTATGTGTTTATGTGTGTGTATGTGCCTATGTGTGTATGTGTCTATGTGTGTGTATGTGTCTATGCATGTGCATTATGTATGCATTTAAGTATGTATGTATGCATATGCATTATGTATGCATATGTATGCATGTATGTGTATATGTGTGTATGTCTCTCTATGTGTGTGTGTATGCATATATGTGTGTGTATGTGTGTATGTGTGTGTATATGTGTGTATATGTGTTTGTATGTGTGTATGCATGTGTATGTGTGTGTATGTGTCTATGTGTGTTTGTGTGTGTGTGTATATGTGTGTGTATGTGTGTGTGTGTCTATGTGTATGTGTGTGTATCTATGAGTGTGTATGTGTTTATGTGTGTGTATGTGTCTATGTGTGTGTATGTGTCTATCTGTGTATGTGTATGCATGTGTATGTGTGTGTATGCATCATTATGTGTGTATGTGTCTATGTGTGTGTGTATATGTGTGTGTGTGTATGTGTGTGTGTCTATGTGTATGTGTCACTACACGTCTATGAGTGTGTATGTGTTTATGTGTGTGTATGTGTCTATGTGTGTGTATGTGTGTATGTGTATGCATGTATGTATGCATAGGTGTGTGTATGCATTATGTATGCATATGTGTGTGTATGCATAATGTATGTGTATGTATGCATGTAAATATGTATGTATGGATATGCATATGCATTATGTATGCATATGTATGCATGTATGTGTATGTGTCTCTCTATGTGTGTGTGTATGCATATATGTGTGTGTATGTGTGTGTGTATATGTGTGTGTATGTGTGTATGCATGTGTATGCATGTGTATGTGTGTGAATGCATCATTATGTGTGTATGTGTCTATGTGTGTATGTGTGTGTGTATATGTGTGTGCACGTCTATGTGTATGTGTGTGTGTCTATGAGTGTGTATGTGTTTATGTGTGTGTATGTGTCTATGTGTGTGTATGTGCCTATGTGTGTATGTGTATGCATGTATGTATGCATATGTGTGTGTATGTGTGTGTATGCATTATGTATATGTATGTATGCATGTGCATTATGTATGCATATGCATTATGTATGTGTATGTATGCATGTGCATTATGTATGCATATGTGTGTGTATGCATGTAAGTATGTCTGTATGTACGCATATGCATATGCATTATGTATGCATGTATGTGTATGTGTGTGCATGTCCCTCTATGTGTGTGTGTATGCATATATGTGTGTGTATGTGTGTGTATATGTATGTGTATATGTGCATTATGTGTGCATGTGTGTATGCAACATTATGTGTGTATGTGTGTATATGTGTGTGTATTTGTGTGTGTGTGTGTCTATGTGTATGTGTGTGTGTGTGTGTGTCTATGTGTGTATATGTGTGTGTGTATGCATATGTATGTGTGTGTAAGTGTGTGTGTGTGTGTGCGCATACCCTGCTTCAACGAGATGTCTCTCTCTCTCTCTCTCTCTCTCTCTCTCGATCTCTTCTTGCTCTCGCGTCCAAATCTCGGCACAAATGTGCCGCGAGAAATCGAATTTTTTTTTTTTACATTCCAGAGTGTCGTATATATGACGCTCTCCAATTTGCCAACATCGCTAGGTAGCGACGGTATTTGCGATGCACTAATTTAGCGTGGCATAAGCGACGCAGGCATCGCTTATGCAACGAATGCCCGTAAAAAAAAGAAATCCGAAAACAGCACCGTCACTTATGCGACGCTAGAATCGCATAAGCGACCGTGCTCATTTTTTTTCAATTCGGGGGCATCGCTACGCCCCCCTATTTCTTGTAGTGCATATTATGATGTATTATGAACTCCTGAATCTTCACATAAGGAGGTCAGCCATTTCCAAACATTCGTATAGAAAAGAGATCATGTAAGCTATTCTATATTAGGCAATCGATGGCACAAACCTATTGCTCCAGTTGGAAAATGCTCACACTATTCAGGATACATAAATGACGAGGTATGTAAAATCTTTGTATGTGTTGTTCTTGCTGCTGAGAATAGGACGATGATGTTACACGGGGCCGAATTCGTTGTATGAAGGATTCTATGGAGATCAAATAACTATTCCTATAGCAGTTCACCACCTTCTCAGAGCATGAAGAGGTCGATAGAACCTGTCCATGAGGGATCTTGACTACTGGACTTTTTCAAAAACATGAATTCTGATTTTCTGTGTCGTTGAACTAGAAGTTATGGAGCCCTATAAGCCAAAATGTGTAAGAGCTTTCTAGATGGCATGGAGACAGGAACACGACAATCATCTATGAAGGTACGAGGCTACAGGAGAGGGCCATAAGCAATACAACAACTTACTCAATTTCTCGTGTAAATATGTCTGCAAGACCTCGGCCGTTCTTTGCCGGAGAGGGTGTAAGACTCGTGATGGAGGAGGATGCACCATCCAAAATCCATTGCATAGAAGGGTCAGTGGGATAGATGTTGCTGGAGCGCTGAGGACAACAAAGGTTACCCACAGGCTGGATTACATTCACATAGAGGCTTCGGGATGATGATGCTATTGAACTCTTCTTCTTCTTATGGGTTGGAGGACTCGTACAATTCCCCTTGAAGAGCTTCCTCTTGAACTTTGCTTTGCAAATATTGCTAGCTAAAGCAGATGATGGACTAAATATTTTCGTGCTTGTAGGAGAGGGGATTCAAACCCATGCCATAGGGATGGGCGGTCTACCACATAGCCAAGGTGCAGCACCATGCAAGATATCTCACCGGTTTACCCTTATTCCATTACAAAGTTTGCACCTGAGCTAGATGGTGTGAACTCAAAGAATGATGAGCATGATAAGACCTCTAAGAGTTTAGGGATACAATATCATGCACATGAAAAAATAACCTGGATGATTTTCTATGAGGATGGCATATGAAGTGGGAGATGGATCATGACGATCTATCATTCAAGAGTTCATGAAAGAAAAACATATGTGCAACCATAGAGATTTTGTGATAATGGCTTATCCAGGAAGTGAACTAGGAAATATTTCAGTGGTTTCTTGCACACACGGATGTGAAAGGGATAGGACCATAGAAGATGACGCTCTCCTCTATGGAAGATGAGGAACTTTATGGCATCCTATGTGATTCTAGCAAGAAGGAGAGTTATGGCCACAATTTCCAAGTTTTAGTGTTTTTGAATGTCTATAAAATTTTTATTTTGAGAAGGGTTGGGGTCCTAACTTTTGGAGGAAAATCATATATATGGAGAGTATGGAATATGTACTTTCATATAGAGTCAAGGATTCCCTCCAAACACAAGAAAGCATAGGCTTTAGGCACCCCCAAAATAACCTACTAAATTTCAGGGGCTATTTTGATAAGTAGCCATTTTGGGAAAGGGAAATAAAGAGGGAGCTTCCATAGATTGGTGGGAAACAATCATGCATACATTTATTATAGTTCATGCAATTCCATTTATTATTAAGGAAATAAAAAATTGGATTAGTATGATGGGAGTTTGAGGTTCCACAAAACTCCCTTTCATCACTATTTGAGAAAAATTCTAGAATATAAATTTAATACATTCCCATTTAGGAGGAGGGAAATAGAGGTTCATTAAGTATGGATGGATAGAAAAAAAGATATATACTGAGAGCATGTTATATGGAGTTCCTTATGGAATCATTAGATTCATGAAAACCATAAGTTAAGGAGGAATTTTACTTCCTCCAAAAACCCCCTTTCAACACTTTCTGAAAAAAAATTCAGGTGCTAATTTTAGCAAAACTCCACCTTTTGGAGTGAGAAAAGAGATAATTTGAGAGGCTTCCTATGGAAAAATGCATAGATAAATGAAGTATGGTATAGGTATTACCATAGGGAAGTAGAAAATCCAAGAAAAACACACATTAGGAATGTATTAGAAGCTTGCTAAAATCTCCCATTTAACTTTTTACAAGAAAGTAGAAATCTTGGTTTATGCTTCTTTTGGGGAGAAAAATTAGCATGCTTGAAGGGAGGATTGGGAAATGTGAGAATATGCCACATTTTAGAAATTATATCTTGCAAACCGGGAAGGTGATTGAAGTAATTTCACTTCAAACCACTTGCACATCAGATATATTGCAGTTTATGATTATTTGCAAGTCCTTAAAAAGTTTCTGCAGTTCTAAACATGGATTACACATGCATTTTTTTGGGTATATTTGCATTAATTTGTTGATCATTTGACCATGTTTGATGTTTTATAAAGTGATCCGATGCCATCAAAGACTTCAAAGTTTGCCTTAGGACTTGGCAAGGAAAGTGCAGGGATCTCAATGCTTGTCGAAAATGCTTGGATGCATGTGGTTCTAACATCAAACCATTTGGGT
>CM035407.1:146944789-146947289 GCA_020310875.1 Ceratopteris richardii
AACAGCTCCCCCTCAAGCCAAACACTTTGGCTCAAGTCTTCATCTCTAGTCTTCAATGATTTCCTGCAATCCAATCATGGATTTAAACCTGCATAGCTTGCTCCCATCCAAAGCTTTTGTAAGCAAATCTGCACATTGTATATTAGTAGACACATATGATAATTGAATTTCCTTGCTAAGTAATTTCTCCCTCACATAGTGGTAATGAACCTCTATGTGTTTTGTCCTAGCATGATACACAGGGTTAGCTCCTAGGTGAAGTGAACTTGTGTTATCACCAAATATGATAGGTGGCCTTGTGTATAGGCCCAATTTTGAATATAGTAGCTTCAACCATATGGCTTCTTGAGTGGCATTGGCTAGCCCTCTGTACTCTGCCTCAGTAGATGATAGAGCCACTGTGGGTTGCTTCTTGGATGACCAAGAAATTGGTTTATCACCTGCAAAGCATATGTAACCAGATGTACTCCTCCTGTCATCCTTGCAACCTGCCCAATCTGCATCTGAGTATACTTTGATATCAATGTCTGATGAATATGGAAAGTACAACCCATGATTTTGTGTTCCCTTTAGATACTTTACTATCTTCTTAGCTGCCTCCAAATGTGGTACTCTTGGCTTATGCATAAATTGGCTAAGTACACTAACACCATATGATATATCAATCCTGGTTAAGGTAGCATAATTAAGACTACCTACCAAACTTTGGTAACCTGTAATATCCTTGAGTTCTTCTCCTTCATGTGCACTGAGTTTGTGGTTGACTTCCATAGGAATGTTTGAGACTTTAGCTTCCTGCAAATTAAACTTCTTGACCATGTCCTGAATGTACTTCTTCTGAGTAATAAAGATACCTGAATTTGTGTAGACCAATTCAAGTCCTAGGAAGTACTTTAATAATCCAAGATCATTGATCTTGAATTCCTTCATCATTTGACTTTTGATGTGTCTAATTCCTTGAACATCATTTCCTGTAATAATGATGTCATCAACATAGACACACAAGTATATTACCCCTGAATTGTTCTTCTTTATAAACAATGAAGTATCTGCTTTACTCATCACAAATCCTTGATCCAAGAGATAGGTTGTCAACCTGTAATTCCATGCTCTAGGTGCCTGCTTTAATCCATACAGAGCCTTCTTTAATTTACAAACATGATTTACCTTATTTGGATCCTCATAGCCAGGTGGTTGTGACATGTAGACCTCTTCAGATATCCATCCATTCAAGAATGCATTCTTCACATCCAATTGGTACATGTTCCAATTCTTGGATGCAGCTACACTCACCATAATTCTGATAGTTGGCATCTTGGCCACAGGAGAAAATGTCTCCTCATAATCAATGCCTTGGGTTTGTGCAAAACCCTTGGCTACCAACCTAGCTTTATACCTGTTTATTGTACCATCTGAGTTCCTCTTGAGTTTGTAGATCCATCTGGATCCTATCACCTTCATGGAGTCCTTCTTGGGTACTAAGTCCCAAGTATCACTCTCCTTGAGAGCCTCCATTTCTTCATCCATTGCTTCCTTCCATTCTGGTTTAGTAATTGCTTCTTCAAATGTACCTGGTTCTTCATTCAAGATATCCTTTGCAAGATATACAGAGTGCTTGGTTACAAGTGAAGTATCATACCCATACCTAATAGGTTTCTTCTTTTCTCTTGAATATCTCCTCATAGCTTGAGTTGAGGATTCTGGATTGTCTTCAAGTTGCTTCATCTTCATCTTCCCTTTGGATTTCCAAGCCTTGAATTCTTCAATGTTGATGGTGTCTTCATCATCTGAACTTGTGTCCTCCTTCTGAGTTGGTTCTTGCCTGATAAGCTTTGGAAAGTCTTCTTCCATATCATAAGGTAGGCTAACTTTCCTGCACTCATTTTCATACCATGAATCATTTTCATCAAAGATGACATCTCTGCTTACCTTGAAACCTTTGTTTGAGGGGTTATAGAACCTGTATCCTTTCTGATTCAAATCATAACCAATGAAAATACACTTTTCAGCCTTAGGGTCTAGCTTTCCCCTTACCTGTGAGGGAATATGCACATATGCAACACATCCAAAGATCTTGCAATGATCCAGAGATGGTCTCTTACCATGCCAAGCCTCATAGGGTGTCATTCCATCAAGTGTCTTTGATGGCAACCTATTGATTAAGTATGTGGCAGTAGATACACTCTCTGCCCAAAGATAATTTGATAGTTTTTTCTCATTAAGCATAGACCTAGATGTCTCTACAATGAGTCTATTCCTCATTTCAGCTACCCCATTTTGTTCAGGTGAGTACCTTGTGGTAATCTCCCTCTTGATGCCTCTTTCCTGCAAAAAGTCTTCAAAGTCATTGGAGAAGTATTCTCCACCACCATCTGACCTTAGTCTCTTCAAATGTCTACCTGTTTGATTCTCTACTAATGCAAGATACCTTTTGAAACAATTAAATACTTCATCTTTATGTTTCATGAAGTACAAGACAGTCCATCTGCTATAGTCATCA
>CM035407.1:146959789-146962289 GCA_020310875.1 Ceratopteris richardii
CAAGGTACAAATCAAAGCCAAGTGTGAAGGCTTGATTTACACCAACAGCTCCCCCTCAAGCCAAACACTTGCTTGAGTCTTCATCTTTAGTCTTCAATGATATCCTATAATCCAATCATGGATTTAAACCTGCATAGCTTGCTCCCATCCAGAGCTTTTGTAAGTAAATCTGCACATTGTATATTAGTAGACACATATGATAATTGGATTTCCTTGCTAAGTAATTTCTCCCTCACATAGTGGTAATGAACCTCTATGTGTTTTGTCCTAGCATGATAAATTGGATTAGCTGCTAGGTGAAGAGAACTTGTGTTATCACCAAATATGATTGGTGGCCTTGTGTATAGGCCCAATTTTGAATATAATAGCTTCAACCATATGGCTTCTTGAGTGGCATTGGCTAGCCCTCTGTACTCTGCCTCAGTAGATGATAGAGCTACTGTGGGTTGTTTCTTGGATGACCAAGAAATTGGTTTATCACCTGCAAAGCATATGTAACCAGATGTACTCCTCCTGTCATCCTTGCAACCTGCCCAATCTGCATCTGAGTATACCTTAATATCAATGTCTGATGAATATGGAAAGTACAAACCATGATTTTGTGTTCCCTTTAGATACTTTATTATCTTCTTGGCTGCCTCCAAATGTGGTACTCTTGGTTTATGCATAAATTGGCTAAGTACACTAACACCATATGATATATCAATCCTGGTTAAGGTAGCATAATTAAGACTACCTACCAAACTTTGGTAACCTGTAATGTCCTTGAGTTCTTCTCCTTCATGTGCACTGAGTTTGTGGTTGACCTCCATAGGAATGTTTGAGACTTTAGCTTCCTGCAAATTAAACTTCTTGACCATGTCCTGAATGTATTTCTTCTGAGTAATGAAGATACCTGAATTTGTGTAGACTAATTCAAGTCCTAGAAAGTACTTCAATAATCCAAGATCATTGATCTTGAATTCCTTCATCATCTGTCCTTTGATGTGTCTAATCCCATTCACATCATTACCTGTAATAATGATGTCATCAACATAGACACACAAGTATATTACCTCTGAATTGTTCTTCTTTATAAACAATGAAGTATCTGCTTTACTCATCACAAATCCTTGATCTAGGAGATAGGTTGTCAACCTGTAATTCCATGCTCTAGGTGCCTGCTTCAATCCATACAGAGCCTTCTTCAATTTACAAACATGATTTACCTTATTGGGATCTTCATAGCCAGGTGGTTGTGACATGTAGACCTCTTCAGATATCCATCCATTCAAGAATGCATTCTTCACATCCAATTGGTACATGTTCCAATTCTTGGATGCAGCTACACTCACCATAATTCTGATAGTTGGCATCTTGGCCACAGGAGAAAATGTCTCCTCATAATCAATGCCTTGGGTTTGTGCAAAACCCTTGGCTACCAACCTAGCTTTATACCTGTTTATTGTGCCATCTGAGTTCCTCTTGAGTTTATAGATCCATCTGGATCCTATCACCTTCATGGAGTCTTTCTTGGGTACCAAGTCCCAAGTATCACTCTCCTTGAGAGCCTCCATTTCTTCATCCATTGCTTCCTTCCATTCTGGTTTAGTGATTGCTTCTTCAAATGTACCTAGTTCTTCATTCAAGATATCCTTTGCAAGATATACAGAGTGCTTGGTTACAAGTGAAGTATCATACCCATACCTAATAGGTTTCTTCTTTTCTCTTTGAGATCTCCTCATAGCTTGAGTTGAGGATTCTGGATTGTCTTCTAGTTGCTTCATCTTCATCTTCCCTTTGGATTTCCAAGCCTTGAACTCTTCAATGTTGATGGTGTCTTCATCATCTGAGCTTGTGTCCTCTTTCTGAGTAGGTTCTTGCCTGATAAGCTTTGGAAAGTCTTCTTCCATGTCATAAGGTAGGCTAACTTTCCTGCACTCATTTTCATACCATGAATCATTTTCATCAAAAATGACATCTCTGCTTACCTTGAAACCTTTGTTTGAGGGGTTATAGAACCTGTATCCTTTTTGATTCAAATCATAACCAATGAAGATACACTTTTCAGCCTTAGGGTCTAGCTTTCCCCTTATCTGTGAGGGAATATGCACATATGCAACACACCCAAAGATTTTGCAATGATCCAGAGATGGTCTCTTACCATGCCAAGCCTCATAGGGTGTCATTCCATCAAGTGTCTTTGATGGCAACCTGTTGATTAAGTATGTGGCAGTAGATACACTCTCTGCCCATAGATAATTTGGTAATTTTTTCTCATTAAGCATAGACCTAGCTGTCTCTATAATGAGTCTATTCCTCCTTTCAGCTACCCCATTTTGTTCAGGTGAGTACCTTGTAGTAATCTCCCTCTTGATGCCTCTTTCCTGCAAGAAATCTTCAAAGTCATTGGAGAAGTATTCTCCACCACCATCTGACCTTAGTCTCTTCAAATGTCTACCTGTTTGATTCTCAACTAATGCAAGATACCTTTTGAAACAATTAAATACTTCATCTTTAT
>CM035407.1:146979789-147009789 GCA_020310875.1 Ceratopteris richardii
GTCAATGATTGTTTGACCACGACGGACAGACCCTCGCGACCGACCTGTCAATCGCGATCGACACATCAATCGCGATCGACAGAGTCAACGACCCTTTGACCACGATTGACTGAATTTTTGGTCACGTGTCAATCGCGACTGACCAATCAATCGCGACTGACCAGTCAATCGCGACTGACAGCCACGACGGACCTGTCAATCGCGATCGACACGTCGATCGCGACTGACCTGTCAATCGCGACCGACAGACTTTGCGAACACGTTAGAAGGGCAAATTAGGTCAAATTTTTAAGGCAAAAATAATGGTCTAAATTTTGGCCAAGTGTGGGACAAACACTAGGGTGTAGTATTGCATTACGAGGGCATGACCCAAGTAACTCAAGAATTCCTGTTTGCCTGTTAACCTAGTTTAATCTTGTTTTAGCCCCAAAACCCTGAACTGGCATAACTTTCTCATACGAAATCCGTTTGCCGTGATTTTTGTTTTGTTGGAAAGCTCGCAGGGAGTACAACAGGCCAAAAATAGGGTATTTTGAAGTTGACCATACCCAGGGGGAACAAAATTCAGGGATCTCTAGAGTTGTGTCCAAAAAGTCATAGTGCAAATTGGTGAAGTGTTACATGAATGAAAGTGATTGGTTCTGTCTTTTGAATTTAAGTCTTGAGCTAACGGTGGGCCGTTTACAGGTCCTTTGAGAGCAGCGAAGGGTACGCAAAGCAAGAGTAAGTGCAGGCTTGGGAACACGCGTCTTGGGCACACCAGGGCAACAACACAAGGAAAGGAAAGGAACTCAAGGTTGGAAAACCCGCAACACCCTTTGTCAATTCTTAGTTTAGGCTAAGTGCGGGTAGTGTTAGAAGCACGAGATAAATCAAAGACTATCTAAGAAATCAAGTTCAAGTCAAGAGATAACCTGTGTGTGTGAACGACAACCTTAAAGGAAAAGAACCTAACGTGAAACGACCAAACTAAAGTGCGAAATTAAACTTAAGTATTCCTAACGACGTGATATCAGACAAGAGTATAAACACGATAATCAACATAAAAAGGGGATTAAGTAATTGATACAAAGGACTCAGAAACGTGGTTGTACCTGGGAAAAATTGGGTTAATCAGTTAGGCATATGAACCTTAGATCAGGACGACATCTAGTAAGAGATAGACAAAGCCTTAGGTCTTCAGAGGCTAGTGTCAATCATACTGCGAGGTCTTGGGCCCAGCAGCTGAGTCACCACTCGCATTACCCTAGCTCTGATACCAGTGAATCAGAGATGTCTCAAGGCATGGACAGACCTACGGGAAGTTTAGGAGTGCCATACTTGCATAGAGTAGAAGGCCCTTACAAAACGCAGTTGGAATACCTTAGGACCAACCGATTAGGTGCTAGCATCTATGAGGACGGCCTAGGAAGATCTGTGGTACAGATTAAGAATCCTGATCAATCCATTGGACTAGAGCACCCAGCTGTCAAGTTCGAAAACGGAGCATACTTGGACAAAGAAGGAACCATATACGTAGTCACCAGTCACCCAGATAGGACGGACGAATTCGGAAATGTGATCTCAGAAGCAGATTTAGGTGACTTGGAGCAAGGAAACATGGGTGTATAACCTAGGATCCCTCGTGGAAAGTCAGTGCTAACAAGGATCATCACTCCCGAGTGGATTCCCCAGGATAATAAGAGCATAGATTTGCTCCTCAATCGAGAAACTGACGAAGCCTTTTGGAGGTATAAACCTGATCAGCCAACTGATATAGGAGCAATCATGATCTATGAGTTTAAGGATCCTGATAGCCCAGGCAGAGTGACCTACTTAGATCACGTGTCGGAGAGGATCTTTGTGGTGACAGAAAATGATAGGCATGCTTACACTTGGAAGGGTGAATTCATTTTCCCCCAACCGAGATCGAACGTGTCCTTTGGTCACCCAGGAGCTGGAACCTCCCACGCTCACGGAACTCAAAGAGACAGACATAGAGAAAGGCCGGAAGTAAGCTTTGCCAACCCAGTGGGCAGTGAAAGAACGAGGACGGAAACAAATAGAGTAGAACCTGAGATACTTAGAGCTCACAGGAATCAAAGAAATGTGGATGAGTTCCCTCTACCACAACCTAGAGAGCACACAAGGACTTTGAGACCGACTCAGCTAGTTAAGTCCATGAAGAACTACTTCGATGGCACTGGAGACCCATACGATCATGTGGCTGAGTTTAGGCAAGTCTTGAGAGTTGAACAAGTGGAGGATCTATTCACGCAGTACAATGCTTTTGGTCTGACCCTTAGGAACACTGCCCTGACATGGTTTCAGCCACTAAATGAGAGGCAGTTCAGGAGCATAGACCAACTCCTAGAGGCTTTCATTATTGAATTCTCTAAAAGTGGCATAAGACATAACACCTCCTCACTGATTCACAGTTTCAAGCAGACCCCGCAAGAGACCGTGAGACTTGCAGGAAGGAGATTTAGGCAATATCTTGAAAGATGCCATGTCCCTGAGCTACCCACACCAACTAAGCAAGTGGCTCTATTCTTGGACGGACTGCTAAGTACCAAATTGCGATCATATGTGTACTTGAAGGACCCTAGAACCATAGAAGAGTGTGTACGCATGTGTATTGACATTGAGGACAACCTAGGGGAGGAGTTAGAGCTTGCCAAGATATACAAAGATTCAGATAGTGCCTCTAGCCTCTCTTCCACGCAATCCCCATCGATTGAGGAACTTGCAGAGAAAGTTGCTCAAAAACTAGGTGTCTCTAGCAAACAAATTCCGAGATTTGCCCCGGTAAAAAGATGTTATACTTGTGGAGGCGACCATATGGCGAATGTCTGTCCCATTATGGCTCAACCCCAAGTTAATCCTAGTAGCCAGTACTGCACCATAGAACGAAGGTACACCAATCACACCGCGCAAGACTGCCCATACAATAAGCAAACGGTTAGGCAACCCTACCCTCAGCCATACCCTCAGCAGGGAAGATACCAGAACCCGTACCCTCCACAGCCATATGGAAGTCCACAACAACCTTATCAGCAACCATACCAAAACCAACAAAGGCCTCAGCCTGTGTTAGCACAACAACCCCCTGCCCCAGCTAATGTGATCCCAGTAAAATATACAGCAGCAGAAGAAAACCTGAATAGAGCTATAGTCCCTGTAATACCATTGCTTTCTGAAAGTGACCCCAGTGACCATAGCTTTGATTCTACACATGTCGATAGTCCCCAGGCTTACTACATGCAATCTCTTGAACATGGTGAGTCCTACTACAGTGAGGAACCGAGTGAACCTAGTTGGGAGTCAGATTACACAAACGTCATGTATGCAAACCCCAACCCTAGGCCTCAACCTAGGCAGGTAAGACCCCCATTCCCTAGAGGACCATGCTACAGATGTCAAGGAGATCACCTCATTCGTGATTGTCCCTTACCTCCACCAACACAACCCCAGTCAATAACAATTCAGGGCTTTTGCCAAGAATGTGGAAAGGAGCATCTTTTACGAGATTGCCCTAAGAATCCTAATAATATGCCAAAAATCACTCCTATTAACGTTATTGGATTGGTGGTAGACTCCATAGGAAGTGTGACATCCACCGCACCAGTACAGGTAGTGACTAGAGCTCAGGCATTGCAGCAGAACCAAGGGGTAAACCAGGATAAGAACCCAGAGGCTAGTGAAACCGAGAGCATGACAAAGAAAAGGACTAGAGCGTGGAAAGATAGTCGGGAGAGAATGAAAAGACAATGGGCTAAAAAGATGAGTGAACTTGAGGAAAGCATAAGAGAAACCAAAGCTAGGATAACTGAACTCACATCTCAAACTCCCTCTCACACTACCCCACCACCACCATTCCCATCGCCATCCAACCCGCCACCTTCCAACCCACCTCATACGATTCCACCACCCCCTAGAGTAGGATCAGTATTAGCTGATCCCACTCCTGAAGACGTAGACATGATGCTTAAAGCATATCAGGCCAGAATCCAAGAAGGGCCAAATGTCACAGATCATGACAAGTGCTACCCTAGAGCTGACCTAGAGATAGAAACAACCAAGCTTTGCGCCAAAATGGTCGCATTGGCTCAGACTATGTTTGAAGCCAGTCGCCTTTTCAATTACTCGGGCTCAGCCAAGACGCAATTACACTTGGATAGACTTCTAGAGAAGTTAGAGGGCATAATTGCAAGATCTGCCAAGGAAGAAAAAAATCAAGAAAGAGATAAAGCAAGCAAAAACATGACCCATCCCCCATCAAAAGCTTATGAGCCCAATTCCACTGAACCAGACAAACCCCCCTCCCTAGAAAGAATAGAGAATCTAATGGCACCATCACAAAAGGAACTCGCCCCTCAACACCATGATAAGGCTAGTGAAAGAGCAGGTCTTCCTACCCGGAAAGCCTATGTGCCTGAGGCCTACGTGCCTAACTCTACGGAGCCAGACACCTCTTCTTCTATGAATCAGTACACACCAGAATTCTTGCGAGAAATTCAAGAAGAGAAATGGGCTAAAGAGAGTGAAGTTCCTCCTCCCATTGAACTGGTGGATGACACACACGATCAATTCCCACAAGACCTTCCTTCCATTTATGGAGAGCAGGAGAGCACCCACTCTCAGGACAGACTAGACTTTGAGTCTAACTCACTACAAGAATTACCTCACTTCACAGGCCCATGGGAAGCTAAGTCTACTTGTATGAGAGCACCCACGGTCTTGGTACGAAATGAGGACTCAGTCTTACCTAGGAACACAGAGGTAGTGAAAAACACTAAAGTGCAGTGCAATCTCAAGTTAGAAGAGCTACTCAAGGTTAGACCTGAATTATGGAAACATGTCGCCAAACAAGTACCAGAGATAGCAAAACCTCGTTCCCAGGTAGGATCCCAGAGGACAGTGCCAGAAATACCCTTGGATAAGATAGGAGATATGTGTGAAGGTGAAGAAGGGAACACCTATCTTCCCATTACCTACCAGGAATACACCACCAAGGCAATTTTGGACTCAAGTGCAGGAGTTGCAATTGCCACCACTTCCCTATGGAAGCGTTGGGGCAAGCCAGCACTCAGGCCAACGAGAATGAAATTGCATATGGCCGATGGTCATATTGAGAGACCCTTAGGATTGCTAGAAGGAATAACTCTCATCACCTGTGGTGTCGAGTTTGAGCATACATTTGCTATATGTGACTTCAGCAAAAATCATGCCTATGAGATGATTTTGGGAAGACCATTTATGCGACAGTTGCAAGTGGTACAGGATTGGGGAACCAACTCCTTGTACCTGCAGCACTTAGGTGTTACGACCAAAGTGAATCTCAAAGATTACTCTCATAGAGATGTTCCCCCTATCCAATGGAATCCCATCCATAGAGCCAAAGATGATACGGAATCGGTGCATTCCCTAGGATCAGGATCCTCATGGATGCATGAAGGCACTCACTTATGGATGTGTAAGGTAGCTGTAGAAGAAGAAAAGAGAGAAAAAGCCAGGGAGATAGGTGCAAAAGAAACCCATAGATCAATCCAAGACCCAGCCTATGCACCTGTAGTCTTTCCGGACGAAGAATTTGAACCCCACGGCTGGGCAGAAATCCTAGCAACAATGGATGTAGCCATCAATGAGGAACAATGGACACCTCACTGTGATGAGGATGGCTATGACATTTCAGCCTTCTCCATAGAGCCAATCATGGGGGAGGCAGTTCTAGAAGAATGCGAACCTAGCCCTGGTGCATTTGAGGATGCAAGTGACTCCGATCTAGAGTCAATCATTATGGACCCACCTTTTGTATCAGATGAAGAATACTTCCATGAAGTTGAATTTCAACCCCAGAGGCATGGAGAGCTTACAAATGATGTAAGATTAGCCACACATGTGACCCCAAAGGAAGAAGGGAAGAAAAGAAAGAAGAGAGCAGTCACACCAGAAGAGGAAGAATCTTTGTTTGAGGTCCCGGAAAATTTTAAGAAGTATGAGATAGACGACATGAGAGTTATGATAAGAATGCCTAAACGAGAGGCGCAATCAGGAGAGGCCTATGATAACAAAGAAACCACTAAGAAAATAGTAGTGGCCCTAGAAGAAGGAGAGGAGAGATGCACGTACATAGGCCATGACCTAACAGAGGAAGAAGAGCATGCGTTAATAGCCTTGCTAAGAGAATACAGAGATGTATTCGCTTGGAGTTACAAGGATTTGAAGGGTGTTGACCCAGACATATGCTCACACACTATCCCCATGACCTCAGATGCTAAACCCTCTAAGCAAAAGCCCTATACATATAACGATAATTACGCTGCCAAGATCAAAGAGGAGATAGATAGACTGGTTGAAGCTGGATTCATCTATGAAATTGAGCACACGGAGTGGGTATCCCCCATCGTAGTGGTGCCCAAGAAGAATGGAAAGCTGCGTGTATGCATCAACTTGAAGAGGGTTAATGCAGCCACAATTCGAGATAACTATCCGCTTCCCATCACAGAACATCTCTTAGAAAGAGTAGCAGGCAAGGAAGTGTACAGCTTCCTCGATGGATTTTCGGGCTACAATCAAGTAGCCATAGCTCCAGAAGATCAGCATAAGACAGCTTTTGCCACAGAATGGGGCATATTTGCCTTTAGAGTAATGCCATTTGGGCTTACCAATGCACCAGCTACCTTCCAGAGGTTGATGTGCCATGTATTTAAGGAGTTCCTGAGGAAGAATTTAGAAGTCTATGTTGATGATCTTTGTGCTCATTCCAACATTAGACAAACCCATATTCCTGAACTCAGACAAATCTTTGACAAATGTAGAGAATATCAAGTCTGCCTAAACCCAGAAAAATGTGTTTTCATGGTCAGGCAAGGCAAGATTCTAGGGCACATAGTGTCAAAGAATGGCATATCTACTGACGAAGAGAAAGTGAGGGCCATAGCAGAGCTACCTAGGCCAAGGAATGTCAAGGAAGTACAAGCTTTCATGGGACATTGTGGTTACTACCGCAGGTTCATTCACATGTATGCTGTCATTGCAAAGCCCATGTACGGACTTCTGACTAACTTTGAGTGGACTGATGAATGTGAGAACTCCTTCCAGGAGCTTAAACGAAGATTATGTTCAGCACCAATCTTGACCACACCAGATTGGAACAAGCCATTCCATGTTCACGTGGATGCATCCAATTATGCTATTGGATGTGTACTCGCACAACCTACGGGTGAAGGTAATATGGATCTTCCAATTGCCTACGCTAGTAGACAATTGAATGCAGCTGAACGAAATTACACCACTACTGAGAGAGAAGGCTTAGGCATGGTGTATGCGGTTAAAAAGTTTAGACATTATTTGCTAGCAAATAAGTTTAAATTTTTTACTGACCATCAGGCATTGCTATACCTCGTAAACAAGCCATGCAATACGGGAAGATTAGTAAGATGGTTTCTCTTACTAATGGAATATGATTTCGAGGTTGTGGTAAGGAAAGGGAGGACTCATTTGAGAGCTGATCATCTTTCTAGGCTCACATCTGGAGAAGCCCCACAAGGAGTATCAGATGACCTTCCTGATGCTTACTTGTTTAACTTGGAAGTGGTACCGCAGTGGGCTAAGCCATTAGTGCCAGTATTGACATACGGACCTAACCATCCAGTAATAAACACGCAGGATAGGGAGGTAGTAAAAGCCCAAAAGTATCACATCATGGCTGGAAGTATGTACAAGCACACAGATCAAGGGATCTTGGCTTGTTGTGTGGAAGAAGATGAGTACGCTAAATGGTTGCAATTAGCACATGTAGGTGCATTAGAGCAACACTACTCAAAACAACGAACCCTACAGACACTAAGGAGACTCGGAGTGCATTGGCCAACTATGGAAGCTGATGTCCAAAAGTTGTGCAAAGAATGCCCAATCTGTTGCACTAAACCCCCTGTGGAACATGCCACTCTTTATCAAGTGTCCATAGTGCCAGATTGGAGTGAACCACTAGTATCCTTCCTAAGGACGAAAACATTCCCTCCAGACATGACTCTGGCTCGGAAAAGGAGTTTAGAACAAGAAGCCCAGGATTACTCACTCATTGGTGATAATCTCTACAAGCGTGGTAAGGATGGTTACCTGAGACTATGTGTCCATGAGAGTGAATATCTTAAGATCTTGGAAACTGCTCACCAAGGTGTAGCAGGAGGACACTTTGGACCAGATGGGGTGATCAAGGCAATACTATTTGCGGGCTTCTGGTGGCCGACCCTTCACATGGATGCACATACCTATGTGAAACGATGTGATGTCTGTCAGAGAACTCAGTATCCTATACGTAAAGATGAGATGCCACTGAAACCTATGATGGGTGGACGTGCATTCTCTAAGTGGGGAATAGACTTCGTAGGTCCTATTAATCCCCCAGCTAAGGGTTCCCATGCAGAATATATCATTGTTGCGACAGACTATCTAACAAAGTGGGTAGAGGTAAAAGCCACAACGAAGAACGATGCTCAAACAACTGCCAAATTCTTGTTTGAAAATGTATTCACTAGATACGGGCTACCTATAGAGCTAGTTAGTGATAGAGGCACTCACTTCTTGAATGAAGTTATTGAAAATCTGCTCCAAGAATTCTTGGTAGTACATAAGAAGTCTGCCCCCTATCACCCTCAAGCAAATGGCCAGGCTGAGAGCACCAACAAGATCTTATGCAATGTATTGACGAAATTAGTGAACAATAAACGCTCTGATTGGGACAAACAGCTACACCATGCTGTTTGGGCATACCGAGTTGCCTACAAAACTGTACTCCAAGCCACTCCCTTTCAAATGGTGTTTGGTCAAAATGCTATGCTACCTTTAGACTTTTTGATACCTACATTGAAAGTGGCACAAGAGCATGAATGGACGGGTCATGAACTCTCCTCTAGAATTTTTGACCTTGAACGATTAGGAGAAACAAGACTGAGAGCAGCTGCAGGGATATATGCAGCTAAGAAACGACAGAAGGCATACTTTGATGCCCACGTTAAGGATAAAGGTTTAAAGGCAGGCGACTTAGTTTTAGTCTACACATTGAAGCAACATGCGAGGAAAGTGGAGAAGAGAGGCTACGGACCCATGATCATTAACAGAATCTCAACAAGTGGAGCAGTGCAACTAGCCACATTAGAAGGCGATGTTCTCCCAAGTTATATCAACGGATGCAGAGTCAAGTTGTATCAGGAACCTCTCACAGAGGAAATGCTAAGTCGACTCAATACTGCTAAGAAACGCAAAGAGGAAGAAAAGCGAATTCGAGAAGAAGCTCAAGCAAAAGCCCTAGAGCGCATACGGAGAATGAAATTAAGAAGACAAGGTAGAGAGCACCCTAGGCAAGATGCATATGCAGATCAAGGATATGACGTGGCTATGTGTGAAGTTTCAGGTATTAGCTCACATAGGATAACTGATCGACGTCCTTTCATAACCTTAGATATAGGACAAGGAAAGAGTGCAAGGACTGTAAGAGCCTTGATTGACTCAGGTGCAGCCACTAGTGCTGTTAAATTGTCTTACTGTCAAGAGTTGCAATTAACTGTCAATCCTGTGGAAGCATATCTCATAGGATTGGGAGGCGTGGAAACCCCTTGCATGGGCGAGGTGGAACTTCCCCTCTACATTCATGATGAGGCAATGACAGTTAAAGTACTAGTGTGTCAAGATGAGGACCTCACTGAACCCCTTGTCTTGGGTTAAGACTGGATCTATGACCAAGCAGTCAACTTAAACCTAAGAAATGGACTTCTTCAGGTATGGGTGAATCAAACTAGAATTACAATGGAGTTAAATAAGGGAGCACTCAAGGAACTAGAAAAGGCACGGACTCCTGGTCCCTCCAGGGGTACACATGAAGTTGACCATGCTGTTCTTGTCCAAAGCTATGTGATGCAGAGGAATGGAGATCTCAATAGAAAAGTCAAAGCATTGGCGGAACTCCCTTCTTTTCCAAAGGCCAGAAGAAGGCAGCAACTAAGGGCAGATCAATCACCGAAGACTCTCCAGGTGAGAGACCAAAAGAATGCGCAAAGCAGAACAACTCAGCCGATGAAACAAATGTGGGTGCGAAAGGGCGAGCTGCCGACTGTAACCAAGTCGCAACAACGGCCTCAACTTCCTATTAGTAATCAACGACTTGATGCTAATAAGAGGACTCCTAAAACCTCTGTTGAGAAAGTGAAATCCATTTGGGTACCCAAGAAGTCGATGAAGGCCGACCCACAATCAAGACAAATTTGGGTGCCTAAGGCTTTCTTGCGGGCTCAACTAACCCCACACAATTCACATCATACACGACAGGGTTCACGCACTCAAGCAGCCGCCACACACTCTTGTCTGATACACTCGAACACACTGCCACCTAGAAGCACGCACAGACTCACTCATAAATGGGTCCCAATGACACAACAACTCCCAGCAGAATTACTCATGCAACCCTCCCGAATCTCCACAAAACCAAGACCAAAAGCCATCCATGGTGTTTGGCAACCTAAGACTTGTAATAAACCCCCCGACCCCAATCTGTGAATTCATCTCCACTTACTAACTGCATTAGTCAGACAGTGCATCTTTCCATCTAGCTCCTAGGACTATCCAGATATTAACTACACGCACTGTCATCGTGCACTCACTAACCACTGACTCATCATCTACCTCTTGTTAATGTTGTAACGGGGACAACAACGGGTTTATTCTGTCCATTACGATGTTAACACCTGGTTCTATATTCTCACAGAACCAACAAGCAAGCAGGGCCATGGCAGAAGCCGAAGGTGCCAGTTCTCACGCCGAATCTAGCGCACAGATTGTGGATATAGAAACACTCCTCCTCGAACCACATCTCACCGAAAGACCGCAAGAACTTCAAGCTGTGCATGTACTCCCAATTTAGGATCCTCCCCAGGGGCACACCTCTCAAGTGGGCAAACACGCTCATTGGTTTAGTGATGTTGCAGGACCATTGGGTGATGGAACCTACTTTTGGGAAGCTGAATTGGAGTTTAATGGTAAATGGGGACGCTACCATTTTTTCACGCGCGAATTTGAGAGCTATCAGAATGTCGAAGTCATGCGTTCAGTATGGACCAAAGCTGGCCTGGACAGTTATTTCAGGGCCCACTTACCGAAGCCAAATTTCTTACGTTGTTCTTATCTTATCAGTACCATCACTCCTAGCAGGGCCAAGGGAGGCGACAGCACTTTTGTGTTACCCTCACTATTGCCGGGCCACGAACTTAAAAGATTCAAACTGACCCTTAATCTGGTACGAGAAGCATTGGGCATGTATGGTATGCACATTCCTACTGAAAAGGAAACAATGGTTCCAAGCAGAATGAAACATAAAGATCTCAATAAGCTGAAGGATATGGTAGCAATGACACCGACCATCACTCTTCATCTACGGACCGTCATGCAGCATTTTGCTTTCCCCGCCCAGGAAAGATTCACCATGCCCCCAAAGAAGATATGGTTTAGCTTGTATTTGGCAGAGACAGAAAACCTCCCTATCAACATACCACATTGGATCATAGATCAGATTCACCTAGCCCATCAACGGTGGAACAAGAAGCAGAAAAATGTGCTCCACGGGTGTTGTGCTCTGACCAAAATAATCTACCGATGTCTAGCCTATGACGTGCCTATTCAGCGGGCACTTGTATGGTCCCGGGCCCAGGAATTCCAGAGAAGGCTATCAGCGGCAGGTCCCCCATCAAAGAAGATGAGAGGGGGAGTCCAATTACCCTGCGCTCAACCAAGGGGAGCCACCACTACACCAGAAATTACCCCTCCCCAGACACGACGCATTAGACCATTCACCATTCGGCTACCAAGACCAAGTACAGAGGGACCCAATCTGGTGTTTCCACCCGTCCCATCGGACTTGGAATTTCCACAGGGCTTTACTCTCAATGATCTCACTGATGAGGAAGTGGCTAGGCTAATCTACGACTCTAATCTCGAAACGGAAACAGAGCGAGCTCAGGAACCACAAACCCATACAACAACGTCAACCCCCACCCGACCGCAAGTTGTAGAAGTCGACGTCGATGAACAAGAGACCGAACAAGAGGAAGAAGCCTACGAAGAACAAGAGTATGATGAACTTTCAGAGTTAGCAAGTGCCCCCGCGTATTCGGCACAAATAAAAAGACTATATCGAACCATGCAGCTAGTTCAAGAACAGCATAAAATGTCACTTGAAGAAGGCAAGAAACTCATGAACCAATTGCTGGTGGAGGAAGGCGTGGATGATATGTTCATCGAGTCCATAAACCTACACGCCGATGCAGTAGGATTGGATGAGGCCATTCATGAGGCAATGGCCTACATTCACCGATTTGAGAAAAGAGTTCCCGCCCGTCCCATGAGGTCCGGGAAACAAATTCATATCAACGTATCAGCACCAGGAGATACAATGCAAGCAGACGAATATCAGGAAGCACCACTGTCACCACCCTCCCCACCTCTCACTACACAACTCGCTCCACCACATGACACTATCACCACCACGTCCACTACCACCACAATCGTCATGGGAATTCCACTCTCTCCGGGAATCCAATTCGGGGGGAGTCACCATGCCCACTTTCACCACTCTCTTCACTAACGTCACTTCCACCCCACCCACGATCCCCATTTACACGGTCACTCAAACATTTGACACTATGGAAACATCTCCTGCCACTGCACCGCTCCCTCCCCCCATGCAACCTCCGTCTCCCATACCCCCTCCACCCACATCTCCACTTGCATCCACATCATTCACAACTCCCTTTCCCGCCCCCAGTCCCCCTGCATCTTCACCTCTCCCTGCATCATTTAATGTAAATAGTATATTTCTAGCATTAAATCAATGTGTATATCAGCTTCAGAATGAGTACAGAGCTCTTGACGACCGGTATCAACAACTGACAACAAATCACCAGAACTTACAAAGGCAACTTACAATTCTTGAAGAGGAAAATGCAAATGTGAATCAACATTATACAACGCTTGAGCAGGCTCACCAAACACTACTGGAGGCACCCCAACCATCGAAAGAATCAGGCGTCAAACAACTAGAAGCCTTGCTCGAAGTATACCAGGCTGATAACCTATGAGTCAGACGTAACTTGGCGCTACTCAGGAAACATATGGCCACAGCACTTGAAGAGAACAAGAGACTGCAGAAACCAAATGAAGAGAATCTGGAAGCGGCAATGGAAGGCTCTCCCCACGAAATCGATCCAGAGCAGTTTAAAGCCGTACCTTCAGAGACGATGAAGACCATTGTTGCAGAGCTAAAGAAAGTACGAAGCAGAGAAAAAGATGGGCCCTAAAATTTTTCCGATTTGGACATCATATTTTGTATCATAACCACTCTTGTAATGTATTTCCATTGTAAATGCACTAGAGGAGTCCTCTAGATGCATCCCCACATAAGATTAGAGATCTACCCATAAAAATAGTAGGAAATTAGTCTTTTCGTGAATAAAGTACCGGTCTCTTGTGTGAAAGGACCAAACTTAGGGCTCATGTATATAAGTCACTTTGTGACTCTTTGTAAAGACTTTTTGCCATTGTGAAGAAGGAGCTCTTCAGAATTTTCGAGTTTGCCTCTTTCTTGCTGATTTTGATCTTCATTTCGCTCTTGTATGTGTGTGTTATGCTTGAAATGCATGTGTAGGACTGTTGTCTACCCCTTCCCCTTGGTTTTGAGCTACTGTAGTGCGTGCGTAAGCTAGGAGAAGCTGTGACGCGGGTATTTGTGATTCTCGTCATTCACTGTTTCTACCATAACCTGAAGCAGAGTGGTCAGAATTGAGTGAAACCACCACCATTGGATGCGTCTCGTCGAGAGCTTCGAAACGAGTGCCCTATTGCCTATATTCGGAGTTATGGGCTGGGAGAAAACCTCAAAATACCAAAACTGCTGTAAGAGGCTTGCGGCAAACACTTTCAGTATTTCAGAGAGTGTGAGAGGTAGTAGTCTTTTCTCATGCATGCTAGCTAAACCACTTCATTTTCCATCTCGTGTGCACACGTCTTCATACACTTGGTAAGTCGTTCCTTAGGATTGACATTTAAATGTGTGTTAAAGTACCCACTATATGCACTTGTGTGGCAATTGAGGTATAGTCTCATTGGCACAAGTCCTTGAGTCGTCTTGGCTCAAGTACACACGTTTTTGGCGCCGTTGCCGGGGAACACTCAACCAAGGTGCCTTCGTGATGGTTATAGATCGAGTGTGATAGAATCGTACTTGTAGAGGTAAAATTGTCCGGTGGCAAGTAGTCAGTCACTTCAGCACTTGTTACTTCACATCTCCTAGGTGTGTGTGATAAGTTTTAGGTTTAGGTTTAGGAGGAGGGAAGAGAAGGAGGAGTAGACAAAAATCATCAAAAAATACCCAAAAAAATCACCAAAAATTAGCACAATTCAAGTTCTGTTCAAAAAAGTATAAAAACCAAAAATAAAATAGACTCATTTGATACTGGCTGGAGTTCTGGTATCGTGGACGACAGCGATCGGTATCGTGCGTGCAGTATCGTGCAGAGCGGGCCTTCAGAGCTTGTGTGAGAGTGCAAGGAGCAAGTAAGAGTAGATAGAGGTAAGATTTTAACAAGAACATTTACATAAAACTCTCTAAACTTGCATAAACACATGATTAAGAGCATGCGCAGTATCGCGGAGGGGGAAAATTGATATCAAAACAAAATTTCTGTGTGATACAGAGGTCTAGGAGTGAAGAGGGAAGTAAGGAGAGCAAGGGGGCTTAAAACTTTGAAAAAATTTTTTGGAAAAAATCTTGCATTTTGGCTTGAGTATCGCGATCGGTTGAGGATTGGTATCGCAATACCAAAACTCCCTTGTATCGCGATACTCGCCGAAGTATCGTATCGCTTGATGCCGGAATTGGTATCGCGATACCATTTTGGTATCGTGACCAAGAGTGGTATCGCGATCGTAGATTTTCTGTGGTATCGTATCGTCGGGTATCAATCTTAGTATCGCGATACCGTTTGGGTATCGTGTCGCTAAGTTGGTATCGCGATCGCTCTTATTGCAGTGGTATCGTATCGTCTCCGACCGAAGACTGTATCGCGATACCATCTTGAGATCGTATCGCCTTGGGTCTCAAGTATCGTATCGTCGACCCTGGTAAGTATCGTATCGTATCAATTGGCATTTAGTATCGCGACACCATTCAAGTATCGTATCGTTGGTCTCCTGGTTAGTATCGCGATACCGTCATAAGTATCGTATCGTGTGTATCGTGGTATCGTATCGTGAGCATAGTCTGGTATCGTATCGTGAGCATAGTCTGGTATCGTATCGTGAGCATAGTCTCGTATCGTATCGTGAGGTGGTCTAGTATCGTATCGCTTAGAGTTCTGGTATCGTATCGCCTTGGTGATTGGTATCGTATCGCGGTCAAAGCAGTATCGCCGAGAGCAGTATCGTCAGGGAGTGGTATCATCCAGATTGACCCCTTTCTTTGTCAAGACACTTTAAGTCATAATGAGAGCCACCCAAGGAGAACCCATGGGGCATAGAGAGAGAGACTTGGGGAAGTGAATGAACCTGAGATCCGGAAGAACCCTAAGAAGCCGAAGAAGTATAATTTCTTCTGTAGGTAGTGTAGCAGAGCCAAGTAATCGTTCACATTACTCAGAGACCTCCAGTGAGTCAGAAGAAGAAGTTCCCATGGCTTCAGAGGATATGCAAAACACAGTACCCATGATTGGCATGATGTCAATCATTGAGGGAGAGTACAGAACCTCGTTGGAGTATGTGAACACCAACCACAATGAGGTCCCCATCTATCTGGATGGTCTAAACAGATCTGTGGCTAGGTTAAAGAAAGCATCAGAGGCTTACATAGTGCCTAGACCAGCAGTCAAGTACGTAGGAGGACTTTACATGGACAAAAGAGATATCCAGTATGTTGTCACAGAACACCCAGAAAACATCAATGAAATTGGTGAAGAAAATAATGCTTCAAACTTAAATGGAGAAGGGAATGAAGAGCAAGTAACTACACCTAGAGGAAGATCCACTGTCGCAAGGATGTGGAGAGGAGATCTAATTCCCCAAGATGACACCTTAATGGATGTATATTTGATCAATGGGATGAATCATCTCCTTAGAGCACATTCCTCAATTTGGGAAGCTGCTCCTAATCCTGTCACCATTTATGAGTTGCAAGATCCTGATTTTTCCACCATTATCACTTATCTGGATAAAAATCAGAGAAGAGATTGGCCCATAACAGAAGCAGAAAGAACGGAATTGAAATATCAAAACATCCCAGTGTTCCCACCTAGAGACCAAGCCACTACCTCAAGAAACCCACTTGGGACGCCCCATAATGATTCATATCAACAGTCGGGCCAAACACAACAAACTCAACAAACACAACAGACCCAACAAACTCAAATCCCCTTCAGACCTCCTGCACAGTTCGCAATGCCTGTAAATAACCCTAACTACTGACCTCAACCGACTATTGACCCCAGACATGGAGTTCATGCTCCAGTCAGACCGCCGGTAGTAAGAGGACCAAGCATACCTATAGGAAGACCGATTTTCCCAGTGATGCCTAGACAACCCGAAGCAGGAAGACGACTAAGGCCAATCCAAGTTGCCAAATGTATGAGAAATCACTATGATGGCTCTAGTGAACCTTACAACCATATAGTAGAATTTAAACAAGTAATCAGAGCCGAACAGGTAGAAGACTTTTTGATCCAATATGAGTCCTTTGGTCTTACACTGTCAGACACAGCGTTAGCATGGTTTCAGCCATTGGGCCCTAATGCCTTTCAGAACATGGAGCAAGTATATCAAGAAATAATTGAAGAATTTACCAAATCTGGAATTAAAAACAATTCTTCATCATTAATCCATAGCTTCAAGCAAGTCCCTACCGAGTCAGTGAGATTGGCCGCCAGAAGATTCAAGCAATATGTAGACAGATGCCCGGTGGAAGAGAGACCGACACAGAATAAAATGGTATCATTATTTTTGGAAGGATTATTGAACGGATCCTTGAGATCATTAGTGTATGTAAAAAGGGTTCAGACCCTGCAAGAATGCATGAAGGAATGCATAGATTTAGAAGATAACCTTGCAGAGGATCTGAAAATACCTCAGGGAAGCTCTAAAAGCGAAGATTCGACCAGTAACGCATCCATACCTAAAAACAACGTAGAGGAAATAGCCGACTTGTTAGCGAAAAAGTTGAACGTTCAAGGACAGAGGAACTACCCCAATAACCCAATGAGAGTACCCATGCTTAGAAGGTGTATGCATTGCGGAGGTGATCATCCTTCTCACTTGTGTACTAGGGGAGTAGTTCCACCACCAACTTATGGTTATAATAGACCCACTGTCCCAGGACCTCTACAATATTACAGTGTGGAACAAAAATACACAAATCACAGCAGGGAAAATTGTCCCTACAATAGGCAAGCAAGACCTGCACAGCAATACATGAGACCTTACGGATACCCTCAGAATCATCAGGGAGGTGAAGCTTTTAGGTATCCTTCTTATCAGCCGCAGGCCCCAGCACCGCGACCATATGCTTATCAGGGATACACACAACCACAGCCAGTACTAGGACAACAACCGCCCCACCCTCAGAACGTTGTCCCAGTCAAGATTGCCCAACCTGAAGAAAACCTAGAGAGGGCTATAGTGCCAGCCACACCTTTGACTAGTAATGAACCATATGACTCATTTTATGACCCTAGTCAAGGAACATACCCTAATTATGAAAGTTCAACGATGGAATATGGACAATCGTATGAACCATATGCTTATGGCATGGAAGCACCAGATAGTTCATACAGTTATGAGCAGGATTATGTGTCATTAATGTACACAGCTCCTAGAGCAACCATACCACCCCGACCCATGAACAGACCGCCTGTACCCAGAGGACCATGTTACAGGTGTGGAGGTGATCATTATATCAGGGAATGTACATTGCCAAACCCACCCCCACCACAACGAGTCTGGGAAGGCTACTGTAGTGATTGTGGTAAGGAACACCTATTCAGAGACTGCCCCAAGAATCCCAACAAGGTTACATCTAATGTACAAATCAACGTAATAGAAGTAATAGAATCATCAGGGAGTGATAAAGAGTATACAGTACCATTGAAAGCAATAACGAGAGCCAAAGCCAGAGAGACCCCTGATAAAACGGATGAGAACAATCAAAGTGACAAGGAAAGGGACACACCCATCCCTCAAAGAGTTGAAGACTCAGAAGAGCCGGAGAAAAGTATTTCAAATAAAAGGTCCCAGAGATGGAAGCACCGAAGAGAGAGGCTAAAAGAAAAGAAATTACGGCACAAAAAGGAAAATGAAAGGAACGAACAAAATTCAAAAGAGGAATAGAGAAAGAAGGAAGAAATTAAAAATGAACAATACAAAAAAGAAGAGGTAGGATCAGTGTTAGCAGATCGTATGCCTGAAGAATTAGCCATGTGGATTCAGGCATACAAGGCACGAATAAGAGCAGGTCCTACCATAGAGCAACACGAGAGAGAATATCCAAGAGGAGACTTAGAAAAAGAAAGACTAGAAATCTGCAAGAAATTGATAGAAGTTGCACAACAAACCTTAGAAAAACCTGCATCGCCTTTACCCAATACCCGAATTTCTGAAGGAGAATTCCAAGAGTGTGTAAACACTCATGAAAAGCCCGAAGTAAATAGACCACAGAATGACGAACGTGGTGTTGAGAGAAAGGAAGGATCCATAGTTCCCGAAGTAGAAGGAGAATGGACTAAGGATCTATGGGCTCGAGTTCAAGAGGACAAGTGGAAGAAAGTGGAAAGAATTGAACCACCCTTTGAAGAATTAGCAGCAGAAAATGAAATAGAGGGTTCAATACCTGAACTAAATTCCGAAGAAATTTTTCCAATGGATGCAAGTGACAAAGGAGAGGAAGATGTAAAGGAACTGCCCAACTACACAGGGGAGTAGTACGAACACAGTTCAGAATTGTATCGCATTCCCTCAATGAGGAAACGAGAAACGAACCCATCAGTCCAAACATCTGAGATCATACAACGCCTTAGAGAGGTAAAAATCCCATGTACCCTAACATTCGAAGAATTGTTAAAGGTAAAACCACATTTAAAAGAGAAATTAATCAATCAATGGGAAGTCAAGGAGGAAAAGAAAGAGATAGCTGACGAAGTAAACACAGTGAGAATTCCAGTGGATAAGGTAGGAGACTTTAGTGAGGGAGATGAAGGAAATACCTGCCTTCCAATTACTTATAGGGGTTACACTACCAAAGCCATATTAGATTCAGGAGCTGGTGTTGGCATTGCTACCAAAGAAATTTGGGAGAAATGGGGAAAACCAGCATTAAGACCAACACGCATGAAAATACAAATGGCAGATGGACATACGGAGAGACCCTTAGGATTGTTGGAACGAGTAGTCTTCACTACATGTGGAGTGGAATTCGAACACACTTTAGCAATATGTCACTTCGAAAGGCCAAGCAATTATGAAATGATCCTGGGAAGGCCTTTCATGAGACAGCTAAAGGTCGTGCAAGACTGGGGAAAAGACGTTGTTTACCTACAACACGCAGGAACCACCACTAGAATAAACCTACATACGTACACCTATCAAGATGTTCCACCTCTACAATGGAATCAAATCCATAAAGAGGAGGACGATCAATCGATTCATAGTGCAGGTTCTAGTGATCAATCCTGGATGAACGAGGACACTCATCTATGGATATGTCAAGCTGCAAAGAAGGAAGAGGAGAGAAGAAAAGGATGGCAGCAAAAACAAGGAATAGCGAGGTCTGTACAAGATCCAGCTTACATGCCGCAAGTATTTCCGGATGAAGAATTTGAACCTCACGGGTGGATGGAAATCTTAGCTACCCTCGATGTCTGTGTAAACGAAGAAGTAGTAACCATGAACGAATGTATCGATAAGGAGGGTTATGATGTTAGCCTGTATATGGTAGTCCTTCAGGAGGCTGAAGAAGGAGAAGTGATCGAGAAAGACTGGAAGGAGGACTACGAGAGCATTGAAATGGAACCCGAACCAATGAATCTAGGAAATGGTACCACCAACATAAATATCACCACCTATGGAAAACACCAGGAACCCACACAGAAGGGGGAGTTAGAAGTGGAAAGGGAATCAGAAGATGAAGAAAACAAACCCCAAGACCAATTTGAGGTACCAGCTCATTTTAAAAAATATGAAGTGGAGGAGAGAAAAATTGCTATTCAAATGCCGAAAAGAGAAGCACAGCCTGGAATAGCATATGATAATAAGGAACAAACCAAAAAAATAGTTGTAACTATGGAAGGAGGAGAGGAACGATGTACTTTCATAGGACAGGATGTCTCATTAGAAGAAGAGCAAGAGTTAATTCGTCTCATAAGAGAATATCGGGGTGTCTTTGCTTGGACTTATAAGGACTTGAAAGGAGTAGATCCATCTATATGTGCGCATAGAATCCCCATGACATCCGAAGCCAAACCTTCTAAACAAAGACCATACACTTATAATGATGTGTATTCAGCCAAAATAAAAGAGGAAATAGACAAGTTACTAGATGCTGGATTCATCTATGAAATTGAGCACACGGAATGGGTGTCACCTCTGGTGGTTGTACCAAAAAAGAATGGAAAGTTAAGGGTGTGCATCAATTTGAAGAAAGTGAACGCCGCAACCATAAGGGATAGTTATCCCTTACCAATTACGGATCATCTCTTGGAAAGGGTAGCAGGGAAGGAAGTTTATAGTTTTCTGGATGGCTTTTCAGGGTATAATCAGGTAGCCATTGCTCCTGAGGACCAACATAAAACAGCGTTCGCAACTGAGTGGGGAGTATACGCCTTTAGAGTCATGCCTTTTGGTTTAACGAATGCCCCAGCTACCTTCCAAAGATTGATGTGTCATGTGTTCAAGGAATTTTTAAGAAAAAGTATGGAGGTATACGTGGATGATCTTTGTACATATTCAGCCATACGATCAGAGCACATCCTTGAACTAGGAAAGATTTTTGCCAAATGCCGACAATATCGAGTATGTCTCAATCCTCAAAAATGTGTCTTCATGGTTAGACAAGGGAAAATCTTAGGACATATTGTCTCTAAGAATGGAATCTCAACAGATGAAGACAAAATTAAAGTCATCTTAGACTTACCAAGACCCAAGAATGCGAAGGAAGTGCAAGCTTTTATGGGACATTGTGGATACTACCGTAGGTTCATTCACATGTATGCCATAATAGCAAGACCCTTGTATAGTCTCTTGACTCAATTTACTTGGACAGAAGAGTGCAAAAAGGCATTCGCAGAGTTGAAAAAGAGACTTAGTACTGCCCCAATTCTGAAATCACCCAATTGGAACAAACCCTTTCATATTCATGTTGACGCTTCCAACTATGCCATTGGATGCATCTTAGCCCAGCCAGCTGATGAAGGCAAGCTTGATCATCCAATTGCTTATGCG
The DNA here is from genome assembly GCA_020310875.1 of Ceratopteris richardii. Taxonomy (NCBI): domain Eukaryota; kingdom Viridiplantae; phylum Streptophyta; class Polypodiopsida; order Polypodiales; family Pteridaceae; genus Ceratopteris; species Ceratopteris richardii. The sequence continues at coordinate 147,001,294 of CM035407.1, forward strand.
AGTAGACAATTGAATCAAGCCGAAAGAAATTATACCACTACGGAATGAGAGGGCTTAGGAATGGTATATGCTGTGAAAAAGTTCAGACATTATCTTTTAGCCAACAAGTTCAAATTCTTCATAGACCATCAAGCTTTGTTGTACTTAGTCAATAAACCTTGTAACACGGGAAGGTTGGTACGATGGTTTCTATTGCTAATGGAGTTTGACTTTGAAGTAATAGTGAAAAAGGGAAACACACATGTAAGAGCAGACCACCTTTCGAGGCTAACACACGGAGAACCACCCATAGGAGTACCAGATGATCTGCCAGATACTTATCTTTTTAACCTAGAAGTATGTCCAAAGTGGGCTGAGAAATTGATCCCTATACTCACTCATGGGCCTCAACACTCAATCAATAGGAATAGCAAAAAAGAAATTCTTCAATCGAGGAATTTACACATTGTGTCAGGAAGTGTATACTACAAGGAACCCAACGGAGTGTTACTCAGATGTGTTGATGAGGATGAACAAACGCAACTAATTGAGCAAGCCCATGTGAACAAATGGAGAACACACAAAGGGATTCATGGAACTATCCGAGAATTGAAAAGATTAGGAGTATATTGGCCTGACATGCCCAAGAGTGTTCACGACCACGTAAGTAATTGTGCAGAATGTCGAGAGACGGTTCCCGAAGATCATATGTCTCTACCTTTTTTGACCATAGCACCCAATTGGAGTACAACGTTAGTGAAATTCTTAAAAACTCAAAAACATGAGTTAGGAACTAGTTTGGCAAGAAAGCGATCCTTAGAGGAAATGAGTAAGGACTACATTCTCATAGGAAAACAATTGTTCAAACGAGGGAAGGATAACCAGCTAAGATTATATGTGCATGAAGGAGAATATCTACCCATATTGGAAATGGCACATGCAGGTGCTGCAGGAGGTCATTTTTCGACTGAAAGAACGGTTAAAATGATTCTCTTTGCGGGCTTGTGGTGGCCAACTCTACATATGGATGCTGAAACGTATGTACGAAGTTGTGAGACTTGTCAGAGAACTAAATATCCAATTCGGAGAGATGATATGCCATTAAGACCAATGATATGCGCGAGAGCCTTCACAAAATGGGGGATAGACTTCATTGGACCTATCAATCCCCCTGCCAAAGGATCACATGCGGAATACATCATAGCCATAGACTACTTAACTAAATGGGTAGAAGCAAGAGCTACGAGGAAGAATGATGCTCAAACTACCGCAAAATTTCTCTTTGAGCATATCTTCACCCGCTTTGGCTTGCCCATTGAGATTGTTAGCGATCGAGGAACACACTTCCTCAATGAGGTGATTGAGTCATTAATGAACGAGTTCTTAGTGATTCATAAAAAATCAGCACCATACCATCCCCAAGCCAATGGACAGGCTGAGAGCTCTAACAAAGTGCTATGCACGGTCCTGACTAAGCTTGTCAATAATGGAAGATCTGATTGGGACAAACAATTGCATCATGCAATTTGGGCATTCCGAGTTGCATATAAAACGGCCATTGGAACCACACCTTTCAATTTAGTGTATGGGCAAAATGCAATTTTACCAATTGACTTTTTAGTGCCTACATTGAAAGTGGCCCAGCAATATGAGTGGAACGGTCATGAATTGTCCCAACAACTAGATCAAATTGAGAAGTTACATGAGACTAGATTGCAAGCTGTAGCAGGCATTTATGCTGCTAAACGGAGACAGAAGGCATATTATGATGCACATATAAAAGACAAGGGACTTAAAGAAGGCGACTTAGTCCTAGTATACACCCTAAAACAACATGCAAAGAAGCTACAAAAACGCGGATATGGACCCTTGATCATAAATCGAATCTCTACTAGTGGTGCAGTCAATCTCGCCACACTAGACGGAGACATTCTTCCCAACTACATCAGTGGATGCAGAGTAAGACGATTCATGGAGCCCTTGACTGATCAAATGCTAGCGCGATTGGTAGGTGCCCAAAATAGAAAAAACGAAGAAGAGAGAATACGAGAGGAAGCGAGACAGGAAGCATTGGAAAGAATAAAGAAACGGAAAGAGTGGATGAGAGAGCGAGATGAGAGATATCGGCTAGGAGAAGAACTCATCCCAATGGCTAATTTTAGAACCACTCAAAACCTAGGATCACAGAGAACACAGCCATATTTAAATTTGGGAGCAGGAAAAACGGAGTACCACTTGGTGGATGCTCTCATTGACACAGGAGCAGCTGTAAGCTGCATCAAGCTTTCTTTGACCCAAAAACTCAAGGAGACAGTACGCCCATCGATGGCCCAGTTGATAGGAATAGGAGGAACAATCACTCAATGCATAGGTGAGATCACCTTACCGTTGCATCTTGGCAACAACACTATGAAACAAAGGCTATTAGTGTGTCATGACCAAGATTTACTTGAAGAGGTAGTGTTAGGTCAAGACTGGATTTACGAATACGAAGTGACCATACAATTGGCCTTAGGATACATTCAGCCAGGATAGGACATCGTGAAGTATTCAGTCTGCTAGACGAACGACCAATCAAATCTGTGAGCATGGAGCACACAGTTCCTTCTAATGAACAAAGCCCTGAATGTATGATCACTAGCACTATAGAGACACCTTCATCGAGTACTATATGTGCGGACATATTGAATTCTGCTTGCACACCATGTTCTAGTCTAGCAAGTCTTGAGAGTGTCAATCTATCTGAAACACACCTCACCGAAGCACCATACATAAGGGAGACTAGTCCTCTGAGTAATTCAAAATCTGTACCCATTAAAATATACCCTATTCCATACTCTAACCAAGCGTGGATAAAGAAAGACCAAGTGGAGGAGTATCTTCGACAACAGAAGCACAACCGACATCAGAACAAACAATCAAAGGAGAAACCAACTCAGCCTGAACAACGAAGTCATCGACGAATTGCTACAATATGGACCCCAAAGAAAGTAGTAGCCGCTCAGCAGGATCGTTTGCAAATCTGGATTCCTAAGTCATGCACTACAAAGAAACCAAACCGAAGGGATGATCCTCAGAACAAGAAGAACCAATGTGGTCCACAGGCAAAACAGCCACAACAAAAGAGTTACTGGAGAAAGAAGGAGTCTGTAAGGGCAACCCGAGCAATTCCGAGATTCACAAATCAGATCAAGCAGACCTACACAAGAAGAAAAGAGCCACATTCAGTGGAAGTGGGCAACATACAACAAGGCCCAGCACAAGGAAGCAGATTTGGATACCGGAAGACAAAACAGACAGCTTGCATCAACCAAATACTTCCAATTGCACACATGTGGATTTACCCAAAGTATGCATGATAGGGCCACATTACAAGGCCAAGCATTCGGCACATCCTTCCTCTATCTCAGGATAGTCAAGCACATTTTCCTCACGGGGAAATAGGAGAGCACTTGTACATATACTAAGAAAAATACTCCAAAAAAATTTAATAACCGCTTCGGCTATAAACTAACTTTTCTGTTTTCCTTTTTCAGATGAAAATATAAACGTACATAAAAATTAGAAAAATCAAGGTATTACCTTTCTCACACACACGGGAAAGGGATGACACCGTTCACTCGGAGCCATATCGCGCTTATGACAAACAAATAACGGAGGATTTCTAATAATATATGGCCACTAATTCATACTCTATATTGAGTGCAGATGGCTTCTGAAGATTCTGAAGCAACTATACCCGAGGAAGTGATGGATTTTCCTCCTCAAAGTATCACCAAGGCCAAGGGACACTGGTTCCGAGACGACCAGCCTGCAGGGGACTACCTGTTCCTCGCAACAATCAAAATCATGGACACAGATCATATGTTTCCAATAATGTCCCAGGATTTTCGCGTGCAACATACACTTCCTTCTGTTGAAGAGGCCATGAAGAAAGCAGGCATACACAAGTACTTTGAACTGCCAATCTATAAGCCTGATTTTCAGAGATGCACTCAAGTCATGAATACACTACAGCCAGCACTACATGATCCTTTGGTGCCGGAAGCGAGAGTAATGGATAAGACAGGCAAATGGGTGATTATTCAATTCACTCATGAATTAATCAAGGAAGCCTTTGGATGGGAGAAGGATGGGGTCACCATAGTGAAAGAAGAAAGTAAAGGTGCAAAGACCCGGACCTTCGTTGACATCAACCGTGTGGACATAGAAGATGAGGTCAGATTGATCCATCAACACTTTTGTTTTCCGAATATGCATCGATACACAGCTCCACAAAAGATCATTGTACAATTACTGTCCCATGCCATCAAGCAAATTGGAAATCAAATCAATTTGACTCCTTATGTTCAAGAAAGATTGTTCGAAGCGAAGAAGCAATGGAAGAATAAAAAGTTCCTAAATGGCAGTGTGGCACTAACCATCCTGATTTACCATGCCTTAGGAATGAGGGAACATTTACAAGAGATGCCATCATCAACCGTCATTGCCCAATATGCCAAAGTGGCGACAGTTCCTAAGAAAAAGAAAGGAGCAAATATTGTGGAAGTGGCAGAAACGAGTTCTCAACCTCGAATGAGAGGTACCAAAAGATTCCGGGAAGTCAAGCTTCATGATGAAGACACACCAACTACCAAGAGGATCCATGTACTGCCCAAAACTACTATTGAAGGAAAGAAGGAAATAACGGCCAAAGACTTGACAGATGCTCTGGAAGAGACCCATCAATATACAGAAGGACAAGTCAATTTACCAGTCCAAGGTCATCATTATCAACAGTCAGAACAAGCTAGGGAAACAAAAGGCAAACTCACAAAAGTACATAGATATCGGGAAATTGGGCTAGATAATTCTAGTTCGAGATCCGACGGCCGAGAGGAGCCCAATACATCATTATTGGATGTAGATATTCAAAGCGAATCCAAGGATGACGGCCAATGGGAGGAATTAAATGAGGTAGACTATAACGAAGAGCAAAAAGACCTCAAGCAGGAAGATCACGAGACACAAGAAGATCAAGGTACCAGGAGCAAGGAAGCAAACATGGAAGGTCACCTCACTTTAAAACTTAATGAAACTTCCAACATCCAAATCAAGGAGGCCACACCACCACGGAAATTACGCCTGAAGACACCAAAGCACGAATGTCAGGAAACACAAAAAGAAGACGAAGAACCCTTTACACCTATAAGGGTTGTGGCAGAACCGTCCCCCATGGATGTCACATTTCAAGGGAGTGCCACGAAGGTTCTTGATGTGGTGGAAGATGACGCAGAACCGCAAGTACATCTCCAAATCAGGCAACCACACAATGAAACGATCCATAGCGAAAAAGGAAAAGATGTACAAACAGGAGAAACCCCGGATATACCAAGGACATGGCTAAATGTGGATATAGCTCAGCTCAAGCCCATGGTGCAGGACATGATCAGAACTGCCCTAGATACACAGCAACTTATGGCTGATGCTGATGAGGATTATGACCAAGCCATGGGAGACAAAATCGAACTTGAAAAATGGGGTAAGGACCTCTCCACTGAGCTAGAGACAGTAAAAGAACAGGTAGTACAAAAAGAAACTGAACTGAAAGAAATCAAAAGCAGATATAGCATGCTAGAAACAGAAAACGAGCAATTAAAAGCACAACTACAAGAAATCACCAAAAAGCTACAAGCAAATGAGGTTGAAAAGGCACGCATGACATCCAGAAGTAAAATCCTGGAATCACAGATTAAAGTGTACATGGATGAGGCAGAGGCATTAAGACAACGAAACAAAGAGCTTATGGCTGCTCTTTTAAGTGATCAACCAGTCGAAGCACAAGCACAACCGGAAACAGACATCAAGGGATTAGAAGAGAAAGTGATTATGTATGCAGATCAGCTCAAGAAGGAGCAAGAGACAATTGCCGATTGGGAAAAGAGATACATGGAGGACACAGCTTCACTCAGGACGAAATGGAAAAAAGCAGAGAATAACTACCTGCGACAGTGTAAGGAAGACACAGAACACATGAATATTGTGGCCCAGGAACTAATTAAACATCAAGAAACTATTGCTAAGGCCGAAGAGGAAAACAAGAAAAAAGATGATTTAATCAAACAGCTTCAGGAACAACTAGAGCAGGGAGCAAAACAGGGGACACCAGTAGTTCTACAAGAGACCACGGCTACTGTGGAGGAAGAGGTACGTCCTCTCTCTCCCCCCTCGTATCATTCACCAATAAGGGCGGAAAAGAAGGTTCCATTAGAACCTAATACGCGAGAAATTGCAGAACTGAGCATACCAGAATGGGCACTACTGGTGTCCCAACTCACGGCGGAATTTGAAGATCAGATCATCAGGATTATGAAAGAAGCTCAGATAGATAATAAACAACTGGAACAAATTTTGAAGCCATTTAATGTACCATACGGACTACTTAAAGAACAAACTAGATATTATATAAAGTCTGCAACGAATAAAGATCCGGACCACAACCTTCAATTCAGGCATGACACTTTTAAATACACTCAAGAGGAGTTCGAGAAGGCGGATCCGATATGGCGACGAAAGATTTTGGAGAAACATCCGACGTTGCGGGTACAGTGGGAAGCATCACCATATGAACTTCAAGTCAATCCATCTTTTTGTCTTGTACCCCGTAGACGATCTTGGACGCAATTTTGGGAGATCAGCGCCAAGGTAATATCAATAATCAGTGGCTCAACTACCCTTTACTACCTAGTCCGCCACATAATTACCTACCAATCGAAGAATATATGGTAAAGACAATGGAATTTTGGATTTCCAAATACGCTTCAGTGCCAGATTTAGCGGTCAAAATGACCAATAAAATTTTTAGCATGTTACTAACAGTGCTAAAGGTGTTCCAACATGCCAAATATACCTTTTTGAATTTCATTGGAATTACGCAAGGCTCAGAGGCCTTGATTTTTGATTTATCTACCATTCCCAGCCGACTTACCTGGCATATTATTCTCGCCTTATGTTTTTGCCATCGCCGTATATGCAGACCTTTGAAGAAGCATTTTTTACAGGCTTCTTCGAAATTGATTCAGAAATTTTTGTTAAAATGACTTCCAATTTGAATGCAAGGCTGGTGGCCTATGAAACAAGTTTCTTTGCTGATCATAGACAGGCGCCAGAAGACGAAGTAAAGTCTCAGCAATGGAAGGAATTCATGCTATGTCACGCGAATCTGCTAAATCAAAGAGAGCAACAAGCCATACAAACATACACACGTCACCACAAAAAGCCTGTCGAGGACGACAGAGTTCAGGAGGAGGGACGTGTAGAGGGACAATCAAGCAAAAAGAAAAGAAGAAGAAAATCAAAGTCTAAGACGGTGCAATAGATACATGATAATGGAAGACATATCTCTGCAAGAAGCCCCGCAGGGGCGCATTAACCATCTCTGCACAGAGCCCCGCAGGGGCACGCATAAGGCGAAAAGAGAAAGCATCCAGGTCATGCACGGTGGAAAAAAGTAAACAGCCTCAAAGCAATACAACAGGGTCAGATGTGTGGAACCAGCACAAATCAGAGGACCAAAAGTTAGAAAGGGGTAGAGGCTGAAAAGTTTAAGAGGGTGACTAAGAACAGCACATTCCTAGTCACTGGTGGCGTGCGTGGCAACCCAAGTGCAACAGGCTCTCGAGTAGTAGAGCTTGAATCAAGAAGGCCATCAAATCTGCATGTCTGTTTAACTACAGACAACACTGACCAAGGGAAGCGTGCGGAGAAAAGAAGAAACGGATGACATAAAGCGCCTCTAAAACGTAATGCAAGATCAAGAATCAGGCAATGCGGACCACTGGATGCGTACGGACAACAAACTGGTGACAAGAAGCAAAGCCTGTCAAGGGACGACAGAGACGAAGAGGGGGAGAGTGTTGCAGAGCTAAAGAAAGTACGAAGCAGAGAAAAAGACGGGCCCTAAAATTTTTCCGATTTGGACATCATATTTTGTATCATAACCACTCTTGTAATATATTTCCATTGTAAATGCACTAGAGGAGTCCTCTAGATGCATCCCCACAGAAGATTAGAGATCTACCCATGTAAAATAGTAGGAAATTAGTCTTTTAGTGAATAAAGTACCGGTCTCTTGTGTGAAAGGACCAAACTTAGGGCTCATGTATATAAGTCACTTTGTGACTCTTTGTAAAGACTTTTTGCCATTGTGAAGAAGGAGCTCTTCAGAATTTTCGAGTTTGCCTCTTTCTTGCTGATTTTGATCTTCATTTCGCTCTTGTATGTGTGTGTTATGCTTGAAATGCATGTGTAGGACTGTTGTCTACCCCTTCCCCTTGGTTTTGAGCTACTGTAGTGCGTGCGTAAGCTAGAAGCTGTGGCGCGGGTATTTGTGATTCCCGTCATTCACTGTTTCTGCCATAACTTGAAGCAGAGTGGTCAGAATTGAGTGAAACCACCACCATTGGATGCGTCTCGTCGAGAGCTTCGAAACGAGTGCCCTATTGCCTATATTCGGAGTTATGGGCTGGGAGAAAACCT
>CM035407.1:147019789-147032289 GCA_020310875.1 Ceratopteris richardii
AAGTAGGTGTACTCATACATATGCCAAGTCATTTTAGACTTTTACAAAGGGTAAAGAAGTAGGAACTTATAAGCATAAGTTCACATGGTCCTTTCTTCAAATGAATTAAGCTTCCAAGGTTTCAAAACAAGTTTCCAAGGTTCCAAGCCAAGTGTGATGGCTTGAATTGCACCAACAGTGTTGTGAATATTTGTTTTATGTAGGGTACAAGTTTCAAATTATGTAAATACCTTTGGGAAGTCTTCAAATACTTCAAGAAGGCTCATATTATTCATAAAATGTAGCAAAAATACCACGTGAGTTCTAGAACATGGTGAGTCAAATTAGTGAGTCACAAGGGAGCTTGAGTGGTGTCCTAGTGGAAGGTCGATGTGGCTAGTTCTCAAAGTCCATCAATACTTTGCTTATTTGAGCACTTGAGTCATGTAATACCTCCATCCAAGTGTCTACCACGAATTTAGATGTATTAGGAAGGTTTTAGATTAGTTTCCCATGCTATAAAAAGAGGAGAAAAGTCGTGATCTTGTGGGATGTCCAAGAGAGTCATATGTGTATCTCTACACTGCTGTAGTTTTGTATGCAGAGATTGCAGAGCTTGTATCTCCCTCACTATACATACAAATTACATGTTTGATAGCTCATTGGAAATCTCTTACTGTCTACTTTCTTCCTGTAAATTTTCATAATCATTGGATTTGTGAGCTGAGAGCAATACTCTCTGCAAGTAGTGTGTGTTCTCTGTTTTTTATCCCTGCTGAAGGTCTCCATTAAACCTCAAACTTGCAGAGGTCATATCTCCTTGTGTATGTATCCAAATCATGTGTTCTTTGGCTTTTAAAAAGCTCTTTAAGTCTACTTGTATTCTGGAAAGTTTCAAAGTCATTGGAGTTGTGAGTTAAGAGCAGTAGTCTCTGCAAGTGATATGTGTCCTCAGGTTCATCTCTGTTTCAAGGTCTCCATTAAAGCTGCATATTGCAGAGGTCATAGCTCATTGTGTATTTATCCATTTGAGGTGTTCTATATCTTGTTGGAAAGCTCTTAGAGTCTAGTTTATGTGTGTGAAACAGTTTTGGAAAATTCCAAGTGAGTAAAGAGAAATTTGCTCTGCAAGAAAATTGGTCTGTGCATACAAGTTTGTGAAAAAGTCAACTAGGTCCTGTTGGGTTTCACCTACTTCTAGCTGTACTTTGGAGATCAATAAACTCCAACATTGGTATCAGAGCAAGTACTTGGAGGCTTGGAGAAGTTTATCATACCTTGACGAAGAATTTGAAGCTATCAAAGAAGCAGTTCATCATCAACACTACACAAAGGTAGAAGAAGATTGCAAGGAGGCATCTGAAGCAACATCCAATCAAAGAAAGGTGCACATACCTCATTTAAAAGGTAAATATTATATTTCTTCTCATCACACACATTGGAAAGGAGGCTTAAAGGAGGAAGCTTAGCATTTGTATTATGGGAGACCAACATGCACAAATAGAGAAGCTTGATAAGACCAATTATCAGGCATGGAAGTTTAGAATCACAGCATACTTGCAAGGTAGAGGCTTGTATGGTTTGATTGACGGCACAGATATCAAACCCACATTACCAGAGGACCCAAATCAGCAACAATTGAGGGAGTTTAGACTTTGGAATGAGAGAGACAAAAGGGTTATATTCATTTTATCACAAAATATTCAAGATTCAATGGTAGGACACATACAAGATCTAGACACAAGTAGAGATGTTTGGCTTGCATTGGAAAGGTTGTATGCTACAGGTACAAGAGCAAGGAAGATTCAACTCAAAAATGAATTGAATAACATAAATAAAGATACAAGGACATCGGTCAATGATTACATATTGAAAGTTAAAGAGATTGCAGATCAACTAGGATCAATTCAAGCTCATGTGGAGGACGACGACTTGGTTGCACATACTCTCAACGGACTCAAAGATGATGAGAGATGGAAACCCTTCATTACTTCAGTTTATGTCAGAGGAGAATTACCAGATTTTGATCAACTTATTGCCCTCATGGTCACGGAGGAGATGAATCTAAATGGTTCTACTTCAAATCAAAAAGGATCTCAAGGACAAGCTCTTTATGTAGGATCATCAAGAGGTGGAAGAGGTTCAAATAGAGGTCGAGGAAGAAGGAGCGATGATCAAAGGACTTCAAGTGGCTTCTTCAACACAAGAGGAAGAGGAAGATCAAGCGCTAGAGGTACGAGAGGCTACTACAACTACAACCAAAGACAAAGGAGTGAAGATAATAAGAACAATTGCTATATATGTGGAAGGTATGGACACTATGCCAAAGATTGTTATCAAAATGAAAATAATCAAGGTGGTAATCGAAGAGGAGGCTATTCAAGAGGTAAACAACAAGAAAATTATGCAGTTGAAGGTAAAAGTGATGATTATGATTCTCTTCTTATGATGAATGTAGAAACTAAGATGAATTGCAATAGCGATGTATGGTATGTAGATAGTGGTTGTTCTAATCACATGTCTCATGATGCTTCATGGTTTTCTAATATGCATAATCCGTCATGTAAAGGTCATGTTGAAACAGGAGATGATACAACACATAAGATTATGCAGGTTGGAGATGTTGTTATGCAGGATAAGAGCAAGACAAATTGCTTGAAGGATGTACTTTATGTGCCAACGATCACTAAGAATTTGATGTCGGTTGGTCAAATGGTAGAAAAAGGTCTACAAGTGAGATTTAATCATGCAGGTTGCTTCATTGAGGATCCAAAGCAAAGGAGGTTAATTGCTAGAGGTCAAAAACAAGGTAGATTGTTTACATTCAAGGTAAACCCAAATCATACAAACTATTTCTCTTATGGTATGCATCGAATAGCAGAGCTTGATCTATGGCACAAAAGGATTGGACACATGAATGTACATAGGTTAAAGGAGCTATCAAAGAAGAGGATTGTTGAAGGATTACCTGATCTTACTAAGCAACATATGGTGCATCTTTGTGAAGCATGTCAAATGGGTAAGCAGAGTAGACAACCTTTCAAGCATTCAAGCTATGTAAGTGATGGTTTGCTAGATCTCATACACACAGATGTGTGGGGACCTACTAAAGAGGCATCCTTGGTTGGTAATAAGTACTATGTATCATTCATTGATGATCATAGTAGAATGACATTTGTGTATTTCATTAAACATAAGAGTGAGGTTTTTGATTGTTTCAAGAAGTTCAAATCATATGTCGAAAAGCAAACAGGAAGGTATGTTAAGAAGCTAAGATCTGATGGAGGGGGAGAGTATTTCTCTCAAGCTTTTACTGATTTTTTGTATGATGAAGGTATCAAAAGAGAAGTTACATGCAGGTATACTCCACAACAAAATGGAGTCACAGAAAGAAGAAACAGAATCATAGCAGAAGCATCTAGAAGCATGCTTAATGATATGTGTTTGCCTAATTATTTTTGGGCTGAAGCTGTTAGCACAAGTGTGTACATTATGAATAGAGTTCCGACTGCTGGAGTTCATCATTTGACACCATATGAGGTATGGCATGGAAGGAAACCAAGTGTAAGTCATTTGAAAGTATTTGGATGTGTATGTTATGTACATGTACCTAGTGAGGTGAGATCTAAACTTGATGCAAAATCAGAAAAATGTATATTTATTGGTTATGCAGATACTCAAAGAGGATATAGATGCTACAATCCTCATACCAATAAGGTTGTTGTGTCAAGAGATGTAAACTTTGATGAATTACTTTCATGGTATGCAGATAAGAATTGTTTGCAGGTCATGGATGAAAATGAAGAAGGTGTGGTTGAAGGAGATGAATGCATAGTTCAGCCATCAGGAAGTTTAAATGATGAAAGGAGTGGTTTAGATGAAGAAAGAGGATCACCTTTCAATGGAAGATTAAGGCAAGATTCACCTCCAAGTGTTAAAAGTAAAGGTAAACTCAAACTTGTTGAAGTTAATGATGAAGGAGAGGAAATTAGTGATGTATGTGAGTATGGAGAATCATCAAAGATTCCTAATAAGAAAGGAAGAGCATCTACATTGGAGGTAAGAAGAACTTCAAGAGTAAGTAAGCAACCTCAAAGGTATACTTATGAATCTTTCATGAATACTCATTATGCTTTTATGACAAAAGTTGAGCAGGAAAATGAACCCACATGTTATGATGAGGCCAAAGGAGATGAAAAGTGGGAGAAAGCAATGAGAGAAGAAATGGAAGCACTACAGGATAACAAGACTTGGAATTTAGTTCCAAGTACACCAAAACAAAAGGTAATTGGTTGCAAGTGGGTTTTTAAGATTAAAAGAAATAGTGATGGTAGTGTGTCTAGATATAAGGCTAGACTTGTAGCAAAAGGATATAATCAAACTCAAGGTGTGGACTATAAGGAAACATTTAGTCCAGTAGCAAATATGGCAACGGTGAGAACTTTGTTGGCTTTAGCTACAAGTAAAAGGTGGAATATATATCAACTCGATATAAAGAATGCCTTTCTTAATGGTGAGTTAAATGAAGAAGTGTATATGTCACAACCAGATGGTTATGTGGATGCAAAATATCCTAATCATGTATGGCATTGTATGGTCTTAAGCAGGCACCAAGGGCATGGAATGCAAGGTTGGTAAAGTATCTTATGCTGCAAGGATACACAGCGAGTCATGCTGATCCTTCACTTTATGTAAAACATGTAGATGGCATGTGTGTCTATGTATGCATTTATGTGGATGACTTGTTGATTACAGGGAATGATGCAAAAGCAATTGATGAGATAAAAGGTAATTTGGGAAAGGAATTTAAAATTTCAGATCTTGGTTTGCTCAGATACTTTCTTGGGATTGAAATTGTGTATAGCGATGAAGGTATGTGGTTGATACAAAGAAAATATATATGTGATATGCTAAAAAGGTTTGGTATGCAGGAATGTAAATTTGTTTCTACTCCAATGGAATGTAATGTAAAGCTGAGTGCAAAGGAAGGTGATGAGTTGCATGATATGAATGTATATAGATCCATGGTAGGATCTTTGATTTATGCAACAAAAACTAGACCTGATATATGTTATGCAGTGGGAGTATTGTCACAGTTTATGCATGAACCTAGAGTACCTCATATGCATGCAGCGAAAAGAGTGCTTAGGTATTTGAAAGGTACCATGAACGAAGGATTATTTTATAGTCATGATGCTGATCTAACTCTTAAAGTCTTTAGTGATGCAGATTGGGCTGGAAGCAAAGATGACAGAAGATCCACAAGTGGATATGTGGTAATAGCAGGAAACAAGACATTAACATGGAGTTCAAAGAAATAGCCTACAGTTGCTTTATCTTCTATAGAGGCTGAGTATAGAGGTTTAGCATTGGCTACTACTGAGGTTATGTGGTTTAAAAAGTTGTTTCATGACTTGAATGTGCAGGTTGATGTACCACTGATATATGGGGATAACTTGAGCAGCATTCATATGACCTCAAATCCTATTTTTCATGCTAGAACAAAGCATATAGAGGTTCACTATCATTATGTTCGAGAGAAGGCCATGAACAATGAAGTGCAGGTTTCTTTTGTTGGAACAAAGGATCAAGTTGCAGATATCTTCACCAAATCCTTGGATGGACCAAAGCTTCAAAGATTCAACTATATTCTTGGCATGAAGGAAATACCCTTTGAAACTTGAGGGGGAGAATGTTGCGAACATTTGTTTTATGTAGGGTACAAGTTTCAAATTATGTAAATACCTTTGGGAAGTCTTCAAATACTTCAAGAAGGCTCATATTATTCATAAAATGTAGCAAAAATACCACGTGAGTTCTAGAACATGGTGAGTCAAATTAGTGAGTCACAAGGGAGCTTCAGTGGTGTCCTAGTGGAAGGTCGATGTGGCTAGTTCTCAAAGTCCATCAATACTTTGCTTATTTGAGCACTTGAGTCATGTAATACCTCCATCCAAGTGTCTACCACGAATTTAGATGTATTAGGAAGGTTTTAGATTAGTTTCCCATGCTATAAAAAGAGGAGAAAAGTCGTGATCTTGTGGGATGTCCAAGAGAGTCATATGTGTATCTCTACACTGCTGTAGTTTTGTATGCAGAGATTGTAGAGCTTGTATCTCCCTCACTATATATCCAAATTACATGTTTGATAGCTCATTGGAAAGCTCTTACTGTCTACTTGCTTCCTGTAAATTTTCATAATCATTGGATTTGTGAGCTGAGAGCAATACTCTCTGCAAGTAGTGTGAGTTCTCTGTTTCTTATCCCTGCTGAAGGTCTCCATTAAACCTCAAACTTGCAGAGGTCATATCTCCTTGTGTATGTATCCAAATCATGTGTTCTTTGGCTTGTTAGAAAGCTCTTTAAGTCTACTTGTATTCTGGAAAGTTTCAAAGTCATTGGAGTTGTGAGTTAAGAGCAGTAGTCTCTGCAAGTGATATGTGTCCTCAGGTTCATCTCTGTTTCAAGGTCTCCATTAAAGCTGCATATTGCAGAGGTCATAGCTCATTGTGTATTTATCCATTTGAGGTGTTCTATATCTTGTTGGAAAGCTCTTAGAGTCTAGTTTATGTGTGTGAAACAGTTTTGGAAAATTCCAAGTGAGTAAAGAGAAATTTGCTCTGCAAGAAAATTGGTCTGTGCATACAAGTTTGTGAAAAAGTCAACTAGGTCCTGTTGGGTTTCACCTACTTCTAGCTGTACTTTGGAGATCAATAAACTCCAACAAACAGCTCCCCCTCAAGCCAAACACTTTGGCTTAAGTCTTCATCTTCAATCTTCAATCACATCCTGTAATCCAATCATGGATTTGAATCTGCATAACTTACTTCCATCCAAAGCTTTAGTAAGTAAATCTGCACATTGCATATTAGTGGACACATAAGTCAATTGAATGTCTTTGCTTAGCAACTTTTCTCTCACATAGTGGTAATGAACCTCTATGTGTTTTGTCCTAGCATGATATATTGGATTAGCTGCAAGGTGAAGAGAGCTTGTGTTATCTCCAAAGATGATTGGAGGTCTAGTATATAGGCCTAAATCTGTATACAGAAGCTTTAACCAAATAGCTTCTTGAGTGGCATTGGCTAGCCCTCTATACTCTGCTTCAGTGGATGATAATGCCACTGTTGGTTGCTTCTTGGCTGACCAAGAAATAGGTTTGTCATCTGCAAAACATATGTATCCTGATGTGCTCCTCCTATCATCCTTGCATCCTGCCCAATCTGCATCTGAATATACTTTAATGTCAATATCTGATGTATAAGGAAAGTACAAACCATGGTTTAGAGTTCCCTTTAGATACTTCAAGATCTTCTTTGCTGCCTCTAGGTGAGGTACTCTTGGTTTGTGCATGAATTGACTTAGCACACTAACTCCATATGCTATGTCAATTCTTGTCAAGGTAGCATAATTCAAACTACCTACCATACTTTGATATCCTGTAATGTCTTGGACTTCATCCCCTTCATGAGCACTTTGCTTTAGGTTGACCTCCATTGGAGTGCTTGAGACTTTAGCTTCCTACAAATTAAACTTCTTGACCATATCCTGTACTTATTTCTTTTGAGTAATATATATACCTGAATTAGTAAACAGTAATTCAAGACCTAAGAAGTACTTCAATAATCAAGATCATTGATCTTGAACTCCTTCATCATCTGATTCTTTATGCTTCTGATTCCATTGACATCATTTCCTGTAATGATGATGTCATCAACATAAACACACAAGTATATTACCTCTGTATTACTCCTTTTTATGAAGAGAGAAGTGTCTGCTTTACTCATCACAAATCCTTGGTCTTGGAGGTATGTTGTCAACCTGTAATTCCATGCTCTAGGTTCCTGCTTCAATCCATATAGAGCCTTCTTCAATTTACAAACATAATTTACCTTCTTGTGATCTTCATAGCCAGGTGGTTGTGACATGTAGACTTCTTCAGATATCCATCCATTCAAGAAAGCATTCTTGACATCAAGTTGGTACATGTTCCAATTCTTGGATGTAGCTACACTCACTAGTACTCTGATTGTTTGCATCTTAGCCACAGGTGAAAATGTCTCCTCATAATCAATGCCTTGGGTTTGTGCAAAACCCTTGGCTACCAACCTAGCTTTGTACCTATTGATTGTTCCATCAGAGTTCCTCTTTAGCTTGTAGATCCATCTGGATCCTATCACCTTCATAGAGTCCTTCTTGGGTACTAAGTCCCATGTGTCACTCTCCTTGAGAGCTTCCATTTCTTCATCCATAGCTCCTTTCCATTCTGGTTTGGTGATTGCCTCTTCATATGTACCTGGTTCTTCATTCAACACATCCTTTGCAAGGTATACAGAATGCTTAGTTATAAGAGATGTATCATACCCAAATCTGATTGGTTTTTTGCTTTCTCTCTTAGATCTCCTGATTGACTGATTTGAGGATTCTGGAATATCCTCTAGTTGCTTCATCTTCATCTTTCCTTTGGACTTCCATGCTTTGAATTCTTCAAGGTTGATTGTGTCATCATCCTCTGAACTTGAGTCTTCTTCTTTGTTTGGTTCCACTTTGATTAGCTTTGGAAACTCCTCTTCCAAATGATAAGGTAGACTAACCTTCCTGCATTCATTCTCATACCATGAGTCATTCTCATCAAAGATGACATCTCTGCTTACCTTGAAGCCTTTGTTTGTTGGGTTGTAGAATCTGTACCCTTTTTTATTCAAATCATAACCAATGAAGATACATTTTTCAGCTTTAGGGTCTAGCTTTCCCCTTACCTGTGAGGGAATATGCACATATGCTACACAACCAAAGATTTTGCAATGATCCAAAGATGGTCTCTTACCATGCCAAGCTTCATATGGTGTCATGCCATCAAGAGACTTTGATGGCAACCTATTTATGAGATAGGTGGCAGTAGATACACTCTCTGCCCAAAGATAATTTGGTAACTTCTTTTCATTAAGCATAGACCTAGCTGTTTCAACAATAAGCTTATTCCTTCTTTCAGCTACTCCATTTTGTTCAGGTGAGTACCTTGTGGTTATCTCCCTTTTGATGCCTCTTTCCTGCAAGAAATCTTCAAACTCATTTGAGAAGTATTCACCTCCTCCATCTGACCTTAGCCTCTTCAAGTTTCTTCCTGTTTGGTTTTCAACAAGTGCAAGATATCTCTTGAAACAGTTAAACACTTCATCCTTATGCTTCATAAAGTATAAGACAGTCCATCTGCTATAATCATCAATGAAAGACACATAGTACCTTGAACCTGAAATGGAGGGATCCTTGCTAGGTCCCCAAACATCTGTGTGTAGCAAGTCTAGGTAGTCTTCATGCATAAAGCCTTTCCTTGAATAGGGCAACCTGTGAGACTTACCAAACTGACAAGCACCACACTTGTAAATCATGTGTTGCTTGGACACATTAGGTATCCCAAGCACACATTGATCCCTGCACATTTGCTTCAAAGTCCTTTCACCTATGTGGCCTAGCCTCTTGTGCCATATTTCTAACTCTGAAAGTGTTTGATCCTTGTAATTGTATAAAGCAATGTTTTTGGTGTCTTCTAGCTCAAAAGTAAATAATCTACCTGATTTCTCTCCCTTGGCTATCCTTTTGAATCCATGTTTTGGGTCCTCCACATATGCTCCATGTTGATTGAACCTGACCTGCAAACCTTTCTCCACAATCTGACCAACACTCATTAGGTTTTTGGTAATTGTTGGTACATAAAGTACCCTGCTCAATAGGTTTGGGTTACCATCACAAGCTTTCATATTTCCAATCTTTATAACAGAATGTTTAGTATCATCACCTGTCTGTACCTGATGTTTGCCCTTAGGTTCTTCCAAATTAGAGAGTAGTGCCACATTACCAGCTACATGGTTAGAGCACCCTGAATCAATATAAAATAAATGATCATCATTTGTTCCTGCCTTGGAGGTCATATTCATTATCAATAGGGAGTCATCTTGCTCCTCTGTGTAGTTGTTGTAATCCCTTCTATTTCTGAATCCACCTTGGTAGTTATCATTGTGGTTGTGGTTGTAATTGTTGTTGTACTGATTGTTGTATCCATTGTAGCCTTGGTGTTGGTTGAACTTGCCTCTACCTTGAGAGTATCCACCTCTTTGATAGCCTCTTCCTCTCTGATTCTTATAGTTTCTGTAACACTCATCTGTGGTATGGTTAGACAATCCACAAATGTTGCATGGTGATGAGTTGTAGGGTCTCCCCCTACCTAACTTACCTCCTCTGCCTCTACCTCTTGAAGATCTACCTCTCTCTGCATAGTTAGCTTGGGAGGTAGAGCCTTCTTCTTCTTGCTTCTTCCCTTTACTTTTATCCTTAATCTTCTTATCAGTATATAGAGCAGAGGGGTTGTTACCTTTTGATTGATCTCTAGCCTTTGTAAACTTTGCTTCATGTGTGAATAGTTGGCCCATGAGAGTTGTGAGATCTGGGGTATGCATGTCCATGTAGAGATCCATTGCAGTGGTGAAGCTTTCCCACTTATCATCTGCCTTGAGTCCATTTGTTATTTGCCTTACTATTTGTTCCTCTTCAATCTCCTCTCCAATGCTTGCTAATTGGTCTACCACATCTTTAATCTTCGTCACATACTCTAAGACTGATTGCTTGGGCTGCTTCCTAAGGGTTGTGAATTCAATCCACAGTTGATTCTTCCTGGCCCTTGTGTTGGAAGAGAAGTATGATGACAGGGTTTCCCAAGTCTCTTGGGAAGTCTTACAGTTCCTAATATGAGGTAAAAGGAAATCAGATATAGAGTTAAGAAGGTAAGACCTTGCCAATGCATCTTTTGCACAGCATGTGTTGAGCCTCTCTTGTTCATCCTTGGTGGGTAGTCCTCTTGCTTTGAACGAGGGCAATTCCTCATCTCCTGAGATGAATCCAAATAAGCTTCTTCCTTGTAGATAGGTCTTCATCCTTAGAGACCAAGCTTGGTAATTGTTCCTGTCCAATTTGTCAATGAATGAAGGAAAACCATCTCCCATGTTACCTTATTTGCTCTAATACCACTGTTGGGAGAAATGGTTGGATACACCTAGAAGATTGAGTTGGTACTGCTAGACCTGCTTTGTACCAGCCCTCCTTGCTTCAGAGTTGATTAGTACACTTTCTTAGCTTCCAAATGACACCAAGAGATCATATATGTACTTTGCAAATGATGTGTGTAATGATCAAATCAAAACAAACTACTTGATACTTCACAAATCCAAGAAAAACTTGCTATTTTGGTACTAACACCTGCTCAGAGTTTTGCTCAGTGTAACCAGCACACTTACAATTGGAACAATTCCTCCTAGAGTTATTCAATTAGCTTACCAAGCTACCATTTGCAAGTGGAATCACTCAAATTGATAATCTATACACTGAGAAATAAGTTTAGCAAAATTAGAGTCACCCCCGACTTTTTAGGAGATGTGCAGAGAAATACCAGAGACCACTTCGAGCAAGATTTCTCCAAGATGGCTGATCCAATGACCTTCAAATTTTGTAGGCATGTAGTATGCTTGGAGCTGGTTCCAACAAGCTTTGAATCACTTGATTTGGTTCAGTAGGCACTGAGATATGCCTCTTGGAAGTTGACAGACTTGGAGAAGATAACTCAGAAAAACACAGAATTGAAAAGTATGAATGTATCTATTGATTGATGTAATTGTACAATCTCATTAGCATGATATGCATAGCTAAATGAGGTATTGTGGTGTAGGCTAAGATGTAGCACTCACACACATAGAGATACAATGGTAAAAATGCCTCGGGAAATGAGCTAAAGTGAGGATCACACTCGCGACCTTTTTTTCTTCATCTTTTATAGAGGTTGAGTGATCATTTGAATTTTGAAATTCAAATCCAAGGCTCACTAGAATATCTCCTCTAAAAGTAGGGAGATATTCTCTCCATTAAGTCCTCTAAATTTCCACGACTAATCAAGTAGGTGTACTCATACATATGCCAAGTCATTTTAGACTTTTACAAAGGGTAAAGAAGTAGGAACTTATAAGCATAAGTTCACATGGTCCTTTCTTCAAATGAGTTAAGCTTCCAAGGTTTCAAAACAAGTTTCCAAGGTTCCAATCCAAGTGTGATGGCTTGACATGCACCAACAATAGACAGATAGACAGATAGACAGATAGACAGACACACAGACACACAGACACTCACACACAGAGACACACAAACACACAGACATAGACACACAGACATACACAGAGACACACAGACACACAGACACAAAGACAGACAGACACACAGACACTCAGTCAGACAGACAGACAGACAGACACACAGACAGACAGACAGATAGACAGACAGAAAGACAGACAGACAGACAGACAGATAGACAGAGAGACAGACAGACACACAGACACACAGACACACAGACAGACAGACAGACAGACAGACAGACACACAGACACACAGAGAGACAGACAAACAGACAGACAGATAGATAGATAGATAGATAGATAGATAGATAGATAGATAGATAGATAGATAGATAGATAGATAGATAG
>CM035407.1:147049789-147119789 GCA_020310875.1 Ceratopteris richardii
TGCTTGATTGAGCATCTTTCTTAGGATTCGCAGGAGATTCCGTCCATGTACCATCCTTCTGAGATACATTCTTGTCATGCTCATTCTGCTCAGCTTTCTCCTTATTAGCTGATGATGCACTGGAAGAAGGTTCTTCCACTCTTTTCTTCCTTTGTGCATTGCTCGAGAGATTAAGTAATTCAGGTAAAGCTTGGACAGGAACACCCTGAGAACGTATATTTACTCCCTTTGCAGCAGCTCTTTTGCGAACATCAGCCTTAGCACGGGCACCACGTTCATCCAGCCCCCTAGACCTTGGTAAGTTCTCTCTTTCACCTATGAGTGCAGCTGCTGCAGCAGCTGCTGCTGCTTTATTGAGTGCTCCCCGAGAACTGCCTCCACCTGCAGCTGCTGCCTGGAAAGCTTGAAGAAGATCAGGTCTAGCCTGCAAGAATAAAATAGACAACATGTTGAGCAGACCATAATGATTCTGAACGAAATAAATAAGACAGCATTAACACACAGTACCTTCAAAACATCAGCTGCTTTTTGAGCAGTTGCCATGCTCACTGCTGGGGAATTTTTTGCCTGAAAAAAAGGCAAAGTCTGTGAATTCCAATTAAAACATCACAATCAGTTCCAAAAGTTGAGATATTCGCAAATGAGCTAGCCTGTGCTTCTCGTTGTTGAAAAGTTTTAAGCCAGTTTGCTGAATCTTTTGTTCGTGTATCTTCCTCACCCAACTGCTTAGCAAGTATATTATATGTGCTCTTCTCATGCTGGGAAAACATCCAAAAGAGTAGGTGTTGCATGAGGTAACCTAATTAAATATAACTAAGAATGCCTTTTTTACAGAATAATGGATACCTGAGATGACAATTTGTAAGCTCCTATGCAGTTGAATACAATCGCAAGAGCATGATAGCATACAGCAGTCTGAATGTGTTCCTCACCAAGGAGACGCAAATTTTTCTGCAGTGCTTCTTGCAGGTACCTCAATGCAACATTCATTCGTTGAATGTCCTGATACATCATGGCCACATTTATAAACGTTGCTGCTACATCTGGATGGTCTGACCCACTTGAGACATTTAGCAGCAGGAGTGCCCGAGACATGTGGCGTAGAGCAAGTTCTGTTTGATTCAAACCATGATAGAAAAGTGCCATGTTTCCATAACTGCCAAAAACAAAGAGTCTGCTTGATAAGAAAGGAGAATTAATCTATATGGATGTTTTTTGCACAATGAAATGATTCAAAACCTGTGTGCAGTATCAGGGTGATCCAATCCAAGACATCTTTCATTGATAATTAATTCTTTATGCTGCTGCATGATGGCCCCAGCCATATCTCCAGCATGGTAGAGAACCATTGCAAGATACCTTTCCACAATTATTAACATAACAGTTAGAGTCATCACATGCAATGAATTAAGCTGTACATTCAAGCAATTTCAACTAGGGAAGCCACAAATACCTGCAGCAATTTGCAACTTCTCGATGCATGGGACCACAAACCTGAAGAAAGCAAAGGCATTAAAGCAATGGCATTTAATATCTTATATTGCTTGTTTTGATGCTATTTGTGAAACGCTGGATCATCTCACCTGCTGCAAAACACTGAATCCTTCTGAGAACAGCTCATATGCTTCTGGGAGTTTCCCCTGTCATAGAGAAATAAACCCTAGCATTCAGACTATAAGCATAAATAGATATACATAGCCATGTTACACTTATGGGTTTATTTGAATTCTAGAGATTCTTCAATTCAGTACAAATACTTGTTCAAGCCGATCTAGATTCTCAATGACTTCTGTGCACATATCAAATGATACTAGTGCTGCATTCAGCTTTAAGTGTAAAATACACACCTGTGCTAATTTCAGTTTCCCACTCTCTAATAAATCCCGAGCATCAGCACACATGGGCACTGAATGCTTCACAACAGCATGCAAATCAAGTATGTCTGATGTTTTGAAAGGAGTTTGTGCTTCAAAATCATATTTCCTGGCAGCCAATGTTATTCCCACCTAAAACACAATGGAAGGTCAAACCTTTTCACCCTCTGAAGCTTACAAAAAGATTGCCCAAAAAGACACAAAAAATATACACCTTCTGACATAAATTTCTGATGCTTGAGATTCTTTTGACTTTCGAGAGAGCGTCATCAGGCAAATCAAACTGTTTTGGGGGGGCAGAAGGAACAAAAAGGACAGCGGTTAGTGCATGCAGACGAACCCGACTACACATCATATCATCAAGCCCATAGCTGAAACAAGAAAACCTGATACTTGAACTTCACAGCTTCTCGGATATCTTTCCATATAAGGTCAGAAGTGACACATAGGTAAGATGCGGGGCTAGTCGTATCATCTTTGATTAGCCCTGTACTCTGAGCCTCACAAAATATGAAAGAACTGAGTAGAATGTTGGAAAAATAGAAAATGCGGAGACATGAAAGGATAAAATTACTACAAAACTTGCACACTCACATTGTTGTCAGAACCAACAGAATCTGCAGACTTTCTTCCACTCTTCCCTTTCTTCTTTCCCTTCTCAGAGCTTCCAGACTTTCCATGAGGTTGAGTGGTGGATACCTCGGGACTCTTCTCAATGTTTCCTATTGATGCACTTTGAGGAATATCATGACCAGTGTAACAGTTAAGAAAGTGTGCAATGGCACCACCAACATCATGATCTTGGGTCGCCCTCAAGATGCCCTGGAGCCAAAACCCAATTAGGAGTTTCAAACAGCAAGAAATCATAAGTCAATACTGTCACCCCTGTAAATTTTCCCAACCTTCAAAACATGTTTTGCAGTCCGGGTAACCACTTCAACAATACATAGATCCCAGATGTGTGGCAAGTGCTTGGATAAGTTTGCAACCTGATTCATTATCACATTAATCACTCAATGACTAAGCAGAAAAAAGAATAATAGTGTGTCATAGCGTGAAATCCTTTCAAAAAAAACATTAACTGCTCAACAAGGATCCTGGTAATGAGTGTTGACCAGAAAATCAGAAGCCTTTTCTACCTATCATACAAGAAGCACTTACTTGACCCAAGTAGCGCATGTTTATACCATGAGCATGCAAGGCTTCTGTCAGCGTCTGTCCATCCATGGGAGACACCTCAAGACTGCCTAGATCTTGCACAAACTTTGGGAGAACAGTATCCAGCAAATACTTTCCTGCTTTCCTCACTCTCTCCTCATCTGCAGTGATTTCCTGCAAGTACAAATAAATGAGCCTTCAACAGCCATAGTCAAACCATTTCAACTTAGTAAGAAAAATATAGACCTCAGGATCACCAGCAAGCTTGAATTCTGTGAAAACATTTGGGTTCAGCTTTATAGACAGAAGATCTACTTGGTTCAAACTTTTATCATCCACTTCATCCTCACCATCCTTTCCCTTTGCCTTTGCCAGAGCCTCTGCCTGAACATGTCCTTATTCATGAACTATCCAGGCTAATTGAATTTGAGATGTCACCTTAAAACACTACACATTCAAATCATTAACTCACTTGACAGTATGCAGCCACAAGTTCTGGCCTGAGAACAGAATGGCGGAATCCTGGACCTGTGTAGTTGGCATCTCTTGGTGTTGTTCTCATGAGATCCAAAATATAGTGCCTGCAAGAGCAAAAGATAACAATAATTATAGCATTTATAGTCACTTACCTGCGAGATCGGTTAAATGCGTAAACAAGTGGCCTACACCCTCGATGTTGACATTACGCAGTTCCAATGGCACCTAATTTTTACTTTCCCTGACCATGTCTATTGTGCTAAACACATGATGTGATTAAGTATTTGCCGACTCGCAGTGGTAATTCCAGAAAAGAAAACAGTGAATTTTTCAAAATTCTGAAATCCACTTGAAGATGTATAGCATACAACCTGTCGTCACTGCCAATGATGCCCTTGCATTCTACTGGAGCAGCGATTTTCACCATAGCACCAGAACCATCAAGGACTTCATGTTCCTTGATATGGAGTAATTTTCCAGCTTCAAGAACCTGAAACAATGTAATGGCTATTCATAATCCTAAAACATATAATGACTAAAAAATTATATTTGAAAAGAAACACGAATATACTTTTTCATGAAACTTCTCATTCCAGAAAATCTTCTTGCCATTATCCACAGAACCATAAAGCAAGGACTCTGACTTGTCCCCTTGCAAAATACCAGGAATGATGCTCTGTGATGACAAGGGGTGCAACTTAACTCTTGATAGACAAAATAAAAAAGAAAATGAACTAAACTTATGTTCATTTTCTAGTATTGAGAATTAAAACAAAATCAAGGATGGTACCTGTGCAACAATACGATGGCCCCTGTAATCAATTATCGCCATTGCTAATGTATAGAGCCCAGGAACATCTGCATTGTTGTAGGCTTTGGTACCCTTCAAGTCATTATTGGCAGATGCATACGTTGCCTGTTCACTATCAGCACCTTGAAGTGATGCACTTCCCTCAGAATCCAAAGCACCTGCAGATGGTGATTCCTGGACCTGTTCTACATTTGGCTCCACACCAATAGCTTTGCTTAGATTATCTGCAATTTTAGAAGAATCTTTTTCCTCTGCTTTGGAAGCATCTTTTGATCCTTGATCATGCATCTGCTGCATTAGTGTGAAGTCACCGTCCATAGCAAAACTAAAAAATATATTGTTGTGTACGTACCTGCAATTAAAAGGCAAATCACTTTTAGTCTCCAACAAGTTAATACATAAAGCTACTGAACAAGTAAACGCCTAAACCCTCCATAGGCAACTTCATCTCAAATTACATGAGAGTGGATGCCTACAGTTTCACATAAACCAGAACAACTTGAATCTAAAACATCTGTATACAAAAAACATCAAAGTCTCACATATGAAAACGCTCTGGATCAGTAGGATTGATGGGTGGAATACAACGTCCGATGACCCCCTTTGCACCCTTCATAGCCGCATCCGCAAAATCACAATTTACTTTGTACAATGCGCGATCCCTCATTATCCTGTGGCTCAAATACAATTTAAGAGACCAACTCAACAACTCTTTAAATTCTACTGAGAAATAGTTTACCGAATGCTCCACACATGAAGCGAAAAAGAGAAACAATATGATTGATAAGAAGCATATAAAAACGCCTGTTGAATTGTCTACTCATAAAACTATCTAGATGTGAAGCTTATTTACCTATCTTGTAACGTTTTTCGAGGGAATTCTCGGCAAGATTGTAATTCCTCATTCCAGTCCCTCTGCATCCCAACAGTCTCTGATCCATAAGGCAATGTCAAAGCATCTTCTGCCCGTGCAACATCCCTTTTATGTGCTGCAGATTTTAGACCTTATAAATCTCCAATTCTCATTGATTAAAGACCAAAATCAAATTCCAAAAACAAACATTCCATTCTTTGATGATATGAACATACCAGGTGGAGGATAGGGTCCAAGCCAAGGATTGCAAGGGAGAAGTGAAGGTACATTTTCAAAAGGATGACCTTGAGCCTTTCGCTCAAGCACTTCAATAAAGCCTGAAATTAAAAGAAAAGAAACAATTATTTGGTCAATGCTCTATTCCATAACCAGAATATTTGCTTTGGGCCGTTGAATTTGAGAGCAATGTTTACAGATATATCCTACCAAAAGTCCCAACAAACCTTTTGAAAACTTCTCGCTCAGCTGACGTAAAAGCCCAACTAAAGTTGTGGATTCACGGCGAGGATGGGCAGGCCGACGATCTAGAATAACACCCCCACTTGCATTCACAAAAAAACCTCTAGTATGGGCTGTTACACAAAATTTTTTTCCCTCCAATGTGTGTATATCCAGGTACATAAGGTCTCCCTGCAGCCTGTCAAGATCATATCAGACTTGTAAGTGATAGACTCAGTGCAATTTCTTTTAATGGCTTAAGTGACATCAGAAACACAATATTCAACGATCTCTTCCTTCACAAATATTTTACAAACAGATCGATGCAGAACATCAATTTGCATCAGTACCTTCGAAAACCAGGAACCGGATTAAATGAAGAGAAACCAATACTTTCAACACATGTGATTTCAGGCAGACTTGGGGATGCTACCAGGTTTTCCAACTGTGCAGCAGGATCCTCCATAAAGCCAAGTCCCTCCAACTCAGGTGCTTCTTCCTTGGATGATCCTTTGCATGAAGGGAAAAACAGAATCAGCTTAAACTTTAAGTTTCCACTGGAAGTTTTAGGTAAGCCAAATTCGAAACAAACGCAACAAAAAACAGAGGTGTATGCTATAATAAACCAACCCAATAGGGGGGTAGTCTGTAGAAATTTCTAGAGAGGCATGTGCTGTTTGACTTTGCCATGAAAGAAAACAGAATAGAATCAGCCGCTTCTTTGGGTTACGAGAAGTTTTCAGATAAACGAGATACAAAGGAAACAAAAAACAGAGGTATATGCTATAATAAACACCAAATAGGGGGAGGTTTGAAGAAATTTCTAGAGAGACAGGTGCTGTTTGACTTGGCCTTGAAAGTGATAATCTAGCATACAGCCCAGCAACATATGATCCAGAGATTTAAATCATAAGATTTAAATTCTTCACAACCAAAATAAAAATCGAGGTTTCTATCCCTTCAAAGAGATTTTTAATTTTTAGCACACCGTGAATATACATGAAACCCATGTATGAATATTGCATAAATTCAAAACACTTGCACAAAAAAATAATGCACTTTCAATTAAAACATACTTCATGAACTCATAACCAGATACGCACATGATACATCATCCTATAATACCACACATCAATAGACATGATACAGGATACATAAGTCTGAAGTGATAACTAGGATACACAATGTAGGCAACCAAGCTAGCAATCATTGAGCCTACAGAACCCCTGGTTTTCAGCATACAAGAGACCCTGCAGGTACTATGCCCATTCACCATGTAATCTCCAGTTCAGTAATTCGAGCATATAAAAGACTAGGCCAAGAACCCAAACTTTACAAGACACTTATTTCAATGATTAAATAAGTACAACAGGCGTCAAGAAGAGTCACTTTTTAATCAAGTAAATACTCTTGCAAGAGATAGCCACAGAAATTATTAATGCAGGCCCAAGAGAAGAGTATTTACATACTCAAAACAAAAATATGTATAGAGAGAGAGAGAGAGAATTAAAAAACAAGGGGCATAAAACCCCATCATCAACATAAAGAAAAACAAAAGCAGTGCAAAACGAAAGTGTCATAAGAAATACATCATAAGCTAAATCAGGGTGTGCAATGGCAGGATGGCATGCAGAGCAATATGCCATAGACGTACAAGCATCACAAGTGCAAGAAAGTTCTAGTTCCATCCTGGCAGGGGTGTGTAGTTAGAGACGTGTATCCGAGGCTATCTCGGAACCTGATCATCGGGGCTTCAAACTCCTGATGCCAGATGTATCCATAGTACAAAGTAGAGATTTAAATCATAGATTTAAATCAGGATTTAAATCATTTAAATATAGAGATTTAAATAATCCAAAATAGAACTCGAGGTTTTTATTTTGGATTATTCCAATGCTTCTGCTTGGGCTTCAGCTCAGATTCGTTCTTCCTCTTCTTTTCGCTTCTTGGCAAGACTTAGTCATTGAAGCATGTCTGCAGTTAAGGGTTCTTGATATAGCTTAACTCGGCATCCGCTGATATAGTTAGGCATTACTTCACCTTCAAGAGTTGCTAGTTGAACATCACCGCTAGTCGATATCCTATTGATGATCATGGGTCTGTATCTTTTCTCTAACTTGCGGGCATGTTGTTTCAAGGTGTAAACTAGCACCAAATCTCCTACTCGTAATCCTTTATCTTTGATATGAGCATCAAAGTAAGCCTTCTGTCTCTTCTTAGCGGCATAAATTCCTCTGCTGCTGCTCGCAGTCTCGTCTCTCCCAATCGTTCTAAATCAAGTATTCTCGAGGAAAGTTCATGACCCGTCCACTCATACTCTTGAGCGATTTTGAGTGTGAATATCAAAAACCCACACACGGGTTCAATCCCCAGAGTCTGCACTGGCAGAACAGATCCGCATCCTTGTTGTGAGATGATAAATGTGTCCTTCAGGGACGTCTCTATTCGTGCATTTCAATAGACACTGTCAATGGTACCAAGGGCCATAAACCATAAAACTATAGTGAATCCTGATTATTGGAAATCCTCATCAAAAACCCCTGACTCATATACCAAAACTTCTTGTAAAAGTACCTCCATAACCTGAGCTAGAAGTCTGTGAAGACGAAATTGCTAATCTGACCGACTAAAGAACGACTAAGTTGATTAAACTAAGTTCACAGACCAAGCAGGGCTGACATGACTTGACAAATAATAAGATCCTTACACTTTTCACATGAACACTACTCATGAGGATAGAGACATTGTGACTGAGTTACATACAAATCAAAAACCATAGTTGGAAAAAGTTTCGACTCAAACCCCTTGGAATGGTACATACCAAACGTACCGCATGTGTATGGTACCTGTTCACATTCATTTTTTTTTGTTTGTTATTTGAAGCATCCCACGCATTCTTTGAAGCCATACATACAAAGATCTATAGTACATTGATGCATACAATTGCATAGATACATACATAGTACATAAAATACAACATGCACATAAAACACATTGATAAATATACATTACATACATAAAAGCATGTACATATACATATCAGTTACCGGTAAACACATACATATTATGCCATACATACATACATAGTAGTAAACTACATACATACATACTATTGTCAACATACGTAAATAAATATTATATTATTCATAACTATACAAATGCATAGATGCATGCATACATACATACACACATATATATCTATGTATGTATGTATGTATGTATGTATCTATGTATCTATGCATCTAATGTATGTATATGTATGTATCATGTATGTATGTATGTATGTATGTAACGTACCGTACCAAACCTCCTTGCCACGTACTGTACACGAACCATTCACATACCGTACATACCGTACCAAACACACCGAACCACCTTGTCAAGAACTAAGTTTAGATTCATAACCAAATTAAAATTTAAAAAACCTAAGTGTGTTTGACTTGAATAAATACTCAAGTAAGCTTCATACCAACATAATCTTCAATATTTACAGGTAACAGCATCCTCTCATTTAAGTGCTTATCATGGT
The DNA here is from genome assembly GCA_020310875.1 of Ceratopteris richardii. NCBI lineage: Eukaryota > Viridiplantae > Streptophyta > Polypodiopsida > Polypodiales > Pteridaceae > Ceratopteris > Ceratopteris richardii. The sequence goes on from CM035407.1 coordinate 147,058,951, forward strand.
ACAAACATGAGATTTAGGTCAAGTGATTTATCTGCTTAGATCCTTTGAATGACTTAAACCAAAAAACCCAAATTATCAATCCTTCAAAGAGGCTTCTATTTATTACATGGGGTATGGTATATATAAATCATAGATGTACATGACATAATAATACATTTACATAGACTTACAAATAAAAGGTAAAAATATAACATATTTCTTACAAAGATCCAAAAACTAGATAGACACTCTCGAACAATATGCATCATGGATCATGGTCCATGGCATTATGTTTTCTAGCTAATTTTACAAAATGCCACAAAACTATGAATCATGATCAAGAGAGCAATTATGCATCATCCAATGTTCATTCAAAATATATGATGCACAATATTGCATCAGATATAAAAACTTAAATTGACATCCTCATACTTAGGACATGTGTTTTAAGGGATCCTTTAAAGGTCGCTTCGTTAGGTCATCTCCCTCTTCCCCCAACTCTATTTTCATGTGGGCTAATAACTAGAATCCTTGCCATGAAATGAGAAGATTATGAATGAGACTAATGAAATCACAACCGTTATGGGATCAAAATATATCAGCCCTTGGAGTCAAACTATAGCAACCCTTACAGGATCATCATATATCTCATGATAGACTCCATAGTGGTGTTAGCTTTCCATTATCTCCATCATGTAATTTAGGCAATACACATGCAAATATTTCACACTTCGCCTCACCAAGTAGACAGCCATGCACATCTAGATGGATACCCTCGTCACATGCATGTAGCATATGCCAAGCCTCAACTAGAATGACAACACATGCATCTCTATGGACACCCATCTCCAATAAAGGTTCCCAAGCATATACTTGTACATTGTGCTTAACATCACTTCACATGGCACTATGTGTGTCGAAGGAAACTTTGCATAGAAGGCATGACCTCTGATCATGCAAAAATACCATCCCGTCAAGGTCAAGGTATAATATATAGGGATGAGGCAAACCACCATCATAACCTTGTCCTAATCCGGACTTACTTTGACCTAATCTAGAAGCGATCCAATAATATTGGAATACCTTCCACCCATCTGTCTCTCACAATAACCAATCGAAGAAGTACTCTTGCCCTATAGGCAATGACTTTCAAGCTAAAAAATATCCTGGATTTACCACATGATTCCAAAGATATCAATCATATTGCAGTCCCCTTTGAGAAGTAGATACATATAGTCAAGACCACAATGGAACCAAAGAGAGTGGAGCACTCCTCACATGTAATAGGCCTTTCGGTAGTGAAATAACTCATTTTGAATTTTTTGAATTACATTGTGGGGATAATGATTAGAATGAATAATTAGGTCATTTTATGAATGTAGGCAAAATTTAGGGATGACAAGTTTTATATTTGCTCGATAAACCTTATTTGCATCATGTTTTCTGGATGAAAATTGAATATGAAGATGAATGAATTAAGAGAAATGCTATATGAGAGAAATCTAGAACATGCATAAGAGAATAAAAGTGTCTCTGTGAAATTTTTGTGAATCATGTTTTAAGTACCTTGTTTAAGACTCTACATTTAGTTCACTATAAGAAAATGCCTGGATTTTATTTTCTCTCTAGAATTCCTAATCTTGCAAGGCTCAACTAGTGATAGTTGTAGGCAGATTTGGACCTAAGTCATCTCTAAGACTATTGTGCAGATCAAAGAGTCGAACATTTTTGTGTCTCACAAGCTTAAGCTAATTCCTCACTGCTTTTGAGTTACAAGGCTTTGAAAAGTGCCGATTTTAGGTACTTGAAAAAATTAAAAAAAAAGTGGGCTTCTCTATTTATATTTAAATCTGTGATTTTGAAGCATACATGTTATCATGCACATTTACGCATGTCTTTGGATAAATCTTTTCGTTGCTTTTCTTCTATTTTTAGACAGGTACCGCTAAAGAAAGCGCTTGACTACTACGAACGCATGCTTTTGCAAAAGTTTTGCAAATTGCATGTAACATGGGGAGAGTTGACTTTTTCTATATTTGGTGATTCACGCACTTCCTTGGGGATGGTAACTATATTTTGAAAGAGATTTGCTGCGTCAAGCGAGAAGAGATCGAAAATCAAAGAATTACCTTGTGAGTGAGGGTGAGAGTGAGAGTGAGAGTGAGAGTGAGGGTGAGAGTGAGAGTGAGAGTGAGAGTGAGAGTGAGAGTGAGAGTGAGAGCGAGAGCGAGAGCGAGAGCGAGAGTGAGAGTGAGAGTGAGAGTGAGAGTGAGTGAGAGTGAGAGTGAGAGTGAGTGAGAGTGAGAGAGAGTGAGTGAGAGTGAGTGAGAGTGAGAGTGAGAGTGAGAGTGAGAGAGAGAGAGAGTGAGAGTGTGAATGAGACTATGATAGCTTAGTGGTGGTCGAGAGATGGAGGCTTCGTCAAGAAGCTATTCTATCCAATTGATTCAAATCTATAATATGAGAACTTCTCTTTCTCTCGGACATATCTTATCTACTCTTTGACGTCCGATGTTCTCTTATCTTGTGCAAGTTCTGTTTTTCTCTCTTCTACTATTCTTGGGTGGTCAGAAGCTTGTGATTCGGGATAGCTTGTGATTGAGGAAACATTACAAGTGGTATCAGTGCAGAATCAATCCTCGAGAACAATGGAAGGTTTGACAAAAAAGATCCATGAGCAAGAAGAGCCTATTCAAAAGCTTCTTGGAGAATTGCACAAAGAACGAGGCGAAAAGCCACCAAAAGGAGAAACAAATTTGTTCGTGGAGTTGAATGATGAAGTGGATGAAGATGTGAGAACATCTAGTGTGGCTAGAGGAAGACAGAAACGCAATTATGAAGATATGCAGACATGAGTTTGCCCTCAACCAAGTCTTCACAAAGACAAAATTGAATGATTATGAATGCAAGATAATTGGAGTGAATACTTGCCCTTACTAAAGTTTACACAATAGTACATGGCATGCATCCATAAAAATGACTCTGTTTGAGCCTTGAGGCTCTGTATGGTTATAATTGTTTGACTCCACCTTCGTTTTTTGGTTTTTTGAATAAAGTGGAAATATCTAAAGAAATGCTTGAGAAGATGAATAAAGAACTTGGGAAAATTAAGCAACACATAAAAGAAGCTCACAAAAGGCAAAAGAAATTCTATGATTTGAAGAGAAGACCGCTTGAATTTCAAACAGATAACATGGTATTTCTTAAAGTCAATCCTCATCGATGACTTATTGCTAGGGAAAGAATCAGAAATTATATGAACATTTAAACGTGCATCTTGTATTTCATGTTAGCTTACTTAAAAGATATGTACCTAATGTCTCTCATGTTTTGCAAGACAACTATAAGCTGAAAGACGAAGGCTCTTTTGAGTTTCAACATGACATAGTATTAGATAGGAGGGAAAGATTACTTAGAAATAGATCTATAGTAGAGTTTTTGGTGAAATGGCACAAATACCCAACTGAAGATTCGACGACTCCTTTCCAACTCTAAGGGCAGAGTTCTTAAAAGGAGAGAAGAATTGCGATAGGCCTTTCAAGTTTCGATAGTGAAGTAATTAATTGAACTTTCCAAATTACATTGTGGGGAATCATATAATGATTAGAATAACTAATTAGGCCATTTTATGCATGTGGACAAAATTTAGGGATGACAAGTTTTATATTCTCTCTCTAAACCTTATCTTCATCATGTTTTTTGGTTAAAATTTGAACGTAAAGATGAAAGAATTAAGAAAAATATTGTATGAGAGTAAGTTACAACAACCATAAGCGAATAAAAGTGTCTATGTGAAATTTTTGTGAATCATGTTTAAGTACCTCATTTACGGCTCTACATTTAGTTCACTGTATGAAAATGCCTTGATTTTATTCTCTCTAGAATTTCTAAACTTGTAGGGCTCAAAAGTGATACTTGGAAGCAGATTTGGACCTCGGTCATCTCTAACACTATTGTGCAGATCAAAGAGTTGAACATTTTTGCGTCTCACAAGCTTAAGCTAATTCCTCATTGTTGTTGAGTTACAAGACTTCGAAAAGCGTCGTTTTTAGGTACTTGAAAAAATTAAAAAAAAAAAAGTAATATTCTCTATTTCTATTCAAATATGTCTTTACGTTGCTTTTCTTCTATTTTTGGACAGGTACCGTTAAAAAAAAGCACTTTACTACTAAAAATGCATGCTTTTGCGAAAGTTTTGCATGAAGCACAAGGAGCGCCAACTTTTTCTATATTCGATGGTTAACCCATTTCCTTGGGGACAATAGACCTCTGATTTGAAAGAGAGATGTTGCATCATGCAAGAAGAGGCCGAAAATCAGAGAATTACCTTGTGATTGAGATTGTGATAGCTGGGGGGTGGTCGAGAGGTCAAGGCTTCATCAAGAAGCTATTTTCCAAAGCTTTTGTATCCAATTGGTTCAAATATATCACTACATCATAAGACGCGAGGAAAATAGTCTCCATATAAGAAATGCCCTCCCGAAATTCATAGCTCAAAATGCAAAAATCAGCATACCTACTAACAATGGTCAGGGTCGACATAGGGATATCCATCAACCACTATACAAGGTTGTGCACTGCTCAGAGTCCTAATGACTCATGGTCTCCAATGCACTCATCCTATATGGTGGATGGCATCAATCCAAGAAAGTTCACACCTTGCTATAATAATGTAGATCATGTGACGTTTCCATGTCAAAAAACATTCACTAACTCCTCTATACAAGTGCGACTATACATATTCACCAACACAATATCTTGAGAATATTTAGCTGAGTGACTTTTTCATTTGTAACAAAACAACATAGCTTGAAGTAGAGCTATCTTTACTTCCTGCAAGATAGACACCCATATTTTGGTGTCATAATTATCAATGCAAGCAAAAAAAGCAACACATAAACACCACAAAATGATTTCACAACCATGGTGCAGACATCAAAGTTCAGGAAATTCAAAGCACAAGTGCACATTGGACCCTTAACACTAAACACCACAATGTGATTTCACGAGAATGGTGCAGAATACACAATTTACCAGATTCAAAACACAAGCACACCTAGAGACCCAAAATAAGAAAAAAGATGAGCTCCTCAGATAAATCCCACTTGCTTATAATTTTCAAACCCCATATCTTTCCATTTATGCAGATCCACTTCATATGGAAGCACACCAAAAACAACATAGAAAGTATAAAAATCAAGGTAGCTGCAAAAGGGCTACCATTCATATCCTGCAGAATATATTTTTACTTGACTGATAAGAATCCTTAGATCATTTGCTCATAGTTTCCCACCCCACAACTTGCATTTTTGTACTGCTCTTCATATGGTGGCATATCAAAAATCACACAGAAAGTAAAGATGAAATACTTGTGACAAAATAATCAATGTACCTGCAGAAAGCCTACTATTTATACTCTGCCTTTTAAATTTCAATGTATCAACAAACAGATAAGATGTATACCTGAATCTGCCTTGTTCTTTGCCTCATTTTCCATGGCCAAAGCTGTTGAGAAAGATGAGTGAATGCTAGATGTTGAGAGGAGCTCCCTGGTTCTTCTCACATGAGTTCTAACAGACCTGTCGTCATATACAGCTGCAAAATTGAATGAAATTAAAAGGGCCCCAGTATCAGAAAAGCTTCCCTCAATGGAACAAGAAAAGAATCACACATTTATAGCTCCCTCTCTCTCCCTTTCCCTCCCCTCCCCCCTCCACCAAATTATCCATGGTCGAAACTGCAAGCGAATTCAAAATGTTGAGAGGAGGATCCTAGTCCTTCATAGACTAGTTCTAACAGACTGTCATCATATACAGCTGCAAGAGTCATATACTACTGCAAGACGAATAAAACAAAGAAAGCCCAACCATTAAAAATGTTTTATTGAATTGAACAACAAAAGAATAACACACTTCAAAACTCTCTCTCCCTCCCTCCCTCCCTCCCTCCCTCCCCCTCCCTCCCTCCCTCCCTCCCTCCCTCTCCCTCCCTCCCTCCCTCCCTCCCTCCCTCCCTCCCTCCCTCCCTCCCTCCCTCCCTCCCTCTCTCTCTCTCTCTCTCTCTCTCTCTCTCTCTCTCTCTCTCTCTCTCTCTCTCTCTCTCTCTCTCTCTCTCTCTCTCTCTCTCTCTCTCTCTCTCTCTCTCTCTCTCTCTCTCTCTCTCTCTCTCTCTCTCTCTCTCTCTCTCTCTCTCTCTCTCTCTCTCTCTCTCTCTCTCTCTCTCTCTCTCTCTCTCTCTCTCTCTCTCCCCCTCTCTCTCTCTCTCTCTCTCTCCCCCTCTCTCTCTCTCTCTCTCCCTCTCCCTCTCTCTCTCTCTCTCCCTCTCCTCTCTCTCTCTCTCTCTCTCTCTCTCTCTCTCTCTCTCTCTCTCTCTCTCTCTCTCTCTCTCTCTCTCTCTCTCTCTCTCTCTTCTCTCTCTCTCTCTCTCTCTCTCTCTCTCTCTCTCTCTCTCTCTCTCTCTCTCTCTCTCTCTCTCTCTCTCTCTCTCTCTCTCTCTCTCTCTCTCTCTCTCTCTCTCTCTCTCCCCCCCTCCCCCCCCCTACCAAGGTGAACTATTAAACCCTAATCCCAGATTGTAATATGAAAAACATGTTTTAAACTTGAAAAACACATGAAAACTTGTCTAGATCATAATATAAAGCCTTTACATTTGATCCAAGGGTCATAAAGCTTGACATGTGGCACCTCAAAAGCACATAATAATGGCAAATTTAGGGTTTCCAAAAAATCAAAAATTGCACCAAGATCTATAGAAAATTGATTTTCTTGGTTTTTATGTTTTCTTTACAATGTCTATGTTAGATATGCTCAATACTCCACCCTCATGTGACCACAAATGATCCATGGTGCTCTAAGTTGTAAGGCCCCCATTATGAGGAGAAGCCATTATGAGAGCCCGGAACGTTTGTATAACCCTAACTTCCAAGTTAGATGAGGTCTATGTGTGACCGTTGATGGTTGTAGATGATCTTTGTCAGCCTAGCCATTAGGTTAGGTAGGGCATAAACTTCCAGGCCATTGGGTTGCCATTTAAGGTGAAAATAAAGGCCCTGTGACGTCACGCGGTTTCCCCATAGAACCTTAATGGGGGGAGTGCCAAGGGGGGCTTGCCCTTTACGGGGTCCATCCCCCCGGCCCGTAGGGCCGAGACGATAGGAATTCTGGTGGAGGAGATATTGTCGGATCATATATTTTACCGCCTATTTTGTATCTCCCGACTACGTTTATCTATACCGAACCGCCTTGTAAAATCTATATATGCATGGCCAAGGTTGAGCTTTACAAAGCATTGCGCACTAGTAAGCCCTTCATCTAGAGTCTGTTTAGATCGCCATCTAAGCTCCACAATGGGAGCGCACGAGTGGACAGCACCATCATTGTAACTGCATTACGTTCGGCAATCTGAGAATTTGAGTTCTCTATCTTTCAGTCTCCGTCTTTCTTTGTCTGTGTTTTTCTCTCAACTTTGTCTAAAGGTCTATTCCGCTGTGCTGTTATTTTCTTACATGGAATCATAGCTCAGGAGGCTCTGAGTGGTGCAAAAGTAGAAACACAAAGGTTGCAGAGGTCTGAAGAACAAAAGAGAGAAGATGTCAAGCGGTGAGTCATCATCTACGACTAGGGGCCAAGGTGGTTCATCAACAGGAGTAGGTGGCGCACAAGCAAGAGAAGCAATGATGCCGGTCATCCCAACGTTGCGGATACGGCCACAAGCCTTCACATAAGGTAAACTTGATGGTACGAACTACACCCGGTGGAAGTTCAAAATCACTTCTATTCTTGATTCGTATGAGCTATGGATGACATTGCTTCCATGTATGCCAAATAGGACTCCTTCAGATATGGATGTCACCGCCTCCATAAGCTCCAAGTAGTACTTGTGTGCATAAAGAGAATATGTACCTGAATAGCTAACATAAGATGCAATCTTATGTTAAGCTCCATCCAATGTCTTTGAAGTACTCCATAATCTTCATGGAGAAGACTATCTCCAAATACATCATGTAGATGGATGATCGACACCATCAATCTGTTGATGAGTAAGTCTTCTCCATCAACGAGTGTGAGCACACTCTTCTCCAAGAACTCCATGGCTGCTGCTCATCTTCTTCAAGATTGCTCCATAGCTGCTCCATATGTGCACCATGGCTGCCCCATGTGTGCATCAGCAAGACCACCTCCAAAAATCAGCCTAATGATGGTAGAGGATATCTCTTCAAGTGACCATAAGCCTTCCTTATATAGAGTTTTAAAACCCATGTGAAAAAATCTTCGATAAAGCTGATCGTTAAAAATTAAAGTTGGATCGCAATTGACTTAATTTTGATCGCTGTTTTTAGCTTTATTTTATCGTTGCTTTTTAGCGATAGCTTTTGATAAGCTTTTTCTTAAATTTAACCACCTGATGGATGATTGAAGTATATTTTTACGACCTATCAGCAGAGAACTCTTAAATGAGGTAAAAACCCTAAATCAGCAGAAAATTAGGGTTAGGGGTTTCTCCCAAATCTGATCTCTGATGACTGAATGTCCTATACCATTAGATAGCTCTCATCAAGCTCTACGAGATAAGATCATAAAAATTTTACCCATATTTAGTGCCAAAAATGACTTAGTACCACAATTAGGGTTTCTGCCCTAATAGGGATTTGGACTAATGTGACATTGTTTTCCAACATAGACAACTTGTAGATATCACTGAAGGGTGCTCTCTTCATCAAGAACTAGAACTACCGGTCTTCTTTAACATGGAGGTGAGATCTTGATCAACTTCAAGGTGTGCACCCATATACTTCTTGTGAGTATACTTGCTTGGAGGAGGTTATCTTAGAGGAGATCATGTGCAGACTTTGGAGATTTCAAGAGTTAATGAAAAGCTTGTAATCATCAGCTTGTACATCAAGCATATCTTCTATGCTATCTTGTAACTCCTATCTTGCAATGTAATGATAACTCTTAAGCATGGCTTCTATCATCTCTCTCAAGTGCTGTCTATTCATCTTATTGTCTCTATTTCTTCTCTATCTCTACATCAATTGTTGCATATTTCCTAACAATTCAGTATCACAGCAAGAAAACATAGAGTACCTATAGAACACAACTACTGTAAGAAGATTAAATCTTCATAGCAAGTACAAATAAAGCTCAACCATATGTTCAAAAGTACCTTGCATATGCCCCTGGTGTCAGGCTAGGAGGAGAATTGTTAGCAAATTTTCAATATTGTGTCAAATGGAGAACCGTCCACTAGGGGAAACCCTAGCTGTAGGTCTAAACAATGAATAAAATCAATCTAAAAAAGGTCAAACATGGTTCCATTTTTGGAAAATGGACAAAAATTTATATCACATATCCATGTAATGCTCCATGAGAGCTATCCCACATGTGCATCAGTTATCAAGGTCAAATATTAAACCCTAACTTCTGATTGTCATATGAAAAACATTTTAAACTTGAGAATGTTGGGAATCGAACTCACAACCTCTCGGTTAGGAGTGCAATGGGCTAGCCACTTGCCCCAAAAGCCAGGGTTGAGGATTACTTCCTAATCCTCTCTCTGAAGGCATGGTTCAACCATCTCCTACTAGGATTATGTGACATTCCTCCCCCCTTAGACGGAGCATTGTCCTCAATGCTCACTTGTGGACCCTTCTGAATTTCTTGGACGCGCTTTCCATGCATGAGCCCTTCCACAGACCTCAAACTCAAGCACATGGACCAAATTTGGACCTATCCCACCTTTGGTGGGTGCGCAAATGCCCATGCGCCTTCATTCAAGGCCAGTTTCACACTCACCACGGATAAGCGCTTTTACCAAGTGCCCACGAATGAGGCACGAACCTCCATCTTGCCCAATTTCTCAACTAAGCTCTGGTACCAATGTTGGGAATCAAACTCACAACCTCTCGATTAGGAGTGCGATGGGCTAACCACTTGCCCAAAAAGCCATATTGAGGATTACTTCCTAATCCTTTCTCTTAAGACATGGTTCAACCATCTCCTACTAGGATTATGTGACAGAAAAGCACATGACACTAGTCAAAATCCTAATTAAAAATGTAAATTTGATCCAATGGTCATAAAGCATGACATGTGGCACCTCAAGAGCACCATAAAAAAGGGGCAAGTTTAGGGTTTCTAAAAAACTCAAGCAAAAATTCCATTGAGATTATGAAAAGCTGATTTTCAGGCTTTTTATGTTTCATTTACCATGTCCACATACAGACACCATGGTACGAATGAGAGAATCGTGAGAATTAATTAAGTAATTATTCGTTTAATTCATTTGGTTTGTTTCGACCCAAAATTAATGATGATATTTCATCATACATACCAATCAATGCTTTGGCTCATAAACTTTGTGGCCCACATTTAAATTGTCTTCAAATAAACAAACTAAAAGACCATTCCACATGGTTTCACTTGCCTCCTCTCGAGGAGTTGATGAGCTCTTAAAAGCATTGGCTTAATCTAGGTGTAGGCACATAAAAAATAATGACAAAGGGAGCACAAGTGCAAAGCCATCAGCCATGAGCTGCTCGTTTTACTCTTAAATGAACAAGCTTGATTGTTTTGCATAGCTCTGAGTGACAACTTATCTATATGCCACCCATATGCTTGGACCTACTAGTTTGTCACATTATCACCAAGGTTCCAAATATGCTTAAGCACATAAATAAGATGAATCCCTAAAAAACATGGACACTTTGGCGTACCTAACATGACCTCTAACACTAGGATCTTCAATAAGAGATGCATGCTTTGAGCTCATCGCAAACAAATCTCCAATTACGCTCAATGACATAACCCTTCTCATGAAGCAAAATTCACCTTTAGGCCTAGCTCAAGTAAAGAGCACTCCAAGTGATTAAGATAAGTGCCCAAGACTTGTTCTTTATATATACTATCAATGCCTTGCATAACAAATCATAAAAAAAAGCTAAAAAACTATTTTCGTAAATTCTGATACAAAATCCTTTACAAATTACAAGATCATGTTTTACTTTTCTTAATGTTTTTTTGATGCAAAGTGGCACACATACCAACCATTAGATCAAGTGCACAAGATCTTGACATGTGGCATTGCTTTTCACATTAAAACTTTGTTTTTCATGTGGAATCGACAGATTAGGTTTGGCTTTTGACCTAGCCATATACGCCAAATAGCCAAGTGTTATATACCACTCAAGAGCCCTTCAAGAGTATGTTATATATGCCGAATACCCAAGTGTTATATACTACTAGATCGAACAAATTTTTAACAATTCCCTCCTAACCTAACACTAGGGAGTATGCCAAGCAAGTATATTTGTTTGTTTGTTAGTTAGTTAGATAGATAGTTAGTTAGATGGTTAGTTAGTAAGTTAGTTAGATGGTTAGTTAGTTAGTTAGTTAGTTAAATGTAGTTATTAAAGGCCTCAAGTACCTCTAGAATTTTCATAGATCATACTAAGTACCCACCAACACACACAAGGGCCTTGGACATGAAAAGCACTCTCATAACACACATCATAAAGAGAAACTCACACATCCTCCACTCTTCTCAAACAAGTACAACTTGGAACAATACTGACAAATATAGGATGTCATGTTGTTATGGGCTATGGAGTCAAGCATACCCCCAAGATTATCAAGGTTGGCCGATCCCTTTCAAGTCAAGGTTGTATGCTCTTATCTACCTATTGTACAAACACACAAAAACACAAGGTGTTATAATTTCCACCATACGGTTGTGAATGTAGAGATAAAACCCCTCCTTACTTAAGTCTTCCTCCATGACCATCACAATGTTTTGCCAGCTCCCAAATATGGTTGACTGATTAACCCCAAGGAGCACTAGAAGGTTGACTAGTAGTTTGAACATCACTTCAAAGATACACAAGCAATGCTCCCCCTTTTTACTCTAGCAAATCAACATAAAATTCTAACAATTAAGCTTGAGTTGTTGTACTTGTTCTTCCATACTTTTGTGACTATAATGGCTGAAATCTTCCATTTTCTTCTTTGATGTGACCCCTCTCGAAGTGCAACTCTTCAACATGATATTCAGCATCTTCATAGAGATTGATCACTTGCATACCTCTACTGAATATATAGATGAGCTTGAATTGCACCTTCCATAAAGATTGGATTCTTCTACATAGGCCAAATTGTCAATGTACTCTAGTTTTTCCTTCTCTGATACCAATTGATGGTTTTTAGGCCCATAATTAATATGGAGACATAAAGAAAATAGAGACAAAATGGAGAATAGACAACACATGAGAGAGTTGAAAGGAGCATAGCTCCAAATATATTTACTGCATTCAATGTTGAAGAACATGAAGTTACAAGATAGCATAGAGAATATGCAACAATTTAAAGCTATCCATAACTCCGCCTCCAAAGCTTCACAATCTCTGAAGTTGTAGTGTATACTCCTACAAGATAGATAAGCTCCTCTAGGCAAGTATATTGGAAATACTCACAATATCGAAGTTGCTAGATGTTGCACACCTTGAAGTTAACGAAGAAAAGCACCTCCACCTTCTCTAAGTTGACATAACATCTTCTCCAAGCCTAACTCAAGTAAAGATCACTCCAACTGATGAAAACAAGTGCATGAGACTTGTTCTTTATATAGACTATATCCCTTACATAACAAGTGATAAAAAAGCCAAAAAGCTATTTCAATAATTTCGACAAGCAATCCATCACAAATTACAAAATCATGCTTATTTTACATTTCTTGATGTTTTATTGATGCCAAGTGGCACACATACCAATCATTCAATCAGATGCACAAGATTTTGACATGTGGCATTGCTTTTCACATTAAAACTTTGTTTTCCACATCAACTCTGCAAATTAGGGTTTGGCTTTTGACTTGGCTATATATGCCAAATACCAAAGTGTTATATACCATTGGAGAGCTCTTAATGAACCCTTCAAGAATGTAACAAAAAATTTTCTAAAGTTTTGACCATTTTGACTACTTTGACCAACACTTTGACCAAGCTTTAACCATCCATTTTGTGACTTCTGAACACCATGTTGAGCTCCCTAGTGGAAGTTTACTTTTTCTAACACTTAATCCTCTTCCCAAGTTCCAAAGGCATTCTCATCTTCTCGCACCTGAGTACCAAGCACATAGCGAACAAGTTTGCAATAGGAAGACTTAAGATATTTTCTTCCTAGCTTATCCTACCACCTAATAGTACAAATCATAGTCCTTGGCTTATCCTTACCACCTAATAGTACAAATCATAGTCCTTGGCATGATGGTGACTCAAGTGAGATCTATCTCAAAGTTCATCTAAAAATACTTGCACAACAAATATTATACTCCATTTTGAGCAAGAATGAGGCAAAGGCATAAAGAACTTCATGTTGTTAAAAATGCCTTTATGGCTCAATCACAAGAATCATAAGATGATAAGAATAAATAAAAGAACAACTATGAAAACAAGGATATGTGCGCTTTACATAATGACATAGCTATTCAATAAGTAGTTTAAACTACAATTATGTTGCTTAATTTTAGAACTATGCATAGTGGAAAAAGCAATGTTTTCGCAATGGCAATGGCAATGGCAAAAGCAATAGCAACATGATAGCAACAGGACAACGTTTGAAGCAGAATTTGTGATAGAGTTTTTCATATTTATATGACCAATTTTTGAAATTAGGAGTCCTTTGATATATATAAGGTGGAACATGACTAAATATACCATAAAATATATAGTATAAGACATAACACAGATTATCGAGTCTAGGCTAATCAATACACGATTCATTATTCACAGTGATGTCAATAATCAAACCAATCATCATAGATCAAACATCCTCCATGAGTAGAAGAAGATGCTTCCTAAAGAAATCCATCTTCATACCCAACTCAATCGTTCCTATCCAAGTCCTTTCTGCTTCCAACTAAACGAGTTCTTGCAATATGTGTCTAGTAATATGAGTCTAGTAATCATTGTCCACGTGAGAGTGCGAGTGAGAGTGAGAGAGTGAGGGTGAGAGAGGGTGATGCTTAAATAATATTAGGAGGGAGGTAGTATGTTCATGTTGAACCCATGCATTTGAAACCATTGGGCCATCTTTTTATACCAACTTACCAAGGAAGTGACTTCCTTTAGGATTAATTGTTAGGCCAAGTCGACAAGAAGAACTAGGCATATCTACCTTTGGGAAGCTCGCATAGGCTATGTTAAAGAGAGAGTGATCTAGCAAGAGCTTGAATCTCCAAAGCCATTGTAACCATGTTTGCCCCAAATACAATCCACCATCATGTGCAATCTCATGTGGAGCATTTGGATGTCATTGTGTACCCTTTGAGGAGTTAGAACCACGAGAAAAGAGGTTCTTCCATCAACCTTTGCACTTTATAGAAACTAGACATGATTCGTGGTGCTCATAGCTCTTTAATTTAATGTTAGTTTAGGGTTTTGTTGCTTTCGATGATATATAACTTTAATCTAACCAATTATAAAATTGTTATGATAATCCTTTCTCAATGATTTGCATCACCATCCACATTGCTTGAATCCAAAATTGTTCTAACATGATAATATATACCACCATCCACATTGAACATCCAAAATACCTTGCTTAAAGATGATTATAAAGCTAAATTAAAGTATGCTAAGAAAGCTTCTTCTAAGAAAACTACTTTTCAATTTCCAAAATTCATCGAATCAATAATATGCTCCAATTTTCTTGCATGTCTCTCTATTTTATGAAAGTGTTGCTCCTTTGTAAAGTTTTGACAATAAGCTTTAGTTCATGTTATAGCTCTAGCATAATGCACTAGGCCTTTGATCCACCTAATAATGAATAACCAAATTAATCCTTTCATGGTTCTTTTGCCAACGTCCACATCACAAATTTAGAAAGTTTTTCTCTAATTCTAAGATAATTATAAAATTAAAGTTGTTATCAATACAAAGGTTTTCCACAAAGAACCATCTCAAAATTTCCCAAGTTCTAATTCTACTTAATTTTGAGCTCCACATTCTTCTTACATGAGTCAAGTCGTTCTATTATCCATGGAGCCAAACCAAATGTCCAAGTACATTAATAATTTCCCCACTAATTCTAATCCTTTGACTGCATTTCAAAGTCATAAAAACCTTAACACATCATCATACACGTGACACCCCTCATCATAAACAATACATTTTTTACCATGTAATCAAATAAAGAGATTAAAACATCAAAAAAATATAGCCACTCAAGCAATACATGACTATGGGTGGACCTTAAAACCCCTAAACGATTTACTTGTTCCTACATCATTGACAATACATGCAAAGATTCCCACATACAAGATACAAATAAATCATTATAAGCGAAAATCAGTTCTCTTATCATGTGCTGTACCAATTTATTACCTTATAGAACAAAATGCAGAGATATGTGTATTTGAAAGAAGCTTGCTTACCATTAACCATCTCCAATGTGCAGTTACCAGATGTCACATCTGCAACGTCTCCAATCTCATAAAAATCTGCTAAATGATGCTTAGCACCGTCCTTCACCTGAAGGATCAAATCATAGCAAGTGTAGAAGCATGTCTCGGGTGCATCCAGAAGAAATTGCCGCAAGTCCATTACTGAATCTACAGGATTGACCTGATACAAGGAAAAAAATTAGTAATATCACTCACATAGTCCATGAACATGCCACCATTGCAGTTACAATAGCAGTCTTACTCGAGAAGAAAGCATATAGGACATAGCATGCCTTGTTCCTACTTGTGGAGTTCAAAAACTCGAGCAACCATCCATCAGTTATACGGGAGGAAAAAAAACCTCTCATATATTTACAGGATTATGGAACCCAAAAAAAGTTCACTGGTAAGCTAGTAGATGTTCAAAACTAAGAAACCAATTTCAAACAACAACAAAAGATTAGATGCCATCTCTACATTGTAAGTTCTCATCCAATTTAACTCCCAATACTCAGTCTCATAGTTATAAGTAAGAATTATGGTGCCACATTTCCACTAGTATCACTATTTCCATGAATTGTCCACAAATGATCAGTTAACAAAGAAGACAAGAGACATACATTTGCAAATACAAGTTACTACATGTTATCCGTGCAGATGTGTCCTTCTAAATCTTGAATCCTACTGATTCTTCTCATTATAGGGAGCCTCAAAAGGGTACAGACAGTATGGACATCTCCATGAGCAATCCCTAGAAATTTGTCTCATAATCTCGCAAAAATAAAAACGCTTCCTAGATAGTCTTGAGAACTTGAGATGTTGTGAAAGCCATCCTCTAATCTCATTTGAGAGGAAGATAGGTTCTACAAACATGTAGGCTCACGTTTTAAGACAGAGCTTGTGAGAGACAAGCATTTGAGGCATCCTAAGCAATTTCATCCCATAGACATGTGATATTCATTCAAAGTATAAAAGATGCTATTGATTGAATAATCATGAAAAGTAACCTGAAGCTCAACATGTTCTCCAGAGGGACCTTTGACAGCCATCGGATACAACTGCAGCTGTCCTGCAGTGTATACATGTCGTCAGTCAGTATTATCAAATGTGAATGCATAACAGAGATTCGTGCATAAAATGATCACAAATATGAAAGAAAACAGGAAAGTATCATAGAAGAGAAGCAAAGCATGTCTAGAGAGAGTAAACAGAGCAGATATTACCCTCTGAATGACCCTCAGACTTATTTGGGTCCACTTTATCTGGATTAGCTACAGCATCAGGATTCTCCGCAGTGTTCTCCTCCGTGACTCCAGACACTTTATTTGCATCACCTTGAGAATTTTGCGTTTCCATACTTGCCTCTGCTTCCTTAACTTCGTTTTCATTTGAAGCATCAGCATCGGCGTCTAAGCTTTCGGTCTCGAGAGATCCATTGCCTTCTGCAGGACCTTCTATGTGATTTTCATTATCATCCGTACCAACGTTTGACTTGCCTTTCACTTTTTTGTTTGTCTTTCCCGCCATGTGAAAGCGACCTGGAGGGTACAGTGTCATTTCTCTCTCTCTCTCTCTCTCTCTCTCTCTCTCTCTCTCTCTCTCTCTCTCTCTCTCTCTCTCTCTCTCTCTCTCTCTCTCTCTCTCTCTCTCTCTCTCTCTCTCTCTCTCTCTCTCTCTCTCTCTACCTATCTACCTATATCCAGCCATCCATGGCACAAAATGTGACTTTTATAATGGTGAAACCTCGAGTCACGGATGCGTGCCAGTCGGCTACAATTAATGTGTTTGGAATTGTGTTGATCAGTGTATTGGGTGCCTAGAACTAGTTCTGATAAACTGTAGTCCAAGTTTCTGTCATTATGCCAGTAATAGCTCCTTTGAATCATGTTCCCTCGTTTCAAAAAGGCATTGTTTACACTGTATTAACCTGGGGAATCCCTCGTTCTAAGTATGTATGCAAAATACAAGGGACGGAAAGACAGTGGCTGCTATTTGCACTCCAAAGCTGTTCTGATTACACCTCAACCTACACTTGCGTGGTCCTGCAAGTATGTACATGCAGTAGCACCCTCCCATGCGCAATTCGACTTACTTGCTTGTCCAAAGTAGCTCGAGAATTCGACACCTGTCCGAGAAAAAGAGACCAAAGATTGATCGAAGCCCTGTCGCTTATAACCAGAATCTTGCTCAGCTATGTACAGCTCCCGGTGGTTGCTAATCAGAAACCCTATAACACCATGCGACAGTGAAAAATGCTAGAAAGAGACTCAGGGAAGGGGCTAAGGTCACATAAACCCTAGTTGCCGAGTTGCCGAGCTTAGATTAAGGCGAGAACATACGCCGGTTTAGGGCAGTAGCACTTCCTCCTCCCTCTACAATCGATATATCTTGTGGCCTATACCTTCCCATCATCCGTGCGTAAAGCTCTTGTCTTTATCACCATTTCGCTGTGCGTCTGTGTATGTGGGGTGTATGGGGTATGCGTATGGTTTTGTGCTGGGCATGCATGAATCGAGTGAGAAATGAAGAAATTAATTAGTCCGACGCACACGATAAGATAAAACTGCTCATGTTTTTAGACACATTTTAGAGAAAACTGGCAAATTTTTTATTGTCATTATGACGTTAAAGATATGATGATGACTGGACACATGAGATTGAATATTTTAGAAATTTCAAAAGTGCAGTTCTTTTAAAAGAATAAAAAAAAGAAGGCAAAAGCGCCATACATACATTTGCCTTTGCCATTGCTTACAATTGATGAACGATATTCAAAAATGGAAATCAAACTATAGTTTGAGCATCTTAGGATCAAAAATAAGGTATTGAGTCCGAGCTGAGGTAGCTTAGTAGTTGACGCTTTGAAGCTGTAGGAGAAAATTCTGAGTTCAAGTCTTGGTTGGACATGTCCATGAGTCTCTCATGATGGGTGCCTCTACCTTACAACGTTGGATGTGTGAGTGTGTATTTCCAATTCAATGTACTCTCAAAAAAAAAAGTTATTGAAAGGATGTTTTATTTATGAATCCCCATAACGTTAATTATGTATGTTAATAGCCATATCTCAATATATACATTACACATACGCTTGTGAGCTCTCGGTCGTGTTCATTTCAACTTCTCTTCAAATGAACTCAATACGCATACGTATTGAGTGATACATGAACTATTTTTATGCATGCACTAGATGTTCTAATTTCTATTCGCAAGTCGGTCGAAAGTGAGTCCTTGAATTTGGAAGGTATAGGGGATCCTCCCGTTTTGTGAGAACTATCTTCCAATGATCCCATCCATTGCTTAGACTTTGAGGGTGATGATGACTTCACTGTCAACTACACTTTCAGAACTTGTACACAGAGAACTATATCTCCATGGTGTTTCTCCGTTTCCTTCCCCTTAAAAAGACGCTTGAGAAGGCAAAATGAACGTGGGAAACTGTCTCTAAAGGGTGCTAATCTACTCCATGTAGCACTATCTTCTGAACTATCTTTCGACTTTAATATAGGTGTGAAGAGGCTTTTGCCTATACTATCTTCCACATTTGTGCATCCTCTACTATTATATATGATGCCAAATTCGTTCTCTAGTTCTGATACCAAAAGTGCAAACTATCTCTCGATGATCCCATCCATTTGTTTTTGTCAAAGGCGGGCTCAAACTTTGAGGATGATGATGACTTCACTGCTGGCTACACTTTTGGAACTCATACATGGGGAACTGTTCATTCATTCCTCCTCCAATCCACATACCCATGTAGTATATTCTCTCTCGCTCTCCCCATAAGGTAACCTACCACGTGACCTCTCACATGGGTGCCACATGGCATTCATGTGAGCCTACACTGTTGGGTGTGTGTAGAAGTGCGAGAGACACACGAGAAGCACACACAAGGAGCACAAACGTAGCAAGACACATGGAGAAGACGGATGGTTGGAATAGCTTTCTCTATTGACGATGAACTGAACTAAAGTAAGAGGTGAATAATATCTTTAAGTACAAAGTATTACCACATATGAGTGAATCATGTATGTGGTAACATTGGGAAAAAACATCTAGCCAACACCAGAGTAAAAGTGTCAATTTATAGAGAAAAGGTTCACATCAAAAGTACTTGAGGAACACATAAGTGTAATAAACCCCCCTGAAGCAAATGATGTGAACACATATAGGGAGTGACACATTAGCCCCCACAAGGTAATATGCCTAAAGCTTTGTGAAAAGCTTCAAACTTTTCTTGTGGAAGAGCTTTGGTGAATATATTTGCCACATTATCTTGTGTAGGCACATATACCAAATGAATATATCCTGCATGAAGGCACTCTCTCAATAGTGATAATGCACCTCAATATGTTTGGTCCGTGCATGAAACATTGGGTTTCGTGCAACAGCCAATGCACTCTGACTATCAATGTGAATATGCGTAGCACCATCAATCTCCATGCAAAGATCCATCAATAAACGTCTCAACCATATACACTCCACTGTGGCTATGAAAACTGCCCTGTACTCAACTTCACAACTCAATGTAACCATTGTAGATTGCTTCTTACTCAACCAAGATATGCACGAGTTTTCAAGAAAAAAGCAATTACCACTAGTGGACACAAGAGTATCATAACAACCAGCCCAATCACTATCTGTAAAAGCATGCAAGCATGGCTAAATGTCTCTTCCATAAAAGACACATAAGCTCAAAGTGCCTTTGAGATATCTGAACACACATTTCACTGCTTGCTAATGCTTAGTGCCAGGGCTATCCATGACTCGAATCAACTCGGAAATTGCATATTGTATATCTCCCTTGTGTTGCATGCATATATAAGACATCCCACAGGTTGTTGATAAAGAGAAGTGTCAAATGCATCACTAGATGTTACACTTATGTGTTCGTTCCTCGAGTAGCTTTGATGTGAACCTTTTCCCTATAGATGGGCACTTTTTACTCTAGTGTTGGCTAGAGGTTTTTTCCCCATGTTACCACATACATGATACACTCATATGTGGTGGGTACTTTGTACTTCGGGATATTATTCAGTTCTTACTTCTATTCAGTGTTCGAAGTGAGGTAGGCCCTTGGCTCATGTCACAGGTCCATGGTTCCATAGTTCCACTATATACAACATTAATTCCAGCATTCTTCAATATTGACAAAACATGAACATACCACAACTTAATCATAAAGATGATGAGATAAAGATAGAGAAAGAATAGACGACATGTGTAAGGTGTTACGTAAGCCATCGCTTACTCATAGTATCATATATACCAATGTTCAATGTACAATGTGGGAGCAAAACTCTCAACCACTCTATGTGATGAGAAATAGATGAATGAGTGAATGTACAAATGTAACAAACATATTCAGATGTATGGGCAGAAATCTGAATATACATGAGATGTGTGGCCTTATAGGTTATAGAAGAGTGAATATGAGTGGCTGAAAGAGGAAGGATCAGTGTTAAACTGATAATCAACAAACCTTCATCTAACCTTAGGCTATGGAAGACCCTAAGTCAGATACGTGTGTGAAAAGATCACATACTTAAAAAGTAGCAAAGAATGCTAACAAGTTTGCTGCCGGAAATCCTCAAACTCATGTGAACACACCTTCTCAAACACCTCATCAAAATATGCATAAAGCATATACGTACTGTTTCTCTTGTACCTATGCTGAATTGGACTCCTCCTGATATGGATGCTAATGCCTCCATAAACTCCAAGTAGTACCTGTGTGCATAAAGAGAATATGTACCTGAATACTTAACATAAGATGTAAATCTTATGTTAACCACCATCCAATGTCTTTGAAGTAGCCCGAAATCTTCATGTAGAAGATAATCTTCAACTACAACATGTAGATGGCCGATCCTCACCATCAAGCTACTAATGACCAAGTCTTCTTGCCATGAACAAGAGATAACATCCTCTCAATGAGCTAGAGTGTGAGCACACCCTTCATCTTCTCTAAGAAGAATCATTAAGAAGAACTCCATAGCTGCTCCTCAACATGCTTCAAGTTAACACCATGGCTGCCCCATGTGCCAGACAAAACACCACCTCTATTGAGGTCCAAGCTGAAGGCTTTGTTGAAAACTAGGTAAAGGATGAGTAGAAGTGACCCCAAGCACTTCTTATATAGTCTTTTGTCTACCTTGAAAAGCAATAAAGCACATGATCGTAGCGATCATACAAAAAAACACTCTATTATAGCGATTGTTTCAATTCACCAAAAATAAAACGCGGTCCGTCTTTGATATGAAAAGCTGAATAAAATCAGCATTTTCGCTATTTGCCATGGATGGGGATCGAACCCACGTGCCATGGATGAAAGGACTGGTCTTAATCACGATGGCTGCCACCTTTGCTTGTACATAGAGTAAAACTGAAGACTATACATTCTGTATGTTGGAAGCAAGATGGACCAATAGACATTGTTTTTCCAACAATCCCCCCTGCAATGTCATATTGGTTCAATCTGGACTGGATCTGCAAACTATCACAAGCTGCAAACTATTACAAGCTTCAAGCTTGTACTCCCGATACTTCAAAACTTTTCTTCAAAAGTCTTCTTCAAAACTGAATTTGATTTTCCTTCAAAAAATCTGAACTTGTTGAATATGAACCATAATACTTGAGAGAATATGCAAACTAGATATCCAATAGTGTACCCATCAAGCAATCACTACTTGACAACAAATATAGCATGAACTGTCTCCGAACCTGCTATCTCTTGTTTTCAAAAACCTGAAAACATACACTAGGATCCACATATTTGCATTTACCTTACAAAAAGGTTTCTTAACGTACTTCTGTTGTGTCATGTAGATACACTAAACAAAATCAAGAACTGAATCCTGGAACCTGTGACTGAAAACTCACAACTAAGTGTATTATGAACACTGCTAGTTCATTTCTGACTATATCGAGTCAAATCAACTCAACTCAACTGAAATCAACTAAAATCAACTGAAATATGAGTCAAAAAATCTATGATGTCATCATGTCTTCATCCTTTAAATCCTTCATACCTCTTTCCTTCAGAACCTGGTATAAACATATATGTGTGCACTTCTCAAATATACCTTTCTGAAATATCAAGCTTCTCTTCAATAGAATTCTGGAACCTTCTCCTGAACAGGAACATCCTAATAGGAACTTTCTCCAAACATTCTTCTTCTTCCTTCTTCTTTTAAAGATGTAACATAAATAGAACCTGACAAAGGAAATATAGGAATTCTTGAAATAGAAATACCTGTAGGTATGACTCTGCATTCTTTCACATATGGTTGAAAATAAGTCTTCATGTTTCATCAACCCCCTGGATGATTTAACACTAGTATCCAGTATTCTTCAAATTATATTAGACTTTATGAAATCTTGGATGTCCTTCTTCATAAATTTGATCTTTAGTGATCAATACCTATATCTGAAACAAAATCTCTGAACCCTTTTTATTAGCACTGTACACATGCCAATAGCTTTCCATGTCATTCTTGAGCTTTCCAAATTGTAGAATAAGGTTAACTGAATCTAACATAACAAAACCTTGCTGAAAGCTTTATAGGATTCATAACCTTTTGTAACATAACAAGTATCTTCTATCTTTCTGCAACAAATGTGATAGAACCTGAATCTTTGACTTACTTCTTCCAATGTTAAGAATCTTAACAAACAAAGGATAGACAACTGACTCATAAAAAGATCATACAAGATCTATTCAAGATCAACGATCTCTCTTGTGTAGAATCTGCTCTTATCAAACCTTCATGTCTAAATGTTTGATTTGCTACCTGAATGTCTCTAAGTGTCCATTCTTCTCAAAAAGTTGTAAAACTTTTCTGCAAACAAATCCTTCCCAATAATTTGTAGCTCCTACTTGAAACATAAGTGGACAAACTTCTCACCTTGAGAACTCCAAAAGCTGCAAGTTTATACTTATCATATTTTACACGGGTGAAATGTGACAGTACCTACTTCATTTTCTTTTGGCTAAATCCACTTCTCAATCAAGTGATAGGATATGATGGAACACCTTTTTGAATACAAACATGTATCCAAAAATCTAGACAATCATAGAAAGTAGATTCTCCATTGACTTGTATATCAGCAATTCTCAATTTTCTGAAGTTTTCTGAAAATACTGAATATGAGGTAACATTTTCCAAACATAAAACCTCAACCCAAGTCTTCAACATCTGCTACAAAAAACTCTTTTACCTCAAGAGTTAGATAAAGAAGAAATATACTTCTTTGCAACTTGTCATATACCAAGTAGCTCTGTATTGACACTCCAAGAATTCTTTGAGGGAACATATAAGATGCCTGCTCAAAAGCTTCAACTAAAACATAACACATACACATATGAGTCAAAACATATATCTGCTGCTTTTCTTTCTCTCAATGCAATTTTGTCAAATCTACTAAATCATGACTAAGTGTAATGCAAAACAAGAAAATGCTTGATGTTCTCGTAGACTTGTCTTTGGGTGTAGAGGATAAAAAGGAAAAGTATATGGAAATTATATGAGAAAAGGAAGCCTTACTTTTCTTTTGGAAATGATGGACTTTCTTCTTGTGCACCTTTCTCCCACCTCATGATGTCAACATCTTCAAACTTCTCTTCCATACCTTTTGTTCTCTTCATCTTGAAGTAGCAAGCACTCTTGACTTTTTCAAATGAACTTTTCTCTTCCTCTAATACTAAGACTAAGAGATAAAACAAACATGGTATACAAATGGAAGTGAATATAGAATCATGTTTTATCATCTCCTCATATTTCTGAAAATGACGTTTCAAATGTTTGAAATGACTAAATTCACCAATCTTTTGTCTAAATGATGAATTACCCTTCTAGAGTTACCTCTCTAGAGTTACCTCTCTAGATCACATTTGTACCTGGATATTCAACCAACTTGCAACAGAAAATTGGCTGAAAACAAAACTCATCCCATCTTCACATTTGTCTTCTTAGATGAACTTTCTTGCCATGAAAGAGATCTCTCAAAACTCTCTAGAAAAACCTCTAGATACCTGTTTTGATGTAGCCTTTAACTTTCAAAGAATGAAAGTGTATAAAAGCACTCCTTGAAACCTTCAAATCTCTTCATAACTGCTCTTCTAAGACATGACCTGCAAATGATAATCTGATAGTAGAAAGTGATACCTGTGATTTGATGTTGATTTGATTCCTTCATCTTCTCTAAACCATTGTTCTTCCTTGAATTTGAAGTAGCCTTCTCTTCATCAAGTCTGGGTCTTCAAATAATACTTTTGTAAAGTATTTGCATACTCTTCCAAAAATATTCCGCTGCTAACAGATCATCAACTTCATACTCCACACTGATGAATACACATGTGACTGACTTGTCTAATTCTCAAATCTCTACTCATCTAGATTAAGGTGTATGTCAAATGTTAGAATATGCCTTTAAATCATATGTTGTAAATCTCGAAGTCTGGAAAACCTGAGAATCTGAATGAGCCTTAATGCATTGATGCCAAAGATCTAAAGTTCTGAAACCAAAACCTTAGTGCTCTGATACCAAATGTTGGAAGTGAGGTAGGCCCTTGGCTCATGTCACAGGTCCATGGTTCCATAGTTCCAGTATATACAACATTAATTCCAGCATTCTTCAATATTGAGAAAACATGAACATACCATAACTTAATCATACAGATGATGAGATAAAGATAGAGAAAGAATAGACGACATGTGTAAGGTGTTACGTAAGCCATCGCTTACTCATAGTATCATATATACCAATGTTCAATGTACAATGTGGGAGCAAAACTCTCAACCACTCTATGTGATGAGGAATAAATGAATGAGTTAATGTACAAATGTAACAAACATATTCAGATGTATGGGCAGAAATCTGAATATACATGAGATGTGTGACCTTATAGGTTATAGAAGAGTGAATATGAGTGACTGAAAGAGGAAGGATCAGTGTGAAACTGATAATCAACAAACCTTCATCTAACCTTAGGCTATGGAAGACCCTAAGTCAGATACGTGTGTGAAAAGATCACATACTTAAAAAGTAGCAAAGAATGCTAACAAGTTTGTTGCCGGAAATCCTCAAACTCATGTGAACACACCTTCTCAAACACCTCATCAAAATATGCATAAAGCATATACGTACTGTTTCTCTTGTACCTATGCTGAATAGGACTCCTCTTGATATGGATGCTACTGCCTCCATAAACTCCAAAAAGTACCTGTGTGCATAAAGAGAATATGTACCTGAATACTTAACATAAGATGGAAACATTATGTTAACCACCATCCAATGTCTTTGAAGTAGCCCGAAATCTTCATGTAGAAGACAATCTTCAACTACAACATGTAGATGGCCGATCTTCACCATCAAGCTGCTAATGACCAAGTCTTCTTGCCATGAACAAGAGATAACCTCCTCTCCATGAACTAGAGTGTGAGCACACCCTTCATCTTTTCCAAGAAGAATCATTAAGAAGAACCCCCTAGCTGCTCCTCAACATGCTTCAAGTTAGCACCATGGCTGCCCATGTGCTAGACGAAACACCACCTCTATTGAGGTCGAAGCTCAAGGCTTGTGTTGAAAACTAGGTGAGGCATGAATAGAAGTGACCGCAAGCACTTCTTATATAGTCTTTTGTCTACCTTGAAAAGCAATTTTAAAGCACATGATCGTAGCGATCATACGAAAAATACTCTATCATAGCGATTGTTTCAATTCAACAAAAATAAAACGCAGTTCGTCTTTGATATGAAAAGCTGAAAAAAATCAACATTTTTGCTATTTGCCACGGATGGGGATCGAACCCACGCGCCATGGATGAAAGGACTGGTCTTAACCACGATGGTTGCCACTTTTGCTTGTACATAGAGTAAAACTGAAGACTATACATTCTGTATGCTGGAAGCAAGATGGACCAATAGACATTGTTTTTCCAACAATCCCCCCTGCAATGTCATATTGGTTCAATCTGGACTGGATCTACAAACTATCACAAGCTGCAAACTATTACAAGCTTCAAGCTTGTACTCCCGATACTTCAGAACTTTTCTTTAACAGTCTTCTTCAAAACTGAATTTGATTTTCCTTCAAAAAATCTGAACTTGCTGAATATGAACCATAATACTTGAGAAAATATGCAAACTAGATTTCCAATAGTGTACCCATCAAGCAATCACTGCTTGACAACAAATATAGCATGAACTGTCTATGAACCTGCTATCTCCTGTTTTCAAAAACCTGAAAACATACACTAGGATCCACATATTTGCATTTACCTTACAAAAAAGGTTTCTTAACGTACTTCTGTTGTGTCATGTAGATACACTAAACAAAATCAAGAACTGAATCCTGGAACCTGTGACTGAAAACTCACAACTTAGTGTATTATGAATACTACTGGTTCATTTCTCACTGTATAAGGTCAAATCAACTCAACTCAACTAAAATCAACTAAAATCAACTGAAATCAACTGAAATATGAGTCAAAAAATCTATGATGTCATCATGTCTTCATCCTTTAAATCCTTCATACCTCTTTCCTTGAGAACCTGGTATAAACATATATATGTGCACTTCTCAAATATACATTTCTGAAATATCAAGCTTCTCTTCAATAGAATTCTGGAACCTTCTCCTGAACAGGACCATCCTAACAGGAACTTTCTCCAAAAATTCTTCTTCTTCCTTCTTCTTTTAAAGATGGAACATAAATAGAACCTGACAAAGGAAATATAGGAATACCTGAAATAGGAATACCTGTAGGTATGACTCTGCATTCTTTCACATATGGCTCAAAATAAGTCTTCATGTTTCACCAACCCCCTGGATGATTTAACACTAGTATCCAGTATTCTTCAAATTATATCAGACTTTATGAAATCTTGGATGTCCTTCTTCATAAATTTGATCTTTAGTGATCAATACCTATATCTGAAACAAAATCTCTGAACCCTTTTTATTAGCACTGTACACATGCCAATAGCTTTCCATGTCATTCCTCAGCTTTCCAAATTGTAGAATAAGGTTAACTGAATCTAACATAACAAAACCTTGCTGAAAGCTTTATAGGATTCATTACCTTTTGTAACATAACAAGTATCTTCTATCTTTCTGCAACAAATCTGATAGAACGTGAATCTTTGACTTACTTCTTCCAATGTTAAGAATCTTCACAAACAAAGGATAGAAAACTGACTCATCAAAAGATCATACAAGATCTATTCAAGATTATTGATCTCTCTTGTGTAGAATCTGCTCTTATCAAACCTTCATATCTGAATGTTTGATTCGCTACCTGAATGTCTCTAAGTGTCCATGCTTCTCAAAAAGTTGTAGAACTTTTCTGCAAACAAATCCTTCCCAAGAATCCATAGCTCCTACTTGAAACATAAGTGGACAAACTTCTCACCTTGAGAACTCCAAAAGCTGCAAGTTTATACTTATCATATTTTACACGGGTGAAATGTGACAGTACCTACTTCATTTTCTTTTGGCTAAATCCACTTCTCAATCAAGTGATAGGATATGATGGAACACCTTTTTGAATACAAAGATGTATCCAAAAATCTAGACAATCATAGAAAGTAGATTCTCCATTGACTTGTATATCAGCAATTTTGAATTTTCTGAAGATTTCTGAAAATACTGAATATGAGGTAACCTTTTCCAAACATAAAACCTCAACCCAAGTCTTTAACATCTGCTACAAAAAACTCTTTTACCTCAAGAGTTAGATAAAGAAGAAATATACTTCTTTGCAACTTGTCATATACCAAGTAGCTCTGTATTGACACTCCAAGAATTCTTTGAGGGAACATATAAGCTGCCTGCTCAAAAGCTTCAACTAAAACATAACTCATACACATATGAGTCAAAACATATATCTGCTGCTTTTCTTTCTCTCAATGCAATTCTTTGTCAAATCTACTAAATCATGACTAAGTGTAATGCAAAACAAGAAACTACTTGATGTTCTTGTAGACTTGTCTTTGGGTGTAGAGGATAAAGTAGGAAAAGTATATGGAAAATATATGAGAAAAGGAAGCCTTACTTTTCTTTTGGAAATGATGCACTTTCTTCTTCTGCACCTTTCTCCCACCTGATGATGTCAACATCTTCAAACTTCTCTTCCATACCTTTTGTTCTCTTCATCTTGAAGTAGCAAGCACTCTTGACTTTTTCAAATGAACTTTTCTCTTCCTCTAATACTAAGAGTAAGAGATAAAACAAACATGGTATACAAATGGAAGTGAATATAGATCAATCTTTTGTCTGAATGATGAATTACCCTTCTAGAGTTACCTCTCTAGATCACATTTGTACCTGGATATTCAACCAACTTGCAACAGAAAATTGGCTGAAAACAAAACTCATCCCATCTTCACATTTGTCTTCTTAGATGAACTTTCTTTCCATGAAAGAGATCTCTCAAAACTCTCTAGAAAAACCTCTAGATACCTGTTTTGATGTAGCCTTTAACTTTCAAAGAATGAAAGTGTATAAAAGCACTCCTTGAAACCTTCAAATCTTTCATAACTGCTCTTCTACGACATGACCTGCAAATGATAATCTAATAGTAGAAAGTGATACCTGTGATTTGATGTTGATCTGATTCCTTCATCTTCTCTAAACCATTGTTCTTCCTTGAATTTGAAGTAGCCTTCTCTTCATCAAGTCTGGGTCTTCAAATAATACTTTTGTAAAGTATTTGCATACTCTTCCAAAAGTATTCGGCTGCTAATAGATCATCAACTTCATACTCCACATTGATGAATACACATGTGAGTGAATTGTCTAATTCTCAAATCTCTACTCATCTAGATTAAGTTGTATGTTAAATGTTAGAAGATGCCTTTAAATCATATGTTGTAAATCTTGAAGTCTCGAAAACCTAAGAGTCTGAATGAGCCTTAATGCATTGATGCCAAAGATCTAAAGTTCTGAAACCAAAACCTTAGTGCTCTGATACCAAATGTTGGAAGTGAGGTAGGCCCTTGGCTCATGTCACTGGTCCATGGTTCCATAGTTCCAGTATATACAACATTAATTCCAGCATTCTTCAATATTGAAAAAACATGAACATACCACAACTTAATCATACAGATGATGAGATAAAGATAGAGAAAGAATAGACGACATGTGTAAGGTGTTACGTAAGCCATCGCTTACTCAGAGTATCATATCTACCAATGTTCAATGTACAATGTGGGAGCAAAACTCTCAACCACTCTATGTGATGAGAAATAGATGAATGAGTGAATGTACAAATGTAACAAACATATTCAGATGTATGGGCAGAAATCTGAATATACATGAGATGTGTTGCCTTATAGGTTATAGAAGAGGGAATATGAGTGACTGAAAGAGGAAGGATCAGTGTGAAACTGATAATCAACAAACCTTCATCTAACCTTAGGCTATGGAAGACCCTAAGTCAGATACGTGTGTGAAAAGATCACATACTTAAAAAGTAGCAAAGAATGCTAACAAGTTTGCTGCCGGAAATCCTCAAACTCATGTGAACACACCTTCTCAAACACCTCATCAAAATATGCATAAAGCATATACGTATTGTTTCTCTTGTACCTATGCTGAATAGGACTCCTCCTGATATGGATGCTACTGCCTCCATAAACTCCAAGTAGTACCTGTGTGCATAAAGAGAATATGTACCTGAATACTTAACATAAGATGTAAATCTTATGTTAATCACCATCCAATGTCTTTGAAGTAGCCCGAAATCTTCATGTAGAAGACAATCTTCAACTACAACATGTAGATGGCCGATCCTCACCATCAAGCTGCTAATGACCAAGTCTTCTTGCCATGAACAAGAGATAACCTCCTCTCCATGAGCTAGAGTGTGAGCACACCCTTCATCTTCTCCAAGAAGAATCATTAAGAAGAACTCCATAGGTGCTCCTCAACATGCTTCAAGTTAGCACCATGGCTGCCCCATGTGCTAGACAAAACACCACCTCTATTGAGGTCCAAGCTCAAGCCTTGTGTTGAAAACTAGGTGAGGGATGAATAGAAGTGACCCCAAGCACTTCTTATATATTCTTTTGGCTACCTTGAAAAGCAATAATAAAGCACATGATCGTAGCGATCATACGAAAAAACACTCTATCATAGCGATCGTTTCAATTCAGCAAAAATAAAACGCGGGCCGTCTTTGATATGAAAAGCTGAATAAAATCAGCGTTTTCGCTATTTGCCACGGACGGGGATCGACCCCCACGCGCCATGGATGGAAGGACAACGTCTTAACCACGATGGCTGGCGCCTTTGCTTGTACATAGAGTAAAACTGAAGATTATACGTTCTGTATGCTCGAAGCAAGATGGACCAATAGACATTGTTTTTCCAACAATCCCCCCTACAATGTCATATTGGTTGAATCTGCACTGGATGTGCAAACTATCACAAGATGCAAACTATTACAAGCTTCAAGCTTGTACTCCCGATACTTCAGAACTTTTCTTCAAAAGTCTTCTTCAAAATTGAATTTGATTTTCCTTCAAAAAATCTGAACTTGCTGAATATGAACCATAATACTTGAGAAAATATGCAAACTAGATATCCAATAGTGTACCCATCAAGCAATCACTACTTGACAACAAATATAGCATGAACTGTCTCCGAACTTGCTATCTCATGTTTTCAAAAACCTGAAAACATACACTAGGATCCACATATTTGCATTTACCTTACAAAAAGGTTTCTTAATGTACTTCTGTTGTGTCATGTAGATACACTAAACAAAATCAAGAATTGAATCCTGGAACCTGTGACTGAAAACTCACAACTTAGTGTATTATGAACACTGCTGGTTCATTTCTGACTGTACTCAAGTCAAATCAACTCAACTCAACTGAAATCAACTAAAATCAACTAAAATCAACTGAAATATGAGTAAAAAAATCTATGATGTCATCATGTCTTCATCCTTTAAATCCTTCATACCTCTTTCCTTCAGAACCACGTATAAACATATATGTGTGCACTTCTCAAATATACATTTCTGAAATATCAAGCTTCTCTTCAATAGAATTATGGAACCTTCTCCTGAACAGGAACTTTCTCCAAACATTCTTCTTCTTCCTTATTCTTTTAAAGATGGAACATAAAGAGAACCTGGCAAAGGAAATATAGGAATACCTGAAATAGGAATACCTGTAGGTATGATTCTGCATTCTTTAACATATGGCTGAAAATAAGTCTTCATGTTTCATCACCCCCTGGATGATTTAACACTAGTATCCAGTATTCTTCAAATTATATTAGACTTTATGAAATCTTGGATGTCCTTCTTCATAAATCTGATCTTCAGTGATCAATACCTATATCTGAAACAAAATCTCTGAACCCTTTTTATTAGCACTCTACACATGCCAGTAGCTTTCCATGTCATTCCTCAGCCTTCGAAATTGTAGAATAAGGTTAACTGAATCTAACATAACAAAACCTTGCTGAAATCTTTATAGGATTCATAACCTTCTGTAACATAACAAGTATCTTCTATCTTTCTGCAACAAATGTGATAGAACCTAAATCTTTGACTTACTTCTTCCAATGTTAAGAATCTTCACAAACAAAGGATAGACAACTGGCTCATAAAAAGATCATACAAGATCTATTCAAGATCAATGATCTCTCTTGTGTAGAATCTGCTCTTATCAAACCTTCATGTCTGAATGTTTGGGTTGCTACCTGAATGTCTCTAAGTGTCCATGCTTCTCAAAAAATTGTAAAACTTTTTTGCAAACAAATCCTTCCCAAGAATCTGTAGCGCCTACTTGAAACATAAGTGGACAAACTTCTCACCTTGAGAACTCCAAAAGCTGCAAGTTGATACTTAACATATTTTACCCGTGTGAAATGTGACACTACCTACTTGATTTTCTTTTGGCTAAATCCACTTCTCAATCAAGAGATAGGATATGATGGAACACCTTTTTGAATACAAACATGTATCCAAAAATCTAGACAATCATAGAAGGTAGATTCTCCATTGACTTGTATATCAACAATTCTGAATTTTTTGAAGTTTTCTGAAAATACTGAATATGAGGTAACATTTTCCAAACATAAAACCTCAACCCAAGTCTTCAACATCTACTACAAAAAACTCTTTTACCTCAAGAGTTAGATAAAGAAGAAATATACTTCTTTTCATCTTGTCATATACCAAGTAGCTCTGTATTGACACTCCAAGATTTTTTTGACGGAACATATAAGCTGCCTGCTCAAAAGCTTCAGCTAAAACATAACTCATACACATATGAGTCAAAACATATATCTGCTGCTTTTCTTTCTCTCAATGCAATTCTTTGTCAAATCTACTAAATCATGAGTAAGTGTAATGCAAAACAAGAAACTGCTTGATGTTCTCGTAGACTTGTCTTTGGGTGTAGAGGATAAAATAGGAAAAGTATATGGAAAATATATGAGAAAAGGAAGCCTTACTTTTCTTTTGGAAATAATGGACTTTCTTCTTCTGCACCTTTCTCCCACCTAATGATGTCAACATCTTCAAACTTCTCTTCCATACCTTTTGTTCTCTTAATCTTGAACTAGCAAGCACTCTTGACTTTTTCAAATGAACTTTTCTCTTCCTCTAATACTAAGAGTAAGAGATAAAAGAAACATGTGATACAAATGGAAGTGAATATATAATCATGTTTTATCATCTCCTCATATTTCTGAATCAAAATGATGTTTCAAATGTCTGAAACGACTAAATTCACCAATCTTTTATCTGAATGATGAATTACCCTTCTAGAGTTACCTCTTTAGATCACATTTGTACTTGGATATTTAACCAAATTGCAACAAAAAATTGGATGAAAACAAAACTCATCCCATCTTCACGTTTGTCTTCTTAGATGAACTTTCTTGCCATGAAAGAGATCTCTCAAAAATCTCTAGAAAAACCTCTTGATACTTGTTTTGATGTAGCCTTTAACTTTCAAAGAATGAAAGTGTATAAAAGCACTCCTTGAAACCTTCAAATCTCTTCATAACTGCTCTTCTAAGACATGACCTGCAAATGATAATCTGATAGTAGAAAGTGATACTTGTGATTTGATGTTGATCTGATTCCTTCATCTTCTCTAAACCATTGTTCTTCCTTGAATTTGAAGTAGTCTTCTCTTCATCAAGTTTGGGTCTTCAAATAATACTTTTTTAAAGTATTTGCATACTCTTCCAAAAATATTCGGCTGCTAACAGATCATCAACTTCATACTCCACACTGATGAATACACATGTGACTGAATTGTCTAATTCTCAAATCTCTACTCGTCTAGATTAAGTGTGTATGTCAAATGTTAGAAGATGCCTTTAAATCATAGGTTGTAAATCTGGAAGTCTGGAAAACCTAAGAATCTAAATGAGCCTTAATGCATTGATGCCAAAGATCTAAAGTTCTGAAACCAAAACCTTAGTGCTCTGATACCTTAGTGCTCTGAAAGAGGAAGGATCAGTGTGAAACTGATAATCAACAAACCCTCATCTAACCTTAGGCTATGGAAGACCCTAAGTTAGATAGGTGTGTGAAAAGATCACATACTTAAAAAGTAGCAAAGAATGCTAACAAGTTTGCTCCCGGAAATTCTCAAACTCATGTGAACACACCTTCTCAAACACCTCATCAAAATATGCATAAAGCATGTACGTACTGTTTCTCTTGTACCTATGCTGAATAGGACTCCTCCTGATATGGATGCTACTCCCTCCATAAACTCCAAGTAGTACTTGTGTGCATAAAGAGAATATGTACCTGAATACTTAACATAAGATGTAAATCTTATGTTAACCACCATCCAATGTCTTTGAAGTAGCCCGAAATCTTCATGTAGAAGACAATCTTCAACTACAACATGTAGATGGCCGATCCTCACCATCAAGCTACTAATGACCAAGTCTTCTTGCCATGAACAAGAGATAACCTCCTCTCCATGAGCTAGAGTGTGAGCACACCCTTCATCTTCTCCAAGAAGAATCATTAAGAAGAATCTTGGAACCTGTGACTGAAAACTCTCAACTTAGTGTATTATGAACACTGCTGGTTCATTTCTGACTGTACTCAAGTCAAATCAACTCAACTCAACTAAAATCAACTAAAATCAGCTGAAATCAACTGAAGTATGAGTCAATAAATCTATGATGTCATCATGTCTTCATCCTTTAAATCCTTCATACCTCTTCCTTGAGAACCTGGTATAAACATATATGTGCGCACTTCTCAAATATACCTTTCTGAAATATCAAGCTTCTCTTCAATAGAATTCTGGAACCTTCTCCTGAACCGGAACATCCTAACAAGAACTTTCTCCAAACATTCTTCTTCTTCCTTCTTCTTTTAAAGATGGAACATAAAGAGAACCTGACAAAGGAAATATAGGAATACCTGAAATAGGAATACCTGTAGGTATGACTCTGCATTCTTTCACATATGGCTGAAAATAAGTCCTCATGTTTCATCACCCCCCTTGATGATTAACACTAGTATCCAGTATTCTTCAAATTATATTAGACTTTATGAAATCTTGGATGTCCTTCTTCATAAATATGATCTTCAGTGATCAATACCTGTATGTGAAACAAAATCTCTGAACCCTTTTTATTAGCATTGTACACATGCCAGTAGCTTTCCATGTCATAAAACCTTGCTGAATCTAGCATAACAAAACCTTGCTGAAAGCTTTATAGGATTCATAAACTTCTGTAACATAACAAGTATCTTCTATCTTTCTGCAAAAAATATGATAGAACCTGAATCTTTGACTTACTTCTTCCAATGTTAAGAATCCTTACAAACAAAGGATAGACAACTGACTCATAAAAAGATCATACAAGATCTATTCAAGATCAATGATCTCTCTTGTGTAGAATATGCTCTTATCAAACCTTCATGTCTGAATGTTTGATTTGCTACCTAAATGTCTCTAAGTGTCCATGCTTCTCAAAAAGTTGTAAAACTTTTCTACAAACAAATCCTTCCCAAGAATCTCTAGCTCCTACTTGAAACATAAGTGGACAAACTTCTCACCTTGAGAACTCCAAAAGCTGCAAGTTGATACTTATCCTATTTTACACGGGTGAAATGTGACAGTACCTACTTGATTTTCTTTTGGCTAAATCCACTTCTCAATCAAGTGATAGGATATGATGGAACACCTTCTTGAATACAAACATGTATTCAAAAATCTAGACAATCATAGAAAGTAGATTCTCCATTGACTTGTATATCAACAATTCTGAATTTTTTGAAGTTTTCTGAAAATACTGAATATGAGGTAACCTTTTCCAAACATAAAACCTCAACCCAAGTCTTCAACATCTGCTACAAAAAACTCTTTTACCTCAAGAATTAGATAAAGAACAAATATACTTCTTTGCAACTTGTCATATACCAAGTAGCTCTGTATTGACACTCCAAGAATTCTTTGAGGGAACATATAAGCTGCCTGCTCAAAAGCTTCAACTAAAACATAACTCATACACATATGAGTCAAAACCTATATCTGCTGCTTTTCTTTCTCTCAATGGAATTCTTTGTCAAATCTACTAAATCATGACTAAGTGTAATGCAAAACAAGAAACTACTTGATGTTCTCGTAGACTTGTCTTTGGGTGTAGAGGATAAACTAGGATAGTATATGGAAAATATATGAGAAAAGGAAGCCTTACTTTTCTTTTGGAAATGATGGAATTTCTTCTTTTGCACCTTTCTCCCACCTGATGATGTCAACATCTTCAAACTTCTCTTCCATACCTTTTGTTCTCTTCATCTTGAAGTAGCAAGCACTCTTGACTTTTTCAAATGAACTTTTCTCTTCCTCTAATACTAAGAGTAAGAGATAAAACAAACATGGTATACAAATGGAAGTGAATATAGAATCATGTTTTATCATCTCCTCATATTTCGGAATCAAAATGATGTTTCAAATGTCTGAAACGACTAAATTCACCAATCTTTTGTTTGAATGATGAAATATCCTTCTAGAGTTACCTCTCTAGATCACATTTGTACCTGGATATTCAACCAACTTGCAATAAAAAATTGGCTGAAAACAAAACTCATCCCATCTTCATGTTTGTCTTCTTAGATGAACTTTCTTGCCATGAAAGAGATCTCTCAAAACTCTCTAGAAAAACCTCTAGATACCTATTTTTATGTAGCCTTTAACTTTCAAAGAATGAAAGTGTATAAAAGCATTCCTTGAAACCTTCAAATCTCTTCATAACTGCTCTTCTAAGACATGACCTACAAATGATAATCTGATAGTAGGAAGTGATACGTGTGATTTGATGTTGATCTGATTCCTTCATCTTCTCTAAACCATTGTTCTTCCTTGAATTTGAAGTAGCCTTCTCTTCATCAAGTATGGGTCTTCAAATAATACTTTTGTAAAGTATTTGCATACTCTTCCAAAAATATTCAGCTGCTAACAGATCATCAACTTCATACTCCACATTGATGAATACACATGTGACTGAATTTTCTAATTCTCAAATCTCTACCCATCTAGATTAAGTGTGTATGTCAAATGTCAAATGTTAGAGGATGCCTTTAAATCATATGTTGTAAATCTAGAAGTGTGGAAAACCTGAGAATCTAAATGAGCCTTAATGCATTGATGCCAAAGATCTAAAGTTGTGAAACCAAATCCTTAGTGCTCTGATACCAAATGTTGGAAGTGAGGTAGGCCCTTGGCTCATGTCATAGGTCCATGGTTCCATAGTTCTAGTATATACAACATTAATTCCAGCATTCTTCAATATTGAGAAAACATGAACATACCACAACTTAATCATACAGATGATGAGAAAAGATAGAGAAAGAATAGACGACATGTGTAAGGTGTTACGTAAACCTCGCTTACTCATAGTATCATATATACCAATGTTCAATGTACAATGTGGGAGCAAAACTCTCAACCACTCTATGTGATGAGAAATAGATGAATGAGTGAATGTACAAATGTAACAAACATATTCAGATGTATGGGCAGAAATCTGAATATACATGAGATGTGTGACCTTATAGGTTATAGAAGAGTGAATATGAGTGACTGAAAGAGGAAGGACCAGTGTGAAACTGATAATCAACAAACCTTCATCTAACCTTAGGCTATGGAAGACCCTAAGTCTGATACGTGTGTGAAAAGATCACATACTTAAAAAGTAGCAAAGAATGCTAACAAGTTTGCTGTCGGAAATCCTCAAACTCATGTGAACACACCTTCTCAAACACCTCATCAAAATATGCATAAAGCATATACATACTATTTCTCTTGTACCTATGCTGAATAGGAATCCTCCTGATATGGATGTTACTGCCTCCATAAACTCCAAGTAGTACCTGTGTGCATGAAGAGAATATATACCTGAATACTTAACATAAGATGTAAATCTTATGTTAACCACCATCCAATGTCTTTGAAGTAGCCCGAAATGTTCATGTAGAAGACAAACTTCAACTACAACATGTAGATGGCCGATCCTCAGCATCAAGCTGCTAATGACCAAGTCTTCTTGCCATGAACAAGAGACAACCTCCTCTCAATGAGCTAGAGTGTGAGCACACCCTTCATCTTCTCCAATAAGACTCATTAAGAAGAACTCCATAGGTGCTCCTCAACATGCTTCAAGTTAGCACCATGGCTGCCCCATGTGCTAGACGAAACACCACCTCTATTGAGGTCCAAGCTCAAGGCTTGTATTGAAAACTAGGTGAGGGATGAATAGAAGTGACCCCAAGCACTTGTTATATAGTCTTTTGTCTACCTTGAAAAGCAATAATAAAGCACATGATCGTAGTGATCATACAAAAAAACACTCTATCATAGCGATCGTTTCAATTCAGCAAAAATAAAACGGGGTCCATCTTTGATATGAAAAGCTGAATAGAATCAGCATTTTTGCTATTTGCCATGTACGGGGATCGAACCCACGCGCCATGGATGGAAGGACAACGTCTTAACCACGATGGCTGGCACCTTTGCTTGTACATAGAGTAAAACTGAAGACTATAAATTCTGTATGCTGGAAGCAAGATGGACCAATAGACATTGTTTTTCCAACAATCCCCCTTGCAATGGCATATTGGTTCAATCTGGACTGGATGTGCAAACTATCACAAGCTGCAAACTATTACAAGCTTCAAGCTTGTACTCGCGATACTTCATAACTTTTCTTCAAAAGTCTTCTTCAAAACTGAATTTGATTTTCCTTCAAAAAATCTGAACTTGCTGAATATGAACCATAATACTTGAGAAAATATGCAAACTAGGTATCCAATAGTGTACCCATCAAGCAATCATTGCTTGACAACAAATATAGCATGAATTGTCTCCAAACCTGCTATCTCCTGTTTTCAAAAACCTGAAAACATACACTAGGATCCACATATTTGCATTTACCTTACAAAAAGGTTTCTTAACGTACTCCTGCTGTGTCATGTAGATACACTAAACAAAATCAAGAACTGAATCCTGGAACCTGTGACTGAAAACTCACAACTTAGTGTATTATTAACACTGCTGGTTCATTTCTGACTGTACTCAAGTCAAATCAACTCAACTCAACTGAAATCAACTAAAATCAACTAAAATATGAGTAAAAAAATCTATGATGTCATCATGTCTTCATCCTTTAAATCCTTCATACCTCTTTCCTTCAGAACCACGTATAAACATATATGTGTGCACTTCTCAAATATACCTTTCTGAAATATCAAGCTTCTCTTCAATAGAATTTTGGAACCTTCTCTTGAACAGGAACATCCTAACAGGAACTTTCTCTAAACATTCTTCTTCTTCCTTCTTCTTTTAAAGATGGAACATAAAGAGAACCTGACAAAGGAAATATAGGAATACCTGTAGGTATGACTCTGCATTCTTTCACATATGGCTGAAAATAAGTCTTCATGTTTCATCACCCTCCTCGATGATTTAACACTAGTATCCACTATTCTTCAAATTATATATGACTTTATGAAATCTTGAATGTCCTTCTTCATAAATCTGATCTTCAGTGATCAATACCTATATCTGAAACAAAATCTCTGAACCCTTTTTATTAGCACTGTACACATGCCAATAGCTTTCCATGTCATTCCTCAGCTTTCGAAATTGTAGAATAAGGTTAACTGAATCTAACATAACAAAACCTTGCTGAAAGCTTTATAGGATTCATAACCTTCTGTAACATAACAAGTATCTTCTATCTTTCTGCAACAAATCTGATAGAACCTGAATCTTTGACTTACTTCTTCCAATGTTAAGAATCTTCACAAACAAAGGATAGACAACTGACTCATAAAAAGATCATACAAGATCTATTCAAGATCAATGATCTCTCTTGTGTAGAATCTGCTCTTATCAAACCTTCATGTCTGAATGTTTGATTTGCTACCTGAATGTCTCTAAGTGTCCATGCTTCTCAAAAAGTTGTAAAACTTTTCTACAAACAAATCCTTCCCAAGAATCTCTAGCTCCTACTTGAAACATAAGTGGACAAACTTCTCACCTTGAGAATCCCAAAAGCAACACGTTGATACTTATCATATTTTACCCGGGGGAAATGTGACAGTACCTACTTGATTTTCTTTTGGCTAAATCCACTTCTCAATCAAGTGATAGGATATGATGGAACACCTTTTTGAATACAAACATTAAATCTAGACAATCATAGAAAGTAGTTTCTCCATTGACTTGTATATCAACAATTCTGAATTTTCTGAAGTTTTCTGAAAATACTGAATATGAGGTAACCTTTTCCAAACATAAAACCTCAACCCAAGTCTTCAACATCTGCTACAAAAAACTCTTTTACCTCAAGAGTTAGATAAAGAAGAAATATACTTCTTTGCAACTTGTCATATACCAAGTAGCTCCGTATTGACACTCCAAGAATTCTTTGAGGGAACATATACACTGCCTGCTCAAAAGCTTCAACTAAAACATAACCAATACACATATGAGTCAAAACATTTATCTGCTGCTTTTCTTTCTCTCAATGCAATTCTTTGTCAAATCTACTAAATCATGACTAAGTGTAATGCAAAACAAAAAACTGCTTGATGTTCTCGTAGACTTGTCTTTGGGTGTAGAGGATAAACTAGGAAAAGTATATGGAAAATATATGAGAAAAGGAAGCCTTACTTTTCTTTTGGAAATGATGGACTTTCTTCTTCTGCACCTTTCTCCCACCTGATGATGTCAACATCTTCAAACTTCTCTTCCATACCTTTTGTTCTCTTCATCTTGAAGTAGCAAGCACTCTTGACTTTTTCAAATGAACTTTTCTCTTCCTCTAATACTAAGAGTAAGAGATAAAACAAACATGGTATACAAATGGAAGTGAATATAGAATCATGTTTTATCATCTCCTCATATTTCGGAATCAAAATGATGTTTCAAATGTCTGAAACGACTAAATTCACCAATCTTTTGTCTGAATGATGAATTACCCTTCTAGAGTTACCTCTCTAGATCACATTTGTACCTGGATATTCAACCCACTTGCAACAGAAAATTGGCTGAAAACAAAACTCATTCCATCTTCACATTTGTCTTCTTAGATGAACTTTCTTGCCATGAAAGAGATCTCTCAAAACTCTCTAGAAAAACCTCTAGATACCTGTTTTGATGTAGCCTTTAACTTTCAAAGAATGAAAGTGTATAAAAGCACTCCTTGAAACCTTCAAATCTCTTCATAACTGCTCTTCTAAGATATGACCT
Source organism: Ceratopteris richardii (assembly GCA_020310875.1). Classification (NCBI taxonomy): domain Eukaryota; kingdom Viridiplantae; phylum Streptophyta; class Polypodiopsida; order Polypodiales; family Pteridaceae; genus Ceratopteris; species Ceratopteris richardii. Next base: position 147,100,122 of record CM035407.1, read on the forward strand.
GCAAATGATAATCTGATAGTAGAAAGTGATACTTGTGATTTGATGTTGATCTGATTCCTTCCATCTTTTCTAAACCATTGTTCTTTCTTGAATTTGAAGTAGCCTTCTCTTAATCAAGTCTGGGTCTTCAAATAATACTTTTGTAAAGTATTTGCATACTCTTCCAAAAATATTCGACTGCGAACAGATCATCAACTTCATACTCCACATTGATGAATACACATGTGACTGAATTGTCTAATTCTCAAATCTCTACTCATCTAGATTAAGTGTGTATGTCAAATGTCAAATGTTAGAAGATGCCTTTAAATCATATGTTGTAAATTTGGAAGTCTGGAAAACCTAAGAATTTGAATGAGCCTTAATGCATTGATGCCAAAGATCTAAAGTTCTGAAACCAAAACCTTAGTGTTTTGATACCAAATGTTGGAAGTGAGGTAGGCCCTTGGCTCATGTCACAGGTCCATGGTTCCATAGTTCCAGTATATACAACATTAATTCCAACATTCTTCAATATTGACAAAACATGAACATACCACAACTTAATCATAGAGATGATGAGATAAAGATAGAGAAAGAATAGACGACATGTGTAAGGTGTTACGTAAGCCATCGATTACTCATAGTATCGTATATACCAATGTTCAATGCTTTGACACTTCTCTTTATCAGTAAGCTGTGGGATGTCTTATATATGCATGCAGCACAAGGCCGGATATACAATATGCAGTTTCCTAGTTGAGTCGATTCATGCATAGCCCTAGTACTAAGCATTGGCAAGCGGTGAACACATGTGTTTAGATATCTCAAAGGCACTTTGAGCTTAGGTCTCTTTTATGGCAGAGATATTCAACCATGCTTGCATGCTTTTACAGATAGTGATTGGGTTAGTTGTTATGATACTTGCGTGTCCACTAGTAGTAATTGCTTTTTCCTTGGAGACTCATGCATATCTTGGTTGAGTAAGAAGCAACCTATAGTGGTGACATTGAGTTGTGAAGTTGAGTACAGGGTAGTTTTCATAGCTACAATGGAGTGTATATGGTTGAGACGCCTATTGATGGATCTTCACATGGAGATTGATGTTGCGACACATATTCTCACTGATAGTCAAAGTGCATTGGCTGTTGCACAAAACCCAGTGTTTCATGCACAGACCAAACATATTGAGGTGCATTATCATTATGAGAGAGCACCTTCATGTAGGAGATATTGATTTGATATATGTGCCTACACAAGATAATGTGGAAGACATACTCACCAAAGCTCTTTCATGGGAAAAGTTTGAAGCTTTTCGCAATGCTTTAGGCTTATTACCTTGTGGGGGTTGATCTATCACTCCCTGTATGTGTTCACATCATTCGCTCCAGGGGGGTTTGTTACACTTATATGTTCCTCGAGTAGCTTTGATGTGAAACTTTTCCCTATACATGGGCACTTTTTACTTTAGTGCTGGCTAGAGGTTTTTTCCCCATGTTAGTGCATACATGATACACTCATATGTGGTGGTACTTTGTACTCGGGGATATTATTCAGCTCTTACTTTAGTTCAGTTCATCGTCAATAGAGAGAGCTATTCCAACCATCGTCTTCTCTGCATGTCTTGTTATGTTTGTGCTCCTTGTGTGTGCTTCTCATGTGTCTCTCACACTTCTACACACACCCAACACTCGAATCCTCAACTAGGAACCTAAATGCTATCTCAATTGATGTGGAAACTACCTTGCAATCCTCAAAGTCAAAATGATGAAGTAGTTTTTCAACATACTTTGCTTGATGCATAACAATTCCCCCCTCCCCTCAACGGATACAAACTGAATTCCAGGATAGTATTTCAAAATACCAAGATAAGTGACATCAAAATTATGCTGCAAATCAGGCATAAGAATGTCAAGTTTTGCATCACATGACCCAGTCAAGAGTATGTCATTGACATAAAGAACAAGCACTGTAAGATCAACCCCATCTTTGTGTACATAGAGTGTGCTTTCAATTGGACTACATGTGAAGCCAAGAGCAATAAGTGCCTATGGATTTTGTCATACCATGCATGTGGAGCTTGCTTGAGACCATACAAGGCTTTATGCAAGTGACAAACGATATGCTTTTTCCCTTTCATGGCAAATCCAGGAGGTTGCTTCACATAAACCTCTTCTTGCAAATCACCATTCAAGAAAGATGTTTTTATGCCCAACTGATGTATCTCCCAACCTCGATGGGCAACCAATGCAACCACGGTACCAAATGGTAGTCATGTGTGAAGTAGGTGCAAAAGTTTTGCGTATATAGAGATGAATAATAGAACCTGAAATGTCGGGTATTCATCTGAGTTAGAGATGGTAAGGAAGAACTACTCAGTATAGGAGAGTTTTCCATGGCTATGAGCGAAGTGAGGCCAAGCCATTCTGTACACATCTTCTCTAATAGAAAACACATACTTATGTGAAAAGATCTGAGCGCATTCTCCTTGTGTGAAGAAATCTAAGTGATTTCATGTTACTGTGAAAGTTAGTTAGCAGTTACAATTATCTCAGTACACGTTTTACGGTACTTCTGCAAGTTAGATCTCGTGGTATAGTGTAAAGTTTTTCATGAGAGATAGTTCATCTTGAAGCCAGTAGTCTCAACTATAAACTGATCAAAGAGATTTGTAAAACGGGACATGTACACACAGTACTAAGTCTGACCGTAAAGGCATCCAGAACTGGTGAAGTTTTTATTCAAACTTCAAATAAAGTTCATTCAGTGAAGGAAGCTCAGTTATTACTTCCTTACTTCATACACACACATTTGAAGTAACTACAAACAAAGTTGCAGTTGATTCCGGTAACATTTCGATATAATTACGGTGACAGTCCAGTGATATTCCGATTTTCAAAACATAGTTTTGGTATAGTTAAGTGGCTGAAAGATTATCTAACAGTAATCAAACACAAAATTGTAAAGGTTTGAAGTAAACCAGATCAGTATTGAAGCCTGAAGAAAAGGTGAAGTTTCCGGTAAAGTGAATTTTCAGATTTCACTAAACATAGTTATAAAGTTTTCCAGTTTCAACAAGTTTGCTAAGCTACTGATGATTATAGAGGTGTTCTAATATCACTCTAGCTTAGTTCTTGTTGTGACGTGGCAAAATTCCGCAGCTTAGTTTACAAGTTTATGGTCGCGTCGTCAAGTGTGCGGTGGTATCAGAGCAGAAAAGGTTCTGAAGAGCAGAAAACGTTCTCAAAAGTAAACGGAAGTAAAGATACAAGAGAAAGTGAAGAATTCTTCTTAAGGAAAGTGAAAGTTGAGGTGATCAACAACAAACGGCATCAAAGAAGCGTTCAGAAGTTATTCTCAAGGGTAAAGATTTACAAAAGGTAAAATCTTTTAACGTTATACTCACCGGCAGTAACAGAAACAAGAAGATTCTGGCAAATCACATTTCTATTGACAAATTGGATAGAGATGACTATCCCGCATGGGTAATGCGAATGGAAGCCTTACTTATGAGTAAGGACTTAATGATATATGTGACAGGAGAAGAAAAGAAGCCTACTTTTGAAGACGACAGTCAACATAAGAAAGATGCAACGGCAAGAGCGTATATCCACAATACCGTTACAGATCATCTACTACCACACATTAGAGGTCTGGAGAAAGCGGAAGATATATGGAGTGCATTGGAAGATCATTTCCAAAACACTACTAAAGCTAGGAAGGCTAGCTTATGGTCATAATTTACAACATTCAAGAAAAAACAAAGTCAAAGCATTAGTGATTATGTCACTAAGATGAAGGACTTGGCACACAGTCTTGGATCTATTGACGAAGATATTGAAGACCACAGGTTAATAGCGCAAGTACTTGTAGGACTGAGAGGAGATGAAAGGTGGAAACCTTTCGTACTCTCAACTGAACTTTCATTAAATCATTTTGTACTAGATTTAAATCAGTTACTTGGACTAATGCTAACATTTGAGCAAGATTTGAAGACAGATGGAGATAAAGGACAAAGTTCTGCTATGTACACAAATAATAAGAGGAAAGGTGATAAAGGTAAAGAAAAAGATGAAGAAGAACTGACTACTCAAGCGAGTTATACAAGAGGACGAGGTAATGTCAGAAATAAAAGTAGAGGTAATACAAAAGGAAGAGTTAATCAAAATAACAACAAGAAGGCTTGTTGGATCTGTGGATTAAGCAATCATTTGGCTCATGATTGCTGGCATAATTCTCAAGGATCAAGTCAGAATCAGAATAACAATATCAGAGGCAAAAGCGGAAGATATCAAAGAGGTAGACAAAGCCAAAGAGGCGGATATGGTAGAGGTGGAGCAAGAAGTTGGGGATAGAATCAGTCTCACAACACTACCTACTACAACTATGCGAAGGATACGCAGAATGACAATCATACAACATTGATGATGAATTCGATAAGCATGTCAGAGAATGAAGATCTCAAGGTATTCTATATTGACTCTGGTTGTTCAAATCATTTGTCAGGAAATATAGAATTGTTATCAGAATTGGAAGGAGGAATTTCAAATCATACAGTACAAACAGGTGATAACACAAAACATAATGTAAGGTCAATTGGAAAATTAAAGTGTAAGAATGGAGCTGACCTACTAACAAAGTGTTAGTTCCAACAATCCCGAAGAATCTGATCAGCGTGGGTCAGATAGTAGAAAAAGGTTTTCAAGTCAGGTTTACAAATGAAGGAGTATTTGTTGAAGATCCAGAGAATGGATACAATCAAATTGTCCATGGTAAAAAGGAAGGTAGACTTTTTACTCTTAAAGTACAAAGAAATGTTGGTCAAGCTTTAATCACACATGGTGATGGAGTGTTTACAGAATCGGACCTCTAGCATAAGAGGTTAGGACACTTTAATGAAAAAGGAATCAAAGCAATGGTGGAGAAACAATCCGTAAAAGGATTACCGAATATGAAGAATCAACATATGATTCACAAATGTGAAGCCTGTAAGATGGGAAAAGCACACAGGTTACCATTTCAGAAGAAGGGTTACAAACACGATGGTGTGCTAGAACTCGTACATACAGATGTATGTGGACCTACAAAAGAAGGATCAATCAGTGGTTCAAGGTATTACGTTCTTTTTATTGATGATGCAACAAGATGGATAACTCTTTATGTTTTGAAAGAAAAGTGAGAAGTATTTGGAGCTTTCAGGCATTTTCATGCATATGCTGAAAGACTTACAGGACAAAAACTCAAAAGACTAAGGTCTGATCGAGGAGGAGAATATTTTTCTCGAGAATTCAATGATTATCTGTGGAATGCAGGTATCAAAAGAGAAATAACTTGCAGGTATACACCGCAACAAAATGGAGTAGCAGAAAGGAGAAACCGAACTCTAGTAGAGTTTGCAAGGGCAATGTTAAAGGAGAAGAATTGTCCAAACTATCTCTAGGCTGAGGCTGTAAATACAGCAACATATCTGGTAAATAGATTACCATGTACAACTTTAAATGGAATGACCCCTTATGAAGCTTGGTGGGTTAAGAAACCAACACTTGATCATTGTAAAGTGTTTGGATCAGTTGCTTATGCTTATGTACCATCACAACTTAGACATAAGCTTGAACCAAAAGCTAAAAAATACGTGTTCATCGGATATGATGAAAAGCAGATGGGTTACAGGTTATGGAGTCTGTTAACCAAACAATTTACTGTTTCCAAAGATGTGACATTTGATGAAGGAAAGAGTTGGTATGCAGATAAAGAGCATAGTGATGAAACATTTGACGAAGAGGCAAGAAGGATTGAAAAAGGTAAATCACATATGCAGGTGAATGGAGATGAAGATTATATGCAGGCAAGTACATCCAAGATCGGATCAACTATGAGGAATGAAAATGGACCGAGATTTGATGAAGAAGTGTATTCAGATACACATGAAGAGTATGAATCAAGAAGGTCAAACAGGGTAAGGAAACAACCAACAAGGTATTCCTATGATACTTCTTATTTGACTCGGAAAAATTATGCTTACTTAGCAAAGGAGGATGAAGAACCTCAGAATTACAATGAAGCAAAAGGTAAGGAACAATGGGAAGAAGCAATGAAAGAGGAGTTCAATGCGCTGGAAGAGAACAAGACTTGGGAACTTGTTCCAAAACCAAATGGTAAGAAAGTGATTGGAAATAAATGGGTTTACAAAGTTAAGAAACTTGCAGATGGAAGAATAGCCAGATACAAAGCTAGACTGGTAATCAAAGGCTATGCTCAGACGTATGGTATAGATTATGATGAGACATTCAATCCGATGGCAAAGATGTCAACCATAAGGACATTGATTGCTATAGCAGCATCAAAAGGATGGAAGCTAAGTCAATTGGATATAAAGAATGCATGGATATATATCAGATGAAGTCTACATGGAACAACCTGAAGGGTTTGTAAGTTCAAGTTACCCAAATCATGTTTGCAGATTAAGAAGAGCACTCTATGGATTGAAGCAAGCTCCAAGAGCTTGGAATTACAGACTTGTGAAGTATCTCAATGACTTTGGATACCAAAGCTCAAAAGCAGATGCAAGTCTGCTCATTAAGAGAACAGATGAAGGTATGATCTACATTTGTATTTATGTAGATGACATTATAATCATAGGTACCTGAGATGAAGGAATCAAGGAGGTAAAGAGATTGCTTGAAAAGGAGTTCAAAATCAGTGATCTAGGAAAGTTATCATACTTTCTTGGAATGGAAGTTACATATACAGATCATGGTGTATATGTTTCGCAAGAAAGGTATCTCCTAAGCTTACTGAGGAAGTTTAACATGGAGAATTGCATAGAAGCTTCAACACCGCTTGAAGTCAATCATAAACTCAACAAATATGGTGGTGCAGAGTTTAAAGATATGAGGAAATATCAATCTTTAGTGGGAAGCTTGATTTATGCTACGCTAACAAGACCAGATCTTAGTTATGTAGTAGGAGTTCTCTCACAATTCATGCATTGTCCGAAGGATCAACATTGGGTTGCAGGACAAAGAGTTCTTAGATATATCAAAAGAACTATAAAGGAAGGATTATATTATCCTTTTACGTCAGATATAAAGCTGAGAGCATATAGTGACTCAGACTGGGCAGGAAGTCAAGATGACAGAAGGTCAACACATGGGTATATGATATACCTAGGAGATAAGCTTGTCAGCTGGTGTTCAAAGAAGCAGCAGACAGTGGCTTTATCATCAACAGAAGCAGAATATAAAGGACTTGTGGAAGTAGCTAAAGAAGTGATATGGATGCAGACCTTGTTCAAAAGTATGGGTATTGATCAAGGTATACCTATCATAGATGGAGATAATATGAGTTCGTTGTATCTTGCAGCAAATCCAATATTTCATGCAAGAACAAAGCACAGAGATTCAATATCATTTCCTGAGGGAAAATGTAATGGAGAAGGAGATTGAAATAGTATTCACTCCCACAAAAGATCAGATTGCAGATATTCTGACAAAGAGCTTGGACGGAGTAAAGATAAGCAGATTCAAAGAAATAGCAGGAATAAAAGAAAAGAAGAATATATGAAAGATCAGAGAAAGCAAATTAGTGATTGAGGGGGAGCTATTGGAGATTCACTCATTAATTAGACATAAAGACCTGAAGATGTATGAAGGATAAAGAAAGACAAAGAAAAGTTGAAACAAAGCATTCAAAAAAATCAAAGTCTTAGTGAAGGGACAAATTCACGCCTGTAATATACAGCGTAGAAACTTCCAAAATTACGAGTTTTTTGAATCTCGGATCAAAATGTATATAAGAGAGTTGAGAGAGTGCTTAGATATAGATAGAGAGATGAGGTATGTGTAGTAGACACAAGAGTGCGTATGTAGAGATGAATAATAGAACCTGAAATGTCAGGTATTCATTTGAGTTAGAGATGGTAAGGAAGAACTACTGAGTAAAGGAGAGTTTTCCATGGCTATGAGCGAAGTGAGGCCAAGCCATTCTGTACACATCTTCTCTAATAGAAAACACATAATTATGTGAAAAGATCTGAGCTCATTCTCCTTGTGTGAAGAAATCTAAGTGATTTCATGTTACTGTGAAAGTTAGTTAACAGTTATAATTATCTCAGTACACGTTTTATAGTACTTCTGCAAGTTAGATCTCGTGGTATAGTGTAAAGTTTTTCATGAGAGATAGTTCGTCTTGAAGCCAGTAGTCTCAACTATAAACTGATCAAAGAGATTTGTAAAACGGGACATGTACACACAATACTAAGTCTGACCGTAAAGGCATCCAGAACTAGTGAAGTTTTTATTCAAACTTCAAATAAAGTTCATTCAGTGAAGGAAGCTCAGGTATTACTTCCTTACTTCATACACACACATTTGAAGTAACTACAAACAAAGTTGCAATTGATTCCGGTAACATTCCGGTATAATTACGGTGACAGTCCGGTGAAGTTCCGGTGATATTTCGGTGAGTTCAAAACACAGTTTTGGTATAGTTAAGTGGCTGAAAGATTATCTAACAATAATCAAGCACAAAATTGTAAAGGTTTGAAGTAAACCAGATCAGTATTGAAGCCTGAAGAAAAGGTGAAGTTTTCGATAAAGTGAATTTTCAGATTTCACTAAACACAGTTATAAAGTTTTTCAGTTTCAGGAAGTTTGCTAAGCTACTGATGATTATAGAGGTGTTCTAATATCACTCTAGCTTAGTTCTTGTTGTGACGTGGAAAAATTATGCAGCTTAGTTTACAAGTTTCTGGTCGCATCATCAAGTGTCAACAATACATTAACAACATGGATATCAGGGGTGGGCTCAATTTCATGCTCATTTTCAGCCATATTTTGATGCAGATGTTCAACCATATGTGGCTGGAAAGTTTCAACAATTTTGATAATTTTTTGCTGAAAATTTTCAGCCATGTTTGGCTAGAAATTCTCTGCATTTTTTGCTTTATTTTGCTGGAATTTTTCAGCGCTTTGAGCCTCAGTTGGCTGTTCTACATGGCCATAGTCAAGTGCACCATTTTGGAGCAAAGGCGTTAATGTATCGAACACATCTTGTGAGCTAATTGTTTGTTGTTTTTTGCATTCAAGTAGAGGGAAAACTAAACTTTTAGCAAATACCATGTATCAACTCACAATAATTGTGTTCATCAATGGATGGTACAAATGATACTCCCTTACTTTCAACATTATAACCAACAAATATACATTTTTTTGCCTTTTCATCAAGTTTATGACGTTGTTGTGATGGCACAAGAGAATATGCCAAACAACCAAACACACACATATGACTAACCCTAGGCTTATGTCCATTCCAAGCCTCATAAGGAGTGATGAATCTCAATGCTTTTGTAAGGCAATGATTTAGCACATAGTTTGCACACATGATCGCTTCCATCCAAAACTTATCAGGAAGATGCTTTCCTTTAACCATACTTCATGCCATTTCAAGGAGAATTCTATTTTTATGTTCGGCAACACCATTTTGCTGAGATGTATATGGCACCATACATTGGTGTGAAATACCTCATTCATGAAGAAAAGAATTAAACTCATATGACATGTATTCACCACCACGATCCATGTGTAGAGTCAAAAGCTTGTTTGAAGATAAATTTTCATCCATATCTAAAAATTCTTTGAAGCAAGAAAATACCTCATTCTTTGCTTTAATAGGATACACCCATGTATGGTGAGTAGTATCATCAATGAAGGTAACAAAATATACATGCTTCCCAAAAGATGGAGTCTTAACGGGATCGCATACATCACTATGAACAAGCTATAATTTACTTATAGTGTGTGTATGACTATCTTTTGGAAAAGAAGCATGATGCATTTTTCCAAGAATGCAACATTCACATGCATGCTTTTCAATGGAATCAATTGTTGGCAAACCAATAACCATCTCCTTTGTTTACAAGTAAATCAAACTATTGAAGTTGAAGTGACCAAAATGAGCATGCCAAAGCTCCATTTCAGCCATGGAAGAAGTATGAGCAACCAAGGCATTTGAGGTAGCCCTCTTGTATGTATCCATGAGATACAAACCATTACATAATGTACTGGACATCACGATAATATCACCATTGCTAAAATCATGAACCATACATTTATCATCAACAAAGTGTACATGAGAGTCCAACTTTGGCAATCAATAGAACCGGAATTAAGTTCTTCTTGATACAGGGTACATACAATGCATTTTTCAAGAGAATCACACCTCCATTTGCAGTTGTAAGCTCAATTTCTCCTACTCCAATTATAGGATAAGAGACATTTTTTTCACACACCACATGTCCTCCTTTAGGTGCATCATTCAAAGATGCAAAAATATTTTGCATGATGTTATGTGCTTTGAAGCACCACTATCAAACAACCAATCTAAATCAGCCTCACTGACAACCATACATCTAGAATGCAAAGATGCATCATAATGACATGTGACAACACATGCTAAAAAATCTTGAGCCATGTTAGCTTCATCATTCTTTGCATTTGCTGAGTTTTCAGCAATAGGCATGCGGGATTCCTTCTTCTTTTCATTACGCTTAGCAAGATTTCTACACTCACCAATAGTATGACCAACCTTTTGGCAATATTTGCATTAGTTCTTCTTTTGCAAGTCAACATCATTAGAGGAGTGAGTGGAAGAGGAAGGTTGAGGCTTTGGTTTTGATGAACCCAAAGCTGAACCATACTTGCTTTTCCCCTTTTGTGAGATACCAAGTGCTTGCGTTCCCTCAATCAAACCACTCCTATTCACTCTAGGTTGCTCTTCTTGCAAAATAAGAGATACAACCTCATCAAATGCATACATATTTGGATTTCCTTTTGCAACCAAATGGAGTGTAGTGGCAAAGCTTTGAAAAGATTATGATAATCCTTTCAACAATATAGAGATGAGTGATGCATCCGAAATCATCTCATCTATGTTTGCCAATTGCTCTTTCAAGTCCTTGATGTGTGTCACATACACATCCATAGACTCATTTTCAGCCATACATACATCCTCAAGTTTCTTCCTCAACTATGCAACATGTGCTTCATTACACATGGTATACAAAGAAGCAAGAGTGTCCCATGCCTGTCTTGATGTAGAACATGACCGAATGTGTGGAACTATATGACGCTTCACAAAAAGCACAATCAATGCATGAGCTTGAGAATCTTTTCCATCCCATCTAAGCTACTCCTATGTAGGTGGATAAGGAGTAACCATTGTACTTGAGGAAGAAGCTCCATCTGTGATAGTAGATTGTGAAGTAGAAGAACCTGTAGGTCTTCGATCTACATCTTCCACTATGTTCCAAAGTTGTTTTGCAACAAGAACATGCTTCATCATGTAAGACCACATTGGATAGTTGGTCCCATCAAGCTTATCTTCAGCTTGAAGCATGCCAAACAAGTCATTACTGCCCACCATTTCACTAAAGAACAAGAATGTGAAAGAATGTTTACTTCAACGAAAGCTGAAATGAATGCTCAAATTTCAGCTCACAAACCATCACTCTGATGGTGATTTTGACTGCACAAATGCTTCAAAATGGGGATAAAAATTTAGTGTAGCTGCTGGAAATGTTTCTTGGCTGTTGAAATTCATTGTTCTATGCTCCGAAGTCGATTTTCACTGTTAAAAGTGTGCACACCACGATGCAAAAAACTAAAACATGAGAAGGAGCTAAACTTGATCTAATACCATTGTTGGGTGTGTGTAGAAGTGCGAGAGGCACACGAAGCACACACAAGGATCACAAATGCAGCAAGACACACGAAGAAGATGGATGGTTGGAATAGCTCTCTCTATTAATGATGAACTGAACTGAAGTAAGAGCTCAATAATATCCCTAAGTACAAAGTACTACCACATATGAGTGAATCATGTATGTGGTAACATGGGGAAAAAACCTCTAACCAGCAATAGAGCAAAAAGTGCCTATGTATAGGAAAATGTTTCACATCAAAGCTACTCGAGGAACACATAAGTGTAACATACATATGCTCTTACTTGAGGGTGGGTTCACACACCCACTCCCTAAATGTTTGCAAAGCAAACACATACCACGTTTGTGTGTGTGTGTGTCTTTCTTTTCTTTCAAATTTCTAACCTAATTAAAAAATAGGAAGAAGAGTGAAGTTACAAAAAAGGGATATAATTGTTGGAGTCCAAGGACTATAAAAGCATGCAAATAACACAAGGAAGAAGAAGAAGCTTGGAGCAAAATACTGAGTGTATTATGAACTGAATGTATAAAGATAAGTAACCCATTAGGGTTATAGGCATATATATAAGCCGACAGAAAAAAAACCCTAAAGAGGAAAAAAAGTGTGTGGTGTTCCTAAGTGTGTACACACACATCACTACCAAAAGAGAAAAAATCTCTCTTGGGAGTGATGCGATGAGCAAAGAGTTGGCACTCAAGTACAAGGAAGGCCAAGCTATGTGGAATGAAATCAATCAACAAGAGGAAATAAGGTCAAAACTTTGCAAAAAACTTCAAGCTTCTCCCTAGGTAGAGCCTTTGTGAAAAGGTCTACAACATTATCATGTGTGGGCACATAAGCCAAATTGATCTCTCCAATAGAGAGTCTCTTCCTAACATAATGATAGTGCATCTCAACATGCTTTGTGCGAGCATGGAACACAGGGTTCCCCACAACTTCCAATTAGCTTTGAATATCAGTAAAGATGGTGGTGATAGATGATCGAACAACACCCAAATCAACGAAAAGGCATCTAAGCAAAACACACACTCAACAATAGTTATAAAATTTGACCTATACTTAGCCTCACAGCTAGAAGTGGCCATATTAGGTTTCTTCTTTCTCAACCAAGATATGCATGAGCTACCAACCATGACATAGAGACTAATAGTGGACACATGAGTGTCATATTAAAATTTGAGTCATAAAAATCATGTAAATATGGTGGTGATGATCCCCCATTGGGATAAAACAATCCAAGTATTCGATTACCACTCAAGTAGCAAAAGATGTGCTTTAACTGCCTACCAGTGCTTGACACATAGGCTATGCATAAACTTGCTTACCTGAGAGACAAGAAATTGAATATCAAGTTGGGTTATGCATAATTAAATCAACCATGCAACAATATACTAATAGCCAATAACTTCATATGCATCTCCAACATCATGAAAACACAATCGTAAACTTGTCTACGTGGGAGTGACAATAGGTTTGCAATTTTCAAGGCAAAAACATTGCAATAATGTGTCAATGTGTTTTGTTTGAGATAATGTTATTCCCCCATCAACTTGCATAAGTGGAATGCCCAAATAATGATGGAGATGCTCCAAATTTGACATCTCATAAGAGGCATGCAAATCAACCTTAAACTCAACAATATGCTTCTTATTTGGATGATTTAGAACCATGTCATCAACATATACAACAGTAATTAGAAGTACATCATTTGCATGCTTAAATTATAAGGTGCTCTCTATTGGACCATATCTCAAGTGCATGTATCAATAGGTAGGCATGGATCTTTTATTACCAAGCATGTGGTGTTTGCTTCAATCCATATAATGCCTTTTTCAACCTACATAATTTGTTTTCAGGCCCTTTTCACACAAGACGATGGGTCTGAAATACATACACTTCTTCATGCAAATCACTAATTCCAAATGCATTTTGAATGTCCAACTTATGTGCATTCCAACCATGATGAGCCTCAAGTGACACAAATGCTATGAATAGTTATCATTCAGCTCATGGGAGCAAATAGCACATCAAGATGAATGCCCTTTTCTTGAGTGTAACCTTTGGCAAAAAGCCTAGCCTTATACCTATCAGCTATTCCATCAGGTTTACAGTTTGTCTTGTGCCCATTTAGTACCAATTGACTTTTTTCCAAGAGGAAAATCACATCCAAGTATCGTTCTTCATAAAAGCATCAATTTTTTTTTTGATTACATAACAACCATCCAAATTTCTGATTTTTGTGTTTCATCAAAAGAAATGGACTCATTCACATCACAAAGACTAGAGACAAGTGTTGGATAAAATCTAGTTTAAAAGAAGCACTATGAGAGCATGAACAAGTATAGTATGAAAAATATGCATCTAGCTTGCTATCTCTAAATTTATACATCAACCATTTAGGCATAATTTTTGCATCTTCAATGTTGGCTCTCTCATGAATAAGTTCATCCTGTAAGAAATTGCCTCACTAGGAGTAGCATTTGGCTATCCATTTGTAAAAAGAGACAATAGATTGTAACACAAATCCTTTGAGCTCACTAACGTCTTCTTGGTCTATGGGTGAGGTAGATTATAGCCTTTGATTTCATAATTGTGCTCAATGAAAATACATTTCACAAACTTATCATTTTTTTTTGTTTATGCACCAATATATGCTAGATAAGCAAAAGTGCACACATGAGTAAGAGATGGCTCTTGCATAATGGAGAAGAACTAAACATTACTCCATGTGGGATGTCCATCTTGAGTCAAGTACTTAGCCCCCATCTACTCCCAAGTGATTTCAAGCTCAAGAAAGTCTACCTTGTTGGAATGGATATGGCTTTTTGGACATTTAGCTCTTGTAATGATAAGCAAGGTCCAAGATCTATCGTCACTCCAAGAGATGAAAGATCAAGAGAGTGAGTTCTTTGTAACTTACATAGACCAAAATGGATGAGAGTATTGGAAAATTACTAAGTCTCAAAAAGACAAACACACATACTTAAGACAACCAGATTTTCAATTACCTAAGCCACATGAGGAAGAGATCTGGTGGAGCAAGAGCTAGTAGAGACTACGAAGGAAGGATGTTGTAGATGGGGATCTCCCATATTCCTAATCATGCATGAGACCTCAAATGAAGGAGGATCAGAAGGAGGAAATCCAAATCCTCAATTTTGACCTTAAATGGGTGACAACCTCCTAATCTTGAAGTAGGACAAAATGATGTATTCTAATGCCATGGCCACAAGACTTTGGATGGAGGATTCAACCTTCACAAGTTTCCATGTTATACTTTATGGAAGAATGGAATGTTAAATGGATTTTAATGTCTTGAGGTTTTTAATGCGATTGTGTTTTGATTTAGCAGGTGAAGAATCATGAGGGTGTGAACGTGCATGGACTTATTCAAATATTTTTGAAGATAGTTAGTATTTTAGTCATTTTTTGTAGAAATAATAGATCATATAGAAAGTGATGCTTTTGTAAAAATAGTAGATCACTTAGAAAGCGATGACTTTATAAATAAAGTAGATTTTTTTAAACGCACGTTTTTGAAGCACCACCATCATGTATCTTCTATTCAAGACATAATGAAAAATACCTATAAATACACGTACTCTCATAGACTCATCCATTAGAGTATGTGGGGGGGGGGGGAGATTGTACCCAATCTTGTGTTCAATCTCTTATCTCTCTCTATTTTGTGTATGCTTTTGTGAGATTTTGTTTTTGTTATATCTTTGTGTACATGTGTCTACAATATCTGATCAATAGTGGTATCAGAGCTTGCATGCATCTATAGAGGTGTACTTCTCAGTGTTTGATCATGATTTGCAACATTCGTTCACGACTCGGCATCCGTTCCGATTTGTTAATTCTCGTCTGGTCCAGGTTTGTGTTTGTCAAATCTTGTTTTTTTGGGTTCACCAATGTCTTTTTTGGATTTTTTTGAATTTATTACTGTGCCTTGTGCACTGTGCTCACTATGCTCACTGTATTCACTGTCACACTATCAATTACTCACGGAAGGCAAGAAACAAAAAGAGTAAAAAGTAGTTGAAACAAACAATGAGCAAACTCATTGAGAACTTGCGAAAAGAAAAAGAGAAGAATAAAATGTTAAGTAAATATCTCCAAAATCAATAACAATATGTGACACACATGAGATGCATTCAAGATGAACCAAACATGGATTGACATAAAGTAAGATGCAAGGTTAATTTTAGCAAATCCTATTCCTGATACTTATAGATGATCTTAAAACCTTATCAAGCAAAATTTTCCAAAGAACCTAGCTTAGAGCACCATGATAACATCTATGCTAAAGCATATCTAGAACATGAGAGATTAGCACTCTACATGAAGATGGTTGAAGTTGATCACACTATGCTAGAAAGAGTGCCTATCTCAATACCAAACATAAGGATTGTGGAACCATAGTTCCAAGAATTCACATAAAAGATGGCACCTAGGGATCCACCTCAAGACATATCCAGATCATTGAAAAAGGATATCCAAATACCTAGAGTTACAAGTACTGAGATCAAGACAAAGAAGACCATACTTAACATGGATGAGACTTGGCCTTAGGAACTTTGGGAAAGAGTTCATGAGACATAATGGAAACAGGGGCAACAACAAGATGTCTATCCTTGATGTAGTGATGGGGATGAAGAGATTCCTCTTGAAGGATCTCATTATGGAGATGCTCAAAGTTTTAGTATTCTTGACGATGAGATGAAAAGTTACACTTCCTAATTATATGGGGGATTATGAAGCAAAAAGGGAATATAAAAGAGATCCAACTATTAGAAGGAAATATACTAAGGAAAGTGAGCCACAACTATCCATGATAGAAGAACTCAAGAGGCTGAAGGTCTAGTGCA
The DNA here is from genome assembly GCA_020310875.1 of Ceratopteris richardii. Classification (NCBI taxonomy): domain Eukaryota; kingdom Viridiplantae; phylum Streptophyta; class Polypodiopsida; order Polypodiales; family Pteridaceae; genus Ceratopteris; species Ceratopteris richardii. The sequence continues at coordinate 147,116,692 of CM035407.1, forward strand.
TCCTAAAACTAGACATACTATTGGAACTTAGACCTCATCTCTAGGAAAAGCTAGCATATAGGGTGAAGCCACGTGGAGATGAAAAACAAGAGACCTCTTATGCAATCCCTCTTGGTAAAATTGGGTATTTTAATGAAGGAGATAAAGGCAACACTTGCTTTCCCATATACTACAATGGACACACAATGGAAAACATTTTAGACTTGGGAGAAAGAGCGGTAGTTGCTCCTATTCCCATGACCTTCAATGTCTATGATTCATCTCATTCCTCAATAATTACCTCCTCCCTGTCATCAACATCTATGCATTATCTTTGTTTAATGACACTTAACATTTGTTTATCCCTTTTGATGACACTTCTAGGACCCCCTAATATCTAAAATTCTCCTTCTTTTTTTTAATTGATTCCATGTCATTACATTCTAATCAACTTGATAATGATGTCATTGCAAATCATCACTAAGTTGCAAGGCGCAACCATCAACAAGTGCTAATAACCCATCATAATGCGCTAACCATGTCTTCATGCCTCTAATGACATTGTAGATATGCACATATACATACAATAACACATGGATAGAGATATGACTAAGGGACAGAAAAATACGTGTCGATGAGATAATTGAATACATACATGCATACATAAATGCATTCATGCATACATAAATGCATTCATGCATACATACATACATCCATGTATACATGCATACATATATACATGCATACATATATACATGCATACATACACATTTGGTTTGAGCTCCTCGGCTCATACTAGCAAGGTATTATATTTGTTTTAAAATTCTTCAAGATTGAGTATGATCAACGTTGCTAATCATTTGCAAAGAGGAACATAAATTTCCTCTCCTTTGCAATGTTTGAGTTGAACATTTGCGGAAGCATGCAAACAACACAAGGAAGAAGAAGAAGTTTGGAGCACAACACACAATACAGAAACTATTACCACTGGAATTTACAAAGATAAGTATCCCATTAGGGCAATAGGCGTATATACAAGTGGGGGGAAAAACCTCCTAAGCAAGGAAAAAAGTGCCCCTACGGTCCTAAAGTGTTCACACACATCACTACCTAAATATATCAACAAATCCCCCCTGGGAGTGATGTGGTGAACAAGGAGCTGGCACTCATGTATAAGGAAGTGCCAAGCTATGTGGAATCAATCCACAAAAGGAAGTAAGCCCAAGGCTTTGTGGAAAGCTTCAAACTTCTCCCTAGGTAGAGCCTTTGTGAAAAGGTCTGCAATGTTCTCCTGGGTGGGCACATATGCCAAGCTGATCTCCCCAACAGAGAACCTCTCCCTAACATAGTGATAATGCACCTCAATGTGCTTAGTGCGAACATGGAACACATGGTTCCTCGCAACTACCAATGCGCTCTGACTGTCAGTGAAGATGGTGGTGGCCGAAGACTGACCAACACCCAAATCAGCCATAAGGCGTCTGAGCCACACACACTCAACAGTAGCTATAAAAGCTTCCCTATACTCAGCCTCACAACTAGAAGTGGCCATAGTAGGCTGCTTCTTGCTCAACCAAGATATACATGAGCTACCAAGCATGAAGCAAAAGCCACTAGTGGACACACGAGTGTCATAGCAACCAACCCAATCAAAGTCAGAAAAAGCATGCAAATTTGGCAATAGTGATCCCCCCTTGGGATAAAACAACCCAAGTAGCCGGGTACCACTCAAGTAGCAAAAGATGTGTTTAACCGCCTGCCAATGCTTGACACCTAGGCAATGCATAAACTTGCTCATTTGTGAGACAACAAATTGAATATCTAGCCGAGTAATGCATAAGTAAATCAAGCATCTAGCAGCCTGCTGATAGAGAACAACATCAAATGCATCTCTAGCATCATGAAGACTCAATCGTAAAACTCTCTCCATGGGAGTGGCAATAGGTTTACAGTCTTCAAGGCCAAAATGCTGCAATAATGTGTCAATATATTTCGTTTGATACAAAGCCATTCCACCATCAACATGCATAAACTGAATGCCCAAATAATGATAAAAATGCCCCAAATCAGACATCTCAAATGAGGCATGTAAATCAGCCTTTAAATTAGGAATATGCTTCTCATGAGGACCAATGAGCAACATGTCCTCAACATACACGACAACAATCAGAAGCACACCAGTAGCAAACTTAACATATAAGGTGCTTTCAGTTGAATTGTTCTCAAAACCATGTGCAATCAGAATCAAAATGATCTTACCAACTCCCAAGATAAGATAAAAGGAGTTGTTGGTGCATGTGATAGTATTCCCTGTAGGACATGCTCGAGTGAAGTGAAGAAACTACATTGTGAAGTAATATGTTTGGTTGCCCCACTATTAAAGTACCAAACATCTGAGTCTACTGTAGACATGCACTGCTCATGAGAAGATGGGTCAAAACTGCAAACAGTAGTAAACACCCATTCTTCATCCTGCACAAGATTAGCGAACTCTGTTTTTAGTGTAGAGGCCTCTGCAACAACCATTCTGACCTCTTTCTTCTTTGCCTCCTTAGCAGCCATTTTTGGACAACTCTTAATAACATGATCATTTGCTTTACAGTATTTGCAAAACAATTTCTGATTTTCTAATTTCTTCTCATCTTTGTCTTCCTTCTTCGAATGTGCAGCATTTGTAGATTTCTGCTTACTAGTAGAAGAGCTCCATTTACCTTTGCCCTTCTAACTAGCCAGGAGAGCTTGATTTGCAACATGCATAATAGACCTATTCTGCCTAGACTGGTCTTCTTGCAGCAAAACAAAAATTAAATCTTCAAATGTTAAGGCATTTGGATTGCCTTTCATCATCAAACAAAGAGTAGAAGCAAAACTCTAATGTGAGTCGGGAAGACCATTCATAATAGTCTGCACAAGTGAGACGTCAGGAAGGACTTCATCTGTAGAAATCAAATGTTCCTTCAAATCCTTGATCTTCGTCAAAAAACTGTCCATAGAATCACCTTCATTCATGTGCTCACTCTCAAACTATTTCAGAGGTAAGTAACACGAGCCTCATTCCTAGCCTGGTACAATGTGGTAAGTGTATCCCAAGCATCCTTAGCTATTCTGTAAGAGCGAAT
>CM035407.1:147124789-147222289 GCA_020310875.1 Ceratopteris richardii
ATCTGTCTATCTGTCTGTCTATCTATCTGTCTATGTGTCTATCTGTCTATCTATCTATCTGTCTATCTGTCTATCTGTCTATCTGCCTCTCTCTCTCTCTCTCTCTCTCTCTCTCTCTCCCTCTATCTATCTATCTAGCTAGCTATCTATCTATCTATCTATGTATCGATCTATCTCTCTATCTATCTATCTATCTATCTATGTATCTATCTATCTCTCTCTCTCTATCTCTCTCTCTCTCTATCTATCTATCTATCTATCTATCTATCTATCTATCTATCTATCTATCTATCTATCTATCTATCTATCTATCTATCTATCTATCTATCTATCTATCTATCTATCTATCTATCTATCTATCTATCTATCTATCTATCTATCTATCTATCTATCTATCTATCTATCTAGCGGTGACCAAGGCATAGACCTTGGCATACCTTGTCATTGGAGTCACCGAAGTCACCGTTGGCACCGTTGGCTGCACACGAGAGAGGACCTCAATGATCAAGGAATATAGAGGTTCCGGATACTTCCCGGGAGGTCACCCATCCCAATACTGTTCCCCCTAGAGCTCGCTTAACCATGGCAATCTCTTGCCACTAAGCTTCACTCTTGTGGTGGCTTAAAAAGGGGAAAGACTAAGGTTGACATTACCTTGAACAAGTTTTGGTCCCTCAAAGCTTCATTCTTTGCTTTCAAAGCCTATTTCTGAAGCATTTTTGGGGTGTCTTTTGGAGCAATTTTGGAGTACTCTCACACATAGTTCTCTTCACACAGGTCCAAGAACATCAAGAAGAGTGTTCTTTGTACTTCTCAAACACACTCGTAAAACTACAGGTTTCTCGAGAGGTTTTTAGTTTTGATGGGAGCAGCCGCTGCAAATTTATGCAAGTTTTTAAAGCCTAAAACATCAGAGTTGACAGACACTTACAGGTGTTATTGGGTAGTTTTTGGGTTGTGTATTCAGCCTTTTAGTGTCATTTTACTGCATATATTGAGCACATACACACCATGTACGCTTCTGTGGATATCGCTTATGTACGTCCATGTGGTCATTGATATAGCGGTTACGTTCTTTGCATAAAGCCTTTTACGTTTGATAAAGAGGGTCGTGGTGAGGTTTTCTTAACTGGGAGACACCCAGATGTCGGGGTCTCTTTGCTGATGCAGGTGGAAGACTTACCCAGCCTCGCCATAGGAGATGTATGATAGTTGTTCATAGGTGCTCGATAAGCCTAGTTGGCTTCTATTGGGTAACTAATTATATGCAGTGGAGTCAGTGATTCACTATGCAGGTAGACATGTCAGTACTTGCAGTTTTATGATACTTTGACACTGGTCATATGCTAATTTTGTAGAGGATACTCTGGCAAAATTTTTCCAGATTTCTGGTTTAGTCAACTATATAGTGGTCGATTTACTCCTTGATACACTTATTTGTTGGCGTTTGGACTCTTCTAGCTCCATTATCATTCTATTCAGTTCTCTACCATCATGGCATCACAGGTCTCAGGCACATCTGGTGGATCAGGGTCTAGTGCTAGTGTTCCGAGGAGGAGCTATAACTTGCAGAGCAAAGACCATTTGAGATCCGAAAATTTGATGGCACAAACTTTGCTCTATGGAAGAATCAGATTAAAGATGTGCTGATTCAAAAGAGGCAATGGAAACCAGTAAATGTGATTTTAAAGAAGCCTGTTGACATGGATGAAGATGATTGGGATGAGTTAGATGAAATGGCCAGGTCTGCCATTCGCTTGCACCTGGCAGATAATGTTTACTTTATAGTATTAGACTGTGAAAGTGCAGAGGAGCTTTGGAAGAAGTTACGCAATACATATGAAAAAGAGACGGCATCAAATAAAGTGTATCTGATGAGAAAATTATATGACCTTCGTATGAAGGACACAGATAGTTTTGCTGCTCATCTAAATGAGTTTGATGCTATATTCTTCCAGTTACAGGCTCAAAAAATGGATATGGATAATGAAATGAAAGCAGTATTGCTCTTATGCACCCTGCCATCATCATGGGATACGTTTTGTATAGCTATTAGCAACAGTGCACCTGGTGGTAAACTCGTCTATGATGACATATGTGGAGCACTCTTGAGTGAGGAGATTCATAGAAAATCTATGGTTGGCACTCAGAGTGGAGATGCATATGATGTTCGTGATTCTTACCAAGGAAAGAATCAACAACGTGGCAAGAGCAAGAACAAGGAAAAGAATGGTCAACGAAAATAAGAGTAGAAGTAAATCAAGGAAGAGGGATATCGAATGCCATTATTGTCACAAGAAAGGACACATGAAGAAAGATTGTTATGCATTAAAGAATGCTAAAGGTAAAGGACAGAATGTTGATGGGCATGTTAAACAGTTACCTGCACCATCTACTTCGCCTGTGAAGATTGAGGAAATTAATGCTATTTCTGATGATGCTGATGTGTTGACACTTGATAGTACTATGCCATGTGAGGCACTTATGGCTGATTCTCTTTCCCACACCTGGTTGCTAGATTCTGGTGCTTCTTTCCATGTGACACCACATAGAGAATGGTTCTCTAATTATGCATCAAAGTCTCTTGGTACCGTGAGACTTGGTGACTCTTACCAGTGTGATGTTGTGGGGATTGGAGATGTGGTTGTGCAGTTCATTGATGGTTCAAAATTTACTATGCATAATGTACGTCATGTACCTCGGTTATCACGCAGTTTGATGTCAGTTGGTCAACTTGATGACCTTGGTTACAAGGTGGTCTTCTATGCTCAGTCCTTTTGTATATCAAAGGGCAATATGGTTATTGCAAAAGGAAGCAAAGTTGGCTCACTTTATCCTTTATTTGTATCACATAAAGAACACTTGTTAGCTGTTACTGAACAGCCTATGGCTTGTATTTGGCATGGTCGTTTGGGCCATATATCTCGTAGTGGGATGGAAAATCTTTCTCGTTCTGGCTACTTACCTGTGTTATCTTTCTATGATTTTTCATTTTGTGAGCATTATCAATATGGAAAGCAAACCAGAAATGTGCATAGAATGCACACTGACTCTTCAATTTGGCCTTTCGATCTCGCTCATACAGATGTGTGTGGTCCTATGCCCACTAGGTCCTTAGGTGGTTCTCTTTACTTTGTCACTTTCATAGATGATGCTACTAGAAAATTCTGGGTATATCCTATCAAATCAAAGGATGATGTATTCCCTACTTTCAGAAAATGGTTTGCTTCAATTGAGACTGAAAAAGGAACTAAGCTTAAGGCTTTACATTCAGATAATGGGGGTGAGTATACCTCACATGAATTCAGCCTTTTCTGTAAGTCTAACATAATGATTCAAAGAAAGTTTTGTTGAAAAGACAAAAGGTTTCCACCTTTCATCTCCTCTCAAACCTGCAAGCAATTGAGCAATCAATCTATGATCTTGAACATCTTCATCTATGGATCCAAGACTATCTACTAGATCCTTCATCTTAGTGACATAATCACTAATACTTTGACTTGGCTTCTTCTTGAATGTTGTAAACTCTGACCATAAACTCGCTTTCCTTGCTTGGTAGTACTTTGGAAACGATACTCCAATGCATTCTATATATCTTCAGTTGATTCCAATGCTATGATGTGTGGTAGCAAATCATCTAAAATTGTATTGTAGATGTGAACTTTTGCACTTGCATCCTTCTTCTGCCAATGCTTTAAAGCATCCAGTTCTTCTTTCTTTGGTCGGCTTTCATCTTCAAATACTAGCTTCTCTTCTTCACCTGTTATGTACACCATGAGATCCTTACTCATAAGTAAGGCTTCCATTTTCATTACCCATGGAGGATAATTATCTCTCTCCAGTTTGTCAATGGAGATATGATATGCCATAATTCTTTGCTTCTGCTTCAACCTGTGAGTTTAAACGATAAAGAATAATACCTTTTGGAGTTCTTTGTGTATCAATATACTTTTGAAGTAATCTTTTTATGCCTTGTGTCTTTTGATGCTTCAACTTTCAAACTTAAGTGAAAACTTTCCAAAGCTTCTCATACCGTTGACGCCTTCTGCTCTCTAGATTCTTTCTGCTCTCATACCACTTGTTGATGTATGAAACATCACAAGAAATGAATTAATGTGACACTAGACAACCTCTATGGTCACCATTAACTCAATGCTTCTCCAAACTTTGAGAAATGATTGCCTAAAGTGAGAACTTTGCTTCTTCAAAAATTTATAGTCACTAAAATGATATGCCTTCAATGTTTTGCTTATTACTCTTAGCACAAATATTATTTTGCGAAGATCTTTTGGTGATGAAAGTAGATGAGAAATGCTTTGCAATAATCTATTACTTGCTAAAAACTTTGCACTACACACCAAGTTATGGCCTTCACAAGTTGACCCTATACAAGCTGCCAAAATAGGAAATCCTACTTGTATTAGCTTAAAACATGTCCCTATACTGCAAATTCGATGCCTACCATCGACTTGGTGCATAAAAAGTCCACTTTTCAGCATGAATTTGATGCCGGACATTGACTTCCTACATAAAACCTCACTTTTTTAGGCGCAAACTCATCAGGTGAATCATAGGCATAGAAAATAATAGGTTATTAACTACAACCCGATGCCAGACATCAAATTGGTCCAACAACTTCCTATTTTGAAAACCTTTACAACTGTATTTGAAATAGATAGATAAAAACAATTACTTATCATCTCAATCTCGATGCCACACATCGACTTGCTTGGAAAACTTGAACTTTTAAACTCATTACTAGAACAGGCAAAGCATGGAGATGAATGAGGAGAGTCTCATACACAGAACTTTAATTAGTTCTTCTCATAGCTATAAAAAACTCAGAAGATTACATGTGATTTTTTACTCAGAGAAGCCCGACTATTTCTCAGTCATACAAAATGAATTCTTTCTCACATTCTATCTTTCTCTCTCTCTCCTTCTCTATGTGTTAGTTGATACAAACTAATTTATGTATATTTTCTCAATCTACTTACTTTTGAAAATTCTAGAACAAAAGTTAAGTCTAACTTTACAAATATATTACATGTGTGAAATTGGCCGTTCACATAGGCATGTGTTTTTCTTATTAGACTTTGACCTTCAAATTTATGTCCAATTTGTGATTGGTTATCCAACATCTATCTATCCCTCTATCCATCAATTTATCCATCTATCTACCTATCTATCTATCTATCTATCTATCTATCTATCTATCTATCTATCTATCTATCTATCTATCTATCTATCTATCTATCTATCTATCTATCTATCTATCTATCTATCTATCTATCTATCTATCTATCTATCTATCTATCTATCTGTCTATCTATCTATCTATCTATCTGTCTATCTATCTATCTATCTATCTATCTATCTATCTATCTATCTATCTATCTATCTATCTATTGATCTGTCTATCTATCTATCTTTTTGTCCATCTATCTATGTGACCATGTATCTATCTATCCATCTATCTATCTGTCTCTCAATCAATAAATCTATTTGTCTATCTATCTATCTATCTATATATATATCTCTCTCTCTCTATATATATATCTACCTATCTATCCATCTATCTATCTATCTATCTATCTATCTATCTATCTATCTATCTATCTATCTATCTATCTATCTATCTATCTATCTATCTATCTATCTATCTATCTATCTATCTATCTATCTATCTATCTATCTATCTATTTGTCTATTTGTCTACCGATCTATCTATCTATCTATCTATCTATCTATCTATCTATCTATCTATCTATTTATCTATCTATCTATCTATCTATCTATCTATCTATCTATCTATCTATCTATCTATCTATCTATCTATCCACTACAACATATCGAGGGTATACTGAGGCTGTTACTAACGAAAATGAATGGGCACAATTTCTCCACGATGTTGGTGTCACAGTCGGTATGCACGTCGAAAACATAACGCCAGTATAGGCATCGCTATAGGCATCGGTATGGGCATCGGTATAAGCATCGATATTACCGACGCTTATATCGATACCCATACCGACGACTCTGCTAGGTGTACCGACGCCCATACCGATGCCTGTGTTGGGTGTACTGACACTTATACCGACGACCATATCTGCAAATTTTTTTTTGGGTAGAGTGTGTTGTCTTTTGCTACATCATGATGTTGTTTAGCAAAAGACAATACACTCTGCCCAACTCTAAACCGAGTACATGTGATATGTACTCTAATGGCAACCAAAACATGATTTTATATGAGCAAAAATGAACCATGAATCATGTAAAAAAAGTTGTATATTCCATAAATCAAGGATGTACAACAGTGTGGCAAAGCACTTCCATATAGGAATCGAATACAAAATGTGACAAAGCACTTCCATATAGGAATCGAATACAAAATTATGGTACAGCATTGCCACATAGGAGTGTAATACAAAATTGTGGCAATGTGACAAAGCACTTCCATATAGGAATCAAATACAAAATTATGGTACATCATTGCCACATAGGAGTGTAATACAAAATTGTGGCAAAGCACTACCATACATATACGCAAGGGGATCAAAACATTTACACCTACAATCTTGCAACAAAGCATATGTGTAAAATGAGACAAATTGACATGACATTTATAAACAACAACTAAAAATACGAAACCAAGCTATAAGTTTACCTAATCATAGATTCTCCCATGAAATGATTGCTCCGCGTCCCTCTAAGTCCTGCAACAGTGCATCCAATCCATGACGATATCCATAAGCTTCTTCGGTTCGCATCGGAGGACGACCCACTGCCAACTCCTATACTAAACATGCAAAATGTTAGATGAACATACATGGTGTGCTTAACACAAACAAATTCAATAATTAAAATGATACTTACAAATTGGTAGCACATATTGTCGTATCCGCCGCTACCTAAATGCGACGTTCCAACCGTATCTAAATGTGTGGTCGCCGCATCTTGATGTTGACGATATCGATCAGGAGTATGTTGTAGCTCATCCTGAATCGATTCCCACTCTTCAACATCTAACCATACAGGCTTCGGTAAGCCTGCTCTGAAAGCATCACGAGCTTTGGACCGCCAATGAGACATCACCTCACGTGCCATATGTTGAATCCATTATGAACTCACAATAGGATGCTTAGGTGCTCGTCGATCCTCTTCATATATCGATTGTGTGATATATTTTCTGGAATCCTTATCCTGTTCGCTCCATTTTAACATGATAGAATGTCCAAACTCTATGGAGCAAAGCTATCGAATGCGCTGATGCATGGACTTTTTGGCTGCATCCATGATTGGAGCTCCATTACGTATGTGATATATCTTGGAGTCTTCATGGTCATGCGTGTGGAGAATGAGTTCTCCTATGCGCAACGGAAGTGTGTAGTGAACCCTTGTATGTCTAGCACTTGGATAAATAGCTGCACCTTACATAGCTTGCTGCTCTCAATACAAAACTCAAATGGACTTGAACCTTTAGTCAATCAAAGTAGACAAAGAGAGATTTCTAACAAGCTATAAATAACTTAATTTGGACAAGTTTTTATTAGGAAACACAACTGACAAAGATGAACTACCTGTCCACACAGGTATGCTGAAGAACTGAGCTTCACTCTCGGACTGATAGCTCTCTAAATATATATTCTTTGAGAAAGATATTTGGTACAGAAAAATTAGACACAAATAGCTTTCCAACAAGCTAAAAATCAAGTAATTTGGATGAGTTTTGATTAGAAAACTCAACTCACCAAGATAGACCACCTGCACACATAAGTACACTATAAAACTAGACTTTACTCTCTGACAGATATCTCTCAAAATATGAATCATATGAGTAAGATATTTGAGACAGTGAAAGTAGATGCCAAGGGCTTTCCAACAAGACAAAAATCACGCCATTTGGATATGTTTTGGTTGGGAAATTGAATCAACCAATATAGACTACCTATCTACATAGGTATACTGAAAAACTAGACTTCACTCTTTCACTGATATCTCACAGACTACATAAGCTTTCAAAGAGATATTTGATAGGCAGAAAGTATATGAGATAAGCTTTACAATGAATGTTTAAATGCACAAAATGGTTACATATGCACTGAGATATGAGCTCTGCAACAGAGCTATGTACAAACTGACGTGCGGCTGGAAGGAGTCTAAGGAAAAACCAAAATGACAAAATGGCTAGATCCGACTACTGGGAGCTCTTGCCTCTTTCTCTCATTGTTTTGAATGTGCTCCCACTTCACTTTTATAACCAATGAGCATTACAAAATTACGGCTCGTCTACTATTCCTTCTAAGTACATATTCAGGGCTAGTCTAAAAGTTCGGGCGATCTTTTTCTTAAGGGTTTCTAATATTTGTTTAAGGGTGTCTGGTTCTACTAGTTGCGCATCTATTCTAACAGAGCTTAGGGCTATAGCTTCGGTGAGCAAAATTTCGACCTGTGTTTGCAAAAAGGCCTCTTGTAAGTAGAACTCGTTAGATAGCGCTGCATCTCTTGAAACTTTTACTTCTGCAACCTGCTTCTGCATCTCAATTACTCGTTCTTTCTGATTGCTTAGTTGAATTTCTCGCCTTTCAATTTCTTGGTTTTGATACTGTATTGTTGTTGAATAGGCATCTCTTTCTCGTCAGAGCTGTGCAATTTCTTTCTGTGCTTGAGCTTCTTTTGCCAGGTAATGTTTCAGCATTCTGTTGACATCTGTTAGAGCCTCACTTGTTTTATGGAGTTCGTCTTCTGTCAATTTGGCTTCCCTTTGTTGTTCTTGGCTCTTTTTTACTTCCTCTGCTAGATTCGTTCTGATTTCTTCTAGTAAATTGCCTAGCTCCTTCGTTGCCTCTTCTTTTTCTTTGAGGAATTGATTCAGTTTGCTTATCTCTGTATCTGCAACGAGTAGTAATTCTTCTTTTTCTTTTGCCTTGGCCATGGCTTCATCTCGCTGGGCTGTTAGTTGTTCTTGTTCTTGGATTCTGGCCTGTAGCTGTTGTACTTGTTCATGCAGCGCATGATTTTCGGTCTTTACGGCCTGTAGTTCTTCTTGGAGGAGTGTGATGTCTGCCTCCATGACTTCCAATTTGTGCTGGAAATCTTCGCGAACAGTTTCTGTAATCTGTTTCAATTGTTGCGGCAGTTGGCTTGATAATTCGATTAGCATCTGACCCATCAATTCTAATTGAGCAAATACTAGTGTGGAGGGTGGTGGAAGAGGGGGGCGAGGTTGGGAAGACGCTGCAGTAAGTTGCTGTGATGTCGGAGGGGTGTAATTGGGGGATGAGGTGGAAGAAGCTGCGGAGTCGACGGGTGCGTTGGGTGGAATAGGAAGGTTTGGGTTTAGTGGAGGTTCCGGTGGTGGAGTGGGAATGGCAGAGGTAGTTTCTGTTTCCTTATTTTGTTTGTCGATGTTCGCGATGGTTGACTTAACGACTTTGAGTAGCTCTTCGAAAACATCTTTAGCAATTTGTTGTTCGCCTCCTTGTTGTTGCTGCTCGGTTTCTTGCTGAGAAGCTTCTTCGGTCGAGATTGTTTCTATTTTTGTCTGCTTTTCCTGTTCGTGTTGCTCAGATGATGATGACTGTGCGGATGACTCATGCTGTATGGATGTGGCGGTGTCATGGAATGTGTCTTCTTCTTGCTTTTCTTCATCTTTATCTCCTTCTTTATCTTCTTCGACTGATTTCTGTGCTTCACTCTCAGACGAGCTGATTCTGATGCGTTTTCGGCGGAGTAACTGGTTGAGTTCTTCTTCATCTTCTTCTTCATCGTCCTCTAGCAGCTGTATCGACTCCTCATGTCTCAGAATGGGCCCCCGAGGTGGTGGTTGGGCTGCACGGATTGTCGGGAAGAGAAATGAGAGTATGTGCGGTAATCGGGACCTGGGCATGCCTCCCTTGTTCACCTGCTTGATTATTGCTACACACTCCTTGTGGATACTTTGGAAGAAATAGGTCGCGAAGTTCACTGGTTCTCGGGCAGCTAAGTCTATGGCCGAGTAAAATGGCCGGGATATGCCGTAAGTGCGCTTCTGTAGGTTTAGGATCGCAACTAAGAATTGCAGGGCTGATCTTTCTGGTTCGGGTCGGTAGAGAATGGCATATTCATTAGAGGAGTATCTAGGGAATAATTCTCTCATGGTTGCTTCGGGGAGGTTAGGGCCCTTTTGTCTACCTTGCGCAGGGAGTCGGAACGACTCAGCGAATGACTGAAGGGTTATTACGGTTCGTGTAGGCAAGGTTATGATCGGCCAGTTCTGCTCTGTAGCCGGCGTGTTGGCGATGGCGGAGATGATATTAGCAAAGAAAGGGTGGGATTCCACTGAATGCCATGGCAGTTCAACGAAATTAGCAAGCCCACGGTTACGCAGGAACTCTGCTACGTCGGCAGGGATTCCATTACAGCAGGCGGCGTAATTCGCCAAAGCTTCCATAGCGCAACAAAGACAGTAATCACACAACGCAGACACACAGGGAATTCACAAGCATACAAGCACGCAAGCACAATAGCGATTTTTGACGAAACAAAAAAGTTTAAATAGATGCGTCACGGCGGAGGGTAATGAAGGATGATTAGTCATCGTGCGGTGTTTTAATGATAATTTTTTAACTTTGATGTGCGTTAGCAGCTGGAAAGGGCAGGGCGGCTAATGACATAATTATTCATCAAGACGCAGATATTTACAAACTTGCATTATTAAGTACGCAAAAATAAAAGAAGAAAAAGAAAAGAAAAGCGAGCGCCAAATGACGCGGCCCATCGAAAAACGTTTCAGTGCGGTTTAGACGCGTGTTGGTATGGTCGCAGCTTTGAACCGTTGATTACTTTTGGAAGAGGATTTCCGGTCAACGTAGTCAATCGAAAAGTTGCTGGGCCCACTTGTTCTGAAATCCGGTAAGGGCCATACCATCGTAATTTGAATTTACCAGCAGACCGATTCGACTTTGCATTATAAAAAAGGACAAGTTGTCCCACCGTAAAAACTGGAGTTTTTAAGTGTCGATCATGCATCCGAGCCTGTCTTAGTTGTACTTTCTGCATAGTTAAAAAGCTGTGCCATCGTTGCTCGTCTATTTCTCTCAGTGTATTCAACCGAAATGACAATGAGTCTTTCGGTAACAATTTCTGAGTGATTGTTACTCGTAAACTTGGTATAACTATTTCCATTGGTGCTATTGCTTCTAATCCATCAGCTAGTTTGAAAGGTGTTAATCCTGTTGTTACCTTGTATGTAGTCCGATATGCCCATAATACTGTAGGTAGCAGTTGATCCCATCTTTCCGGTGCTTCTAAAATGAGTTTTTGGAGCATATTCAGCAGAGATTTGTTTGTACTTTCGGCCAAACCATTAGCACGAGGATAATAAGGAGAACTAAACTTATGTGTGACCTGGAACGACTGTGTAAGTGCCTTCATTAAATTGTTTACAAAATGAGTGCCTTGATCTGAAACAAGTTCTAGTGGTAAACCAAAACGTGGAAAGACATCGGTTAGCAGACACATTGCTACCACAACAGCTGTAGCAGACCGTAAAGCCGAGGCTTCTGCCCATCTGGTTGCATAGTCTGTACAGGTCAGAATGTAACGGTTGTTACTGAAGACTGCTGGAGGTGTAATCGGACCGATAAAATCTAGACCCCACTTCTGGAAAGGTTCCAATGGTAAGATGCGTTGCAAAGGGAAAAGATGACGTTGCAAGGGCTGTCCAGATCTTTGACAAGTATTACATTGTTTGACAAACTGTGATACATCTTTGTACATAGTTGGCCACTAGAGACCACTTTGCAGAATTTTTTAGTGTGTTAAGTCTACAGCAAAATGGCCATTGGAAGGAATTGAGTGAGCCAAAGTAATAACTGAGTTAACTTCATGTGGTGGAATACATCAAAGTAAAATTCCGGTATGATCCACATAATATAATTCTGCAGCAATCAACCGAAATCGACGGCTGAAAACTGCAATTTTTCTGCGTACTGCCGTAGAAGTTTGAGATGGAAGGCAGCCATCATTGAGAAAGATCAGGATCTGATCATAATATGTAGATGGCATAGGTGGGTCTGTATTTACATCATTTGTTGGTTCAGAGACATAAATCGCCGGAGTTGTATCATCTATGCCTATTGGAGCTTCACCGGAATCTAAGCGAGAAAAGAAAATCTGCTAAGGCATGTGAACTGCCTGGCCGATGAATGACTTCATAGTCAAATTCCTGTAAAAGCAGAACCCATCGTGCTAATCGACCACCTAGATGCTGTTGCCGAACCAGATAGACAAGTGCAACATGATCTAGATGAAATGTGAATTTACGGCCCAGCAAATAATGTCTGAATTTCTTGACAGAATATACTAGCCCTAGACATTCTCTTTCTGTTACAGAGTAATTCTTCTCAGTAGGGGCTAATCTTCGACTTGCATAGTACATTGGCCTGAACCACTTATCAATTTGTTGCATCAAAACGCTTCCTATTCCTATATCTGAAGCATCAACAAATACATGAAATGGGCGATCCCAGCCCAGCGGCTATAAGATGGAAACTTGTGTTAATAAATTCTTTAAACGATCAAATGCTATCTGACACTCCTGAGTCCACTCAAATTGTCGAGGAGACTTGGTGATTAGCTTGTTCAGTGGTATTGCTAAATGAGCAAGCCACCGTAGGTGTCGTCCATGCCATCTTACGTGGCCCATGAAGCGCATAACTTCCTTCGATGTAGTGGGCACCGGAGATTCTAATACTGCCGTGATCTTGTCTGGATCTACTCGTATACCTTGTGCAAATACGATGTGGCCAAGTAGCTTGCCACATGAAACCGCAAACACAGATTTTTTTGGGTTTAAACAGAGTCAGTATGCTCTGCATTTCTGAAAGCAGCATCGTAAATGGAACAGGTGTGCTATCATCTTACCGAAAATTGAAAATACGTCAAGGTAAACTTGCATAAAAGAGGTGAGATAAGGAGAAAATATTTCCTGCATACATCTTTGAAATGTACTTGGGGCATTTCTCAATCCAAACCACATAACAGTACATGCGAAAAAACCCAAGTTGGTAATGAAGGCGGTCTTCGGGATATCCTGTTCAGCCATTCTAACTTGATTATACCCACTGTACCCATCTAGGAATGAATACATTTCATGTCCTGCTACTCTATCAAGCATTGTGTCAAGAAAAGGGATTGGAAAAGGATTACGCACTGTGGCTGCGTTTAGTTTCCGGTAATCTACACATATTCGCAAGTGCTTATTTTTTTGCGGAACAATAACAATTGGTGAGATCCACTCAGCGTGCTCTACGGGTACAATGAATCAAACCTTCAATAGCCTATCAAGTTCTGCTTTTACCTGTGATGCATAATTTGGATTCATCCGGTAGCTAGATTGCTTGTTCGGTCTTGCTTCCGGCTTCAGCATGACTCTGTGCTGATAGATGCGCGGGTCCAATCCTTTCATATCTTTGTAATCCCATGCAAAGATGTCGGAGAATTCTCGGAGTAGCTGGATTAAGCCTTCTTGAAATGTTTCCGGTAAGTTTTTGTTTATCTTCACAGGACGCGGATGATCTTCATTGCCTAAATTATAAGTGATCAACTGATCTTTTGGAAAATAAAATTATCGAGGCTTCTCTGTATCGTCTGCTGGCTTAAAAAGTTGTTGCAGTTGAGCATCATCTATAGCAGCAGTATCTTCCTTCTTATCTTCGTGCAAACTGCAGGGTTCCAGTTATCTACAACATATTGTAGATCAACAGTTCCTAGGGAGATCAAGTCAATGTTATTTTTCAGAAACTCTTCTTCTTCATCATCTGACAAACCATCTAGCATATGAACTGGTTCTGCCAAATACGGTCTAGCATGCAACTCGCAAGGTTGTATAGCGTCTAATTTTACAATGTATTTATGATTTTTATCCTTGAAAGTGAGCTCTTGTGCAGACCTATCCTGTATCACCTTAGCGTGCTTCAGCCAAGGTCGGCCGAAAAGGAGGTTGTAATCAAGAGTGGATTCCGATAAATCTAATATGATAAAGGTCATTTTAAATGTTGTACCTTGTAAAGTGATTGGTACATTTCGTACAAGTCCTATGGGATGGACTCGTGATTGGTCGGCCATTTTGACAAAAAACTGGACTGGTTCGATTTCGGTCCACCCTAAACGTTTACATAGTGCAGCACTAGCAATGTTGACTCCAGATCCTCCTTCAATTAGTACTTGTGTGATTTTATGATTCTTATACCATATCGTTATCAAAGGAACTGAATGATCGACCGTAGAATCAGGTTCCGATTGTACTGTCGCTGTCGCCGGAATGCAGGAAGGCACAGGACTGAACTGTTGTTGAAATTGCTGTCGAACTCCCGGTACTAGTGCAAGTAATTGGCCCAAAGGAAGAGTGATGGATGCTTTAGATAAAATTTCCCAGGCCTTTTGTGATTGGATTGTTTCCACAGATTTTGAAGATGATGCGCCTGCTGAAGATGATGTGTCTGCTGCTGAGGAGGTGCCTGCTGCTGATGATGTACCTGCTGATGATGATGTGCCTGCTGCTGAATTGGAATCCTGTTGTTGTGTTCCTTCTTCGGTTAATGGAGTCTGGGTTACCGGAATAGGATCTGGGAAGACTGGAGGTTCTGCGGTGGTCCATTGACTAGCCTTGTTGTACATCCTTTGTTGTTCGCGTATACCTGGTTCAAAAAATTCTGCTGCAGGCTGCATTTGTTTACCGGATCGGGTCTGAATTACGGCAGCGTGTATTTCCACTGGTGTAATTTGTAGCATATTAGCCATTGGATTTTGACGTTCCTTCTTCCTCTGATCATATTCAGTTGCATCGTGATAGAATCTTCTAATGTGACCAAATTCACCACAAAAATGAGAGCGCGGTGGTGGCAGATTGGGATTTTTCGGTGGTGGTCCAGTCTGCCAGCGGTTTGCGTTGTAGTTGTTGTTTCTCTGTCCTTTGTAATTTCGATATCCTTGTTGCTGGTTGTTTCTCATTTGCGGAGGCACATAGTGATTGGTTCGCTACCCTGGTTCCTGTATAATAGCATTGACAGTTGCGGTTCCCTGCACTTTTGCGTTGTATGCGAAGTTTTCGGTCGTGTGTCCGGCAGTGTTGCAGATAGCACATAATAGTTGATTAAGTGCACAAGTTGCACTAGTATGGCCTGAATTCTTGCATGTGATGTAGTATACTTGTCTGGTCATATCTTCGGTAACATTTCTGTTTGTTTTTAACCACTCTAGATCTTCTGTAAATCCTCCAACCTTGTTTTCCAGTTGCAGAGCCATTGCAATCACTGCATCTAGTGTCATTGCTCCTACACAGCGTATGATCATAATCTGTTTAAGTTGTGGTGTCAAGCCATTGATAAACCACTGAGTAATAACGTCATCTGGTAGGTTGGCATGTGCTGGTGGCAACTGCTTTAGATGCGTCCTGAATAGGGTAGCATACTCCTATACAGTTTGATTTACCTTCTGTCTGTTGTTTTGCAGATAATCAAAAATTTCGGCTGGATTCTTCTTTAGCCTAAATCGCTGTAAAAAGGCATCTAGTACTCCATAGGTGCCGAAGTGATTAATATCATATTCTGTAAGCCATCTAGCTGCTTCATTGACCAATGTAGATTGGAAGACAATAGCTTTATATGCCAGCTCCGGTGGATGGTTGAGAACTGCATAGCTTATCTCGAATGTGCATACGTGAGCATCCAAATCATCTCCTGGGAATCCACCAAATTTAGTATATGTCACTCCTGTCGGAGTCGGCCTTGGTGGGCATAATTGTTGTTGCTGCTGCTGTTGTTGTTGTTGCCCGTTCATGGCGAGTGTATTGTGAATATCTTGTGGGTTTCGGAGCTGAATATCTGAACTATAGGAATCTGTATCGTCAGACTGTGCACTTTCCGATTCGATGATTTTACTCAGTATACTTCGAATCTCGGTTTCGAACAAAGTTCCTTCTTTCTTGATGTCGAGTGTAGGGGAAGTTACTCCAAAAAGCGGTGGCTGGGCTGAAGATTCACCAAAAATGGTAAACCGTTGCCGAAAAACTGTGATTCTGTTACCGAAATATCACCGGAATATACCAAATTTGTGCCAAAATAAGGTGTTTTTTCACCTTCGCCAATTTCTTTGGCTAACGTATTTGTAGTCGTAAACCAATTTGAATCTTTATCCAAGATTGTTAAACTAGCTTCAGACTGCGTCTTGGTAGATTCTAGAGTTACTATATCTTCGACAGACTATGCTGAAATAATACCGGAATGTACCAGAGGCGTAACACGTTCCACCGGAATATGACCGGAATCAGTTTTGACGTTCTTGACTTTCTTGACAACTGGGTCAGACCTAGTTGTACTTCTTCCTCCTGGAGTTATCTTTAGTAAATTAAGTACTCCAGACTGACGATTCTTGGGATACGTTTCACCGGAGCGAGTAACCGGCATGTATCATCTTTTGTGCTAATCGCGTAGTATCGCTATCGATTTAAAATTTTAGAATCACATTTCCACAGCAAGTTTGCAACAATCTCGTTCTGTTGCTACTTGCAACAAACGAACGGTAATCTTGATGTTTGATTCTGACACATGAATGACAATCTTGATGCCACTTTCCCACAGATAACACTTTCGTAAGGTAAATGGCAATCTTGATGCCACCTTCCCACAGATAACACTTTCGTCAGGTAAATGGCAAATTTCATGCCACCTTCCCACAGATGGCGCCAAGTGTTAACTGTTAAATGTTAACACTTCGTTTTAATTAATAGAGTGCGTTTAACCGACCTAAGTGGGTTCTTGGGAGTGGAAGGGGTCAGTAAAAACAGAGTCCGTTAGACTTGATTCTCCCAGGCTAACAACTTTACACCTAACAATACCTTCCGGTCCAATTCTATCGAACCTCAACTACTTCCGTAATCTTACAGTTCATAGTCAAACTTGTTCAAGGTTCTCAACTACCCTAAAGGGGTTTACTGCTCTTACTGTACTGTGACAAACTTGAATAGCACTTCCATCTTACCGAAACGGTACGTCTAAACAACAACTCCGAAATCAACGATTACACTCAGAGTTCTCAGAACAGTATCGCACTTACACTATCTCTACTCAACAGATGCACCTTACAGGTATAGCAACAACACTGCACACTTAATCAGTAGATCATAACAATAAGATCCTGTAAGATAACCGACTCAGACCATCACCAAGAGAGCTTACTGAACATCTATTAAACTAATATCCCCGTCAGTATCTATAACAACCGATAGAACGAGACAGAGATTTCAACTTAACCAGCCATGTACATGCAATGTCCCAACCTAGTCATCAGGCAAGCCGTCACACTAACTCAACTCTGCACAGATAACAAGATACAGAGGTGTACCGAATACTCAGAGGATTCAAGAACTTAGACAAACAATCGTTATGGCAATATGCAGAAATTCTTCCCCCCCCAGACGAACAGTCTAGTACTTCAACACCCGTTACGGTTCACCACAGTATTAACAGACAACACGATACGAAGTCGTACACAACACCCAGAGTACTCAGAGATTTCACAACAATGTTACAACAGCGCTTTGACAAACACCCAGACGAACAGTCTGGTGATTCCCAGAATCGTCGTGTCCGACTTTCTTTACATTGCTTTATATAAGAAAATACAACTGTCGCGTAACCGCTTTTCGTGCGTGTGAATACAAGATTCCGTTTTACATGTCCCTGTTGGAGTTAGACGTCTGCGGAAGCACGCGAACAGCACAAGGAAGAAGAAGAAGCTTGGAGCACAACACACAAGACTGAATGTATTACTAGAGAATGTACAAAGATAAGTAGCCCATTAGGGCAATAGGCGTATATACAAGCCGGGGGAAAAAAACCTCCTAAAGAGGGAAAAAAGTGCCCCGGCGGTCCTAGAGTGTTCACACACATCACTACCTAAATATATCAACAAATCCCCCCTGGGAGTGATGCGGTGAACAAGGAGCTGGCACTCATGTATAAGGAAGTGCCGAGCTATGTGGAAATCACTCCACAAAAGGAAGTAAGCCCAAAGCTTTGCGGAAAGCTTCAAACTTCTCCCTAGGCAGAGCCTTCGTGAAAAGGTCTGCAATGTTCTCCTGCGTGGGCACATATGCCAAGCTGATCTCCCCAGCAGAGAACCTCTCCCTGACATAGTGATAATGCACCTCAATGTGCTTAGTGCGAGCATGGAACACAGGGTTCCTCGCAACTGCCAATGCGCTCTGACTGTCAGTGAAGATGGTGGTGGCAGAAGACTGGCCAACACCCAAATCAGCCATAAGGCGTCTGAGCCACACACACTCAACAGTCGCTGTGAAAGCTGCCCTATACTCAGCCTCACAACTGGAAGTGGCCACAGTAGGCTGCTTCTTGCTCAACCAAGATATACATGAGCTACCAAGCATGAAGCAAAAACCACTGGTGGACACACGAGTGTCATAGCAACCAGCCCAATCTGAGTCAGAAAAAGCATGCAAATCTGGCGGTAGTGATCCCCCCTTGGGATAAAACAACCCAAGTAGCCGAGTACCACTCAAGTAGCGAAAGATGCGCTTAACCGCTTTCCAATGCGTGACTCCTGGGCAATGCATAAACCTGCTCATCTGTGAGACAGCAAACTGAATATCTGGCCGAGTAATGCATAAGTAAATCAAGCATCCAACAGCCTGCTGATAGAGAACAGCATCAAATGCATCTCCAGCATCATGAAGACTCAATCGTAAACCTGTCTCCATAGGAGTGGCAATAGGCTTACAGTCTTCAAGGCCAAAACGCTGCAATAATGTGTCAATATATTTCGTTTGACACAAAGCCATTCCACCATCAACTTGCATAAACTGAATGCCCAAATAGTGATGCAAATGCCCCAAATCAGACATCTCAAATGAGGCATGCAAATCAGCCTTGAAATCAGCAATATGCTTCTCAAGAGGACCAGTGAGCAGCATGTCGTCTACATAGACAACAATGATCAGAAGCACATCATTAGCACGCTTAACATATAAGGTGCTTTCAGTTGGACTGTTCTCAAAACCATGTGCAATCAGATAGGCATGTATTTTCTCATACCAAGCACGTGGTGCTTGCTTTAAACCATATAACGCCTTCTTTAACCTGCACACCTGGTTTTCATGCCCTTTCTGCACAAAGCCACGGGGCTGAAAAACATACACTTCTTCATGCAAGTCACCATTCAGAAATGCTGTTTTAATGTCCAACTGATGTACATTCCAACCATGATGGGCTGCAAGTGCACAAATGCTCCGAACAGTAGTCATACGGCATGTAGGTGCAAAGGTCTCATCAAAATCAATGCCTCTTTCCTGTGCATAACCCTTTGCAACAAGCCTAGCCTTATACCTGTCAACTGTACCATCAGGTTTACGCTTCAGCTTGTATACCCACTTAGTGCCAATGGCCTTCTTGCCAGGAGGCAAGTCACATAAAGACCATGTACCATTCTTCATTATAGCATCATATTCAGATTGCATAGCAACCTTCCAATTTTCTGAATTTTGTGCTTCATCAAAAGAAACAGGCTCATTCTCATCACAGAGACTAGATGCAGCCATAGCATAGCAATCTGATGCAAAGGAGGTACTATGAGAGCCTGAACGAGTACGATATGACAAAGGTGCATCTAATTTGCTGTCACGCAAAGTCTGCACCAGCCATTTTGGCATAGTTTTTGCCTGTTCAATATCAGCTCTCTCATCAACAAGTGCATCATGTAAATCTGCATCAGAAATGGAATGATCTGCATCATCATATGAAACCTGCAAAGGCTGAAAAGTTGCCTCATTGGGACCAGCGCTAGCCTGTCCACCTGTAAAAAGAGGCATCAAAGTATCATACATGTCTTTGGAGCTAACAGATGTCTCCTTAGTACATGAAAGCAATGGCTGAATAGCATCTTCCACAAAGACAACATCACGGCTAACCAGAATGCGTTTAGTCTGTGGATGATACAGACGATAGCCTTTACTTTCAGAACTGTACCCAACAAAAATACATTTTACTGCCTTATCATCCAATTTTCTGCGATGTTGTTCAGGCACTAATGCATATGCCAAACAACCAAAAACACGCAGATGAGCAACAGATGGCTTGCGGTCATGCCAAGCCTCATATGGAGTGATAGACTGCAACGCTTTGGTGGGACACCTGTTCAGTACATATGCTGCACACATGACAGCTTCAAGCCAGAAACTATGTGGTAAAGCCTGACTTTTGACCATGCACCTCGCCATCTCCATGAGTGACCTGTTCTTTCGTTCAGCAACTCCATTCTGTTGAGGTGTATACGGCACTGTACACTGGTGTTTTATCCCACGTTCAGCCAGAAATGCATTAAAATCTGAAGACATATATTCCCCCCCTCGATCAGAACGGAGGGTGCCCATTTTACATGCTGACAGATTTTCAGCCAAAACCAAAAACTGTTTGAAGCACATGAACACTTCGGACTTTGCTTTGAGTGGATATACCCATGCATGCCTGGAAAAATCATCAATGAAAGTCACGAAGTAAAGGTAATTTCCAAAAGAGGGTGTCTGCATAGGACCACAGACATCACTATGTACAAGCTGCAATTTCTGCATAGCCCGAACTGAACCATCTTTTGGAAAGGAAGAACGCTGCATTTTGCCCAAAATACAGCCTTCACAAACATGTTTTCCAGGTGCCTCAAGTTTGGGCAAAGAGGACACCATTTCAGATTTCTGTAGGCGTAACAAGCTAGCAAAATTCAGATGACCAAAGCGTGCATGCCAAAGCTTTGCATCTGACATAGCCTGAGAATCATGAACTGCACATGCCGAATCATTCACAGATCTTTCATAGTCTATGAGCTTATACAGCCCACGACATAAAATGCCAGAAGCAATAATCACATCGCCATTTGAGAGATCATGGACTGTACACCTGTCATCAACGAATTTCACAACCAAGCCAATCTTGGCTAATGCAGAAACTGATAACAGGTTCTTTTTGATCCCTGGCACAAATAAAGAATCTGACAAAGTGAAAGAACTACCATCAGCAGTAGTCAGAATGATCTTACCAACTCCCATAACAGGATAAGAGGAGTTATTGGCGCATGTGACAGTATTCCCTGTAGGGGCAGGCTCGAGTGAAGAGAAGAAACTGCGCTGCGAGGTAATATGTTTGGTCGCCCCACTGTCAAAGTACCAAACATCTGAGTCTACTGCAGACATGCACTGATCATGAGAAGATGGGTCAAAACTGCAGACAGTAGTAAACGCCCATTCTTCTTCCTGCACAAGATTTGCAGACTCTGTTTTTGGTGTAGAGGCCTCTGCAACAACCATTCCAGCCTCTTTCTTCTTTGCCTCTTTAGCAGCCAGTTTTGGACAGTTCTTTATAATATGATCATTTCCTTTACAGTACTTGCAGAACAATTTCTGCTTTTCTGATTTCTTCTCATCTTTATCCTGGTTCTTCGATTGTGCAGCATTTGCAGATTTCTGCTTACTAGTAGAAGAGCTCCATTTTCCTTTGCCCTTCTGACTAGCCAGGAAAGCTTGATCTGCAACACGCATAATGGACCTGTTCTGCCTGGACTGATCTTCCTGCAACAGAACAGAGACTAATTCCTCAAATGACAAGGCATTCGGATTGCCTTTCATCATCAATCGAAGAGTAGAGGCAAAACTCTGATATGAATCAGGAAGGCCATTCAGAACGGTCTGCACAAGTGAGCTATCTGGTATAACCTCATCAGCAGAAATCAATTGTTCCTTCAGGTCTTTGATCTTTGTAAGAAAACTGTCCATCGAATCACCTTCATTCATGTGCTCACTCTCCAACTGTTTTCGGAGGTAAGCAACACGAGCCTCATTCCTAGCCTGGTACAAAGTGGTAAGTGTATCCCAAGCATCCTTTGCTGTTCTGCAAGAGCGAATGTGAGGAATAATGGCACGTTTGACAGACAAAGCTATCAATGCATGTGCCTGGGCATCTCTGCCATCCCAACGAATCTGCTCTGCAGTAGGTGCAACAGAAACAGCAGCACGAACAGGAATCTGCGGAATATCATCTTCGACACCATCTTCATCAGCTCCAACACCTGTATTTGCAGTACCTGTCGTTACAGGTGTAACAGGACGTCTTTCAACACCCTGCACAATGTTCCACAATCCTTTTGCAACCAGTACATGTCGCATCATATAAGCCCATAATGGGTAGTTGGTACCATCCAACTTATCCTCAACAGCCAACATACGGAATACATCACTGCTTTCAGCCATGGCCGGTGACTAAAATACCTTGATGCAGAAAATTGACTGTATCTCAAAAAGTTGAACAGAACTGCCCACACGAGTTCTGCTAGACCTGTAGCAGACTTCGAGACGCTTAAACTGGCGAACAGAAACTGGTATATACCTTTGGCACAAAAGGACGAAATAGCCTGCACAAGCACTGCGATAGTGCGTTCGGAGGCCGAAACGAGCTCAGATCGCGATTTCGGCACCACACAGCGAAGCTGTTTTGATCTCGGAAACACCCTGAGTATGCTCACCAAATTTTGTGTGAATCTGAGACTGCAAATGGAGGAGTGTCGACGGCGCCCTAGAAGAAGCAACGACCTGCTCTGATACCAATTGTTGGAGTTAGACGTCTGCGGAAGCACGCGAACAGCACAAGGAAGAAGAAGAAGCTTGGAGCACAACACACAAGACTGAATGTATTACTAGAGAATGTACAAAGATAAGTAGCCCATTAGGGCAATAGGCGTATATACAAGCCGGGGGAAAAAAACCTCCTAAAGAGGGAAAAAAGTGCCCCGGCGGTCCTAGAGTGTTCACACACATCACTACCTAAATATATCAACAGTCCCCATCCGGCGGCCGACTAACACTGGCACGCCCGGTGGACTCGAACCCGCAAGTTTTACAAAATTACGGCTCGTCTACTATTCCTTCTAAGTACATATTCAGGGCTAGTCTAAAAGTTCGGGCGATCTTTTTCTTAAGGGTTTCTAATATTTGTTTAAGGGTGTCTGGTTCTACTAGTTGCGCATCTATTCTAACAGAGCTTAGCGCTATAGCTTCGGTGAGCAAAATTTCGGCCTGTGTTTGCAAAAAGGCCTCCTGTAAGTAGAACTCGTTAGATAGCGCTGCATCCCTTGAAACTTTTACTTCTGCAACCTGCTTCTGCATCTCAATTACTCGTTCTTTCTGATTGCTCAGTTGAATTTCTCGCCTTTCAATTTCTTGGTTTTGATATTGTATTGTTGTTGAATAGCCATCTCTTTCTCGTCGGAGCTGTGCAATTTCTTTCTGTGCTTGAGCTTCTTTTGCCAGGTAATGTTTCAGCATTCTGTTGACATCTGTTAGAGCCTCACTTGTTTTATGGAGTTCGTCTTCTGTCAATTTGGCTTCCCTTTATTGTTCTTGGCTCTTTTTTACTTCCTCTGCTAGATTCGTTCTGATTTCTTCTAGTAAATTGCCTAGCTCCTTCGTTGCCTCTTCTTTTTCTTTGAGTAATTGATTCAGTTTGCTTATCTCTGTATCTGCAACGAGTAGTAATTCTTCTTTTTCTTTTGCCTTGGCCAGGGCTTCATCTCGCTGGGCTGTTAGTTGTTCTTGTTCTTGGATTCTGGCCTGTAGCTGTTGTACTTGTTCATGCAGTGCATGATTTTCGATCTTTACGGCCTGTAGTTCTTCTTGGAGGGGTGTGATGTCTGCCTCCATGACTTCCAATTTGTGCTGGAAATCTTCGCGAACAGTTTCTGTAATCTGTTTCAGTTGTTGCGGCAGTTGTCTTGATAATTCGATTAGCATCTGACCCATCGATTCTAATTGAGCAAATACTAGTGTGGAGGGTGGTGGAAGAGGGGGGCGAGGTTGGGAAGACGCTGCAGTAAGTTGCTGTGATGTCGGAGGGGTGTAATTGGGGGATGAGGCGGAAGAAGCTGCGGAGTCGACGGGTGCGTTGGATGGAATAGGAAGGTTTGGGTTTAGTGGAGGTTCCGGTGGTGGAGTGGGAATGGCAGAGGTAGTTTCTGTTTCCTTATTTTGTTTGTCGATGTTCGCGATGGTTGACTCAATGACTTTGAGTAGCTCTTCGAAAACATCTTTAGCAATTTGTTGTTTGCCTCCTTGTTGTTGCTGCTCGGTTTGTTGCTGAGAAGCTTCTTTGGTCGAGATTGTTTCTGTTTTTGTCTTCTTTTCCTGTTCGTGTTGCTCAGATGATGATGACTATGCGGATGACTCATGCTGTACGGATGTGGCGATGTCATGGAATGTGCCTTCTTCTTGCTTTTCTTCATCTTTATCTCCTTCTTTATCTTCTTCGACTGATTTCTGTGCTTCACTCTCAGACGAGCTGATTCTGATGCGTTTTCGGCGGAATAACTGGTTGAGTTCTTCTTCATCTTCTTCTTCATCCTCCTCTAGCAGCTGTATCGACTCCTCATGTCTCAGAATGCGCCCCCGAGGTGGTGGTTGGGCTGCACGGATTGTCGGGAAGAGAAATGAGAGTATGTGCGGTAATCGGGACCTGGGCATGCCTCCCTTGTTCACCTGCTTGATTATTGCTACACACTCCTTGTGGATACTTTGGAAGAAATAGGTCGCGAATTTCACTGGTTCTCGGGCAGCTAGGTCTATGGCCGAGTAAAATGGCCGGGATATGCCGTAAGTGCGCTTCTGTAGGTTTAGGATTGCAACTAAGAATTGCAGGGTTGATCTTTCTGGTTCGAGTCGGCAGAGAATGGCATATTCGTTAGAGGAGTATCTAGGGAATAATTCTCTCATGGTTGCTTCGGGGAGGTTAGGGCCCTTTTGTCTACCTTGCGCAGGGAGTCGGAACGACTCAGCGAATGACTGAAGGGTTATTACGGTTCGTGTAGGCAAGGTTATGATCGGCCAGTTCTGCTCTGTAGCCGGCGTGTTGGCGATGGCGGAGATGATATTGGCAAAGAAAGGGTGGGATTCCACTGAATGCCATGGCAGTTCAACGAAATTAGCAAGCCCACGGTTACGCAGGAACTCTGCTACGTCGGCAGGGATTCCATTACAGCAGGCGGCGTAATTCGCCAAAGCTTCCATAGTGCAACAAAGACAGTAATCACACAACGCAGACACACAGGGAATTCACAAGCATACAAGCACGCAAGCACAATAGCGATTTTCGTCGAAACAAAAAAGTTTAAATAGATGCGTCACGACGGAGGGTAATGAAGGATGATTAGTCATCATGTGGTGTTATAATGATAATTTTTTAACTTTGATGTGCGTTAGCAGCTGGAAAGGGCAGGGCGGCTAATGACATAATTATTCATCAAGACGAAGATATTTACAAACTTGCATTATTAAGTATGCAAAAATAAAAGAAGAAAAAGAAAAGAAAAGCGAGCGCCAAACGACGCGGCCCATCGAAAAATGTTTCAGTGCGGTTTAGACGCGTGTTGGTATGGTCGCAGCTTTGAACCGTTGATTACTTTCGGAAGAGGATTTCCGGTCAACATAGTCAACCGAAAAGTTGCTGGGCCCACTTGTTCTGAAATCCGGTAAGGGCCATACCATCGTAATTTGAATTTACCAGCAGACCGATTCGACTTTGCATTATAAAAAGGACAAGTTGTCCCACCGTAAAAATTGGAGTTTTTAAGTGTCGATCATGCGTCCGAGCCTGTCTTAGTTGTACTTCCTGCGTAGTTAAAAAGCTGTGCCATCGTTGCTCGTCTAACTCTCTCAGTGTATTCAACCGAAATGACAGTGAGTCTTTCGGAAACAATTTCTGAGTGATTGTTACTCGTAAACTTGGTATAACTATTTCCATTGGTGCTATTGCTTCTAATCCATAAGCTAGTTTGAAAGGTGTTAATCCTGTTGTTACCTTGTATGTAGTCCGGTATGCCCATAATACTGCAGGTAGCAGTTGATCCCATCTTTCCGGTGCTTCTAAAATGAGTTTTTCGGAGCATATTCAGCAGAGATTTGTTTGTACTTTCGGCCAAACCATTAGCACGAGGATAATAAGGAGAACTAAACTTATGTGTGACCTGGAACGACTGTGTAAGTGCCTTCATTAAATTGTTTACAAAATGAGTGCCTTGATCTGAAACAAGTTCCAGTGGTAAACCAAAACGTGGAAAGACATCGGTTAGCAGACACATTGCTACCACAACAGCTGTAGCAGACCGTAAAGCCCAAGCTTCTGCCCATCTGGTTGCATAGTCTGTACAGGTCAGTATGTAACGGTTGTTACTGAAGACTGCTGGAGGTGTAATCGGACCGATAAAATCTAGACCCCACTTCTGGAAAGGTTCCAATGGTAAGATGCGTTGCAAAGGGAAAAGATGACGTTGCAAGGGCTGTCCAGATCTCTGACAAGTATCACATTGTTTGACAAACTGTGATACATCTTTGTACATAGTTGGCCACTAGAGACCACTTTGCAGAATTTTCTAGTGTGTTAAGTCTGCAGCAAAATGGCCACTGGAAGGAATTGAGTGAGCCAAAGTAATAACTGAGTTAACTTCATGTGGTGGAATACATCAAAGTAAAATTCCGGTATGATCCACATAGTATAATTCTCCAGCAATCAACTGAAATCGACGGCTGAAAACTGCAATTTTTCTGCGTACTGCCGTAGAAGTTTGAGATGGAAGGCAACCATCATTGAGAAAGATCAGGATCTGATCATAATATGTAGATGGCATAGGTGGGTCTGTATTTTCATCATTTGTTGGTTCAGAGACATAAATCGCCGGAGTTGTATCATCTATGACTACCGGAGCTTCACCGGAATCTAGGCGAGAAAGAAAATCTGCTAAGGCATGTGAACCGCCTGGCCGATGAATGACTTCATAGTCAAATTCTTGTAAAAGCAGAACCCATCGTGCTAATCAACCACCTAGATGCTGTTGCCGAACCAGATAGACAAGTGCAACATGATCTACATGAAATGTGAATTTACGACCCAACAAATAATGTCTGAATTTCTTGACAGAATATACTAGCCCTAGACATTGTCTTTC
Organism: Ceratopteris richardii; assembly: GCA_020310875.1. Classification (NCBI taxonomy): domain Eukaryota; kingdom Viridiplantae; phylum Streptophyta; class Polypodiopsida; order Polypodiales; family Pteridaceae; genus Ceratopteris; species Ceratopteris richardii. The sequence continues at coordinate 147,151,823 of CM035407.1, forward strand.
TGTTACAGAGTAATTCTTCTCAGTAGGGGCTAATCTTCGACTTGCATAGTACACTGGCCTGAACCACTTATCAATTTGTTGCATCAAAACGCTTCCTATTGCTATATCTGAAGCATCAACAAATACATGAAATGGGCAATCCCAGCCCAGCGACTGTAAGATGGGAACTTGTGTTAATAAATTCTTTAAACGATCAAATGCTATCTGACACTCCTGAGTCCACTCAAATTGTCGAGGAGACTTGGTGATTAGCTTGTTCAGTGGTATTGCTAAATGAGCAAGCCACCGTAGGTGTCGTCCATGCCATCTTACTTGGCCCATGAAGCGCATAACTTCCTTCGTTGTAGTGGGCACCGAAGCTTCTAATACTACCGTGATCTTGTCTGGATCTACTCGTATACCTTGTGCAAATACGATGTGGCCAAGTAGCTTGCCACATGAAACCGCAAACACAGATTTTTTTGGGTTTAAACAGAGTCAGTATGCTCTGCATTTCTGAAAGCAGCACCGTAAATGGAACAGGTGTGCTATCATCTTACCGAATATTGAAAAATAGTCAAGGTAAACTTGCATAAAAGAGGTGAGATAAGGAGAAAATATTTCCTGCATACATCTTTGAAGTGTACTTGGGGCATTTCTCAATCCAAACCACATAACAATACATGCAAAAACACCCCAGTTGGTAATGAAGGCGGTCTTCGGGATATCCTGTTCAGCCATTCTAACTTGATTATACCCACTGTACCCATCTAGGAATGAATACATTTCATGTCCTGCTACTCTATCAAGCATTGTGTCAAGAAAAGGGATTGGAAAAGGATCACGCACTGTGGCTGCGTTTAGTTTCCGGTAATCTACACATATTCGCAACTGCTTATTTTTTTGCGGAACAATAACAATTGGTGAGATCCACTCAACGTGCTCTACGGGTACAATGAATCCAACCTTCAATAGCCTATCAAGTTCTGCTTTTACCTGTGATGCATAATTTGGATTCATCCGGTAGCTGGATTTCTTGTTCAGTCTTGCTTCCGACTTCAGCATGACTCTGTGCTGATAGATGCGCGGGTCCAATCCTTTCATATCTTTGTAATCCCATGCAAAGATGTCGGAGAATTCTCGGAGTAGCTGGATTAAGCCTTCTTGAAATGTTTCCGGTAAGTTTTGCTTTATCTTCACAGGACGCGGATGATCTTCATTGCCTAAATTATAAGTGATCAACTGATCTTTTGGAAAATAAAATTATCGAGGCTTCTTTGTATCGTCTGCTGGCTTAAAAAGTTGTTGCAGTTGACCATCATCTATAGCAGAAGTATCTTCCTTCTTATCTTCGTGCAAACTGCAGGGTTCCAGTTATCTACAACAGATTGTAGATCAACAGTTCCTAGGGAGATCAAGTCAATGTTATTTTTCAGAAACTCTTCTTCTTCATCATCTGACGAACCATCTAGCATATGAACTGGTTCTGCCAAATACAGTCTAGCATGCAACTCGCAAGGTTGTATAGCGTCTAATTTTACAATGTATTTATGATTTTTATCCTTGAAAGTGAGCTCTTGTGCAGACCAATCCTGTATCACCTTAGCGTGCTTCAGCCGAGGTCGGCCGAAAAGGAGGTTGTAATCAAGAGTGGATTCCGGTAAATCTAATATGATAAAGGTCATTTTAAATGTTGTACCTTGTAAAGTGATTGGTACATTTCGTACAAGTCCTATGGGATGGACTCGTGATTGGTCGGCCATTCTGACAAAAAACTAGACTGGTTCGATTTTGGTCCACCCTAAACGTTTACATAGTGCAGCAGTAGCAATATTGACTCCAGATCCTCCATCAATTAGTACCTGTGTGATTTTATGATTCTTATACCATACCGTTATCAAAGGAACTGAATGATCGACCGTAGATTTAGGTTCCGGTTGTACTGTCGCTGTCGCCGGAATGCAAGAAGGCACGGGACTGAACTGTTGTTGAAATTGCTGTCGAACTATCGGTACTAGTGCAAGTAATTGGCCCAAAGGAAGAGTGATGGATGCTTTAGATAAAATTTCCCAGGCCTTTTGTGATTGGATTGTTTCCACAGATTCTGAAGATGATGCGCTTGTTGAAGATGATGTGTCTGCCGCTAAGGAGGTGCCTGCTGCTGATGATGTACCTGCTGCTGATGATGTGCCTGCTGTTGAATTGGAATCCTGTTGTTGTGTTCCTTCTTCGGTTAATGGAGTCTGGGTTACCGGAATAGGATCTGGGAAGACTGGAGGTTCTGCGGTGGTCCATTGACTAGCCTTGTTGTACATCCTTTGTTGTTCGCGTATACCTGGTTCAAATAATTCTACTGCAGGCTGCATTTGTTTACCGTGTCGGGTCTGAATTACGGCAGCGTGTGTTTCCACTGGTGTAATTTGTACCATATTAGCCATTAGATTTTGACGTTCCTTCTTCCTCTGATCATATTCAGTTGAATCCTGACAGAATCTTCTAATGTGACCAAATTCACCACAAAAATGAGAGCGCGGTGGTGGCAGATTGGGATTTTCCGGTGGTGGTCCGGTCTGCCAGCGGTTTGCGTTGTAGTTGTTGTTTCTCTGTCCTCTGTAATTTCGATATCCTTGTTGCTGGTTGTTTCTCATTTGCGGAGGCACATAGTGATTGGCTGGCTGCCCTGGTTCCTGTATATTAGCATTGACAGTTGCGGTTCCCTGCACTTTTGCGTTGTATGCGAAGTTTTCGGTCGTGTGTCCGGCAGTGTTGCAGATAGCACATAATAGTTGATTAAGTGCACAAGTGGCACTAGTATGGCCTGAATTCTTGCATGTGATGCAGTATACTTGTCTGGTCATATCTTCGGTGACATTTCTGTTTGTTTTTAACCACTCTAGATCTACTGTAAATCCTCCAACCTTGTTTTCCAGTTGCAGAGCCATTGCAATCACTGCATCTAGTGTCATTGCTCCTACACAGTGTATGATCATAATCTGTTTAAGTTGTGGAGTCAAGCCATTGATAAACCACTGAGTAATAACGTCATCCGGTAGGTTGGCATGTGCCGGTGGCAACTGCTTTAGATGCGTCCTGAATAGGGTAGCATACTCCTATACAGTTTGATTTACCTTCTGTCTGTTGTTTTGCAGATAATTAAAAATTTCGGCTGGATTCTTCTTTAGCCTAAATCGCTGTAAAAAGGCATCTAGTACTCCTTCATAGGTGCCGAAGTGATTAATATCATATTCTGTAAGCCATCTAGCTGCTTCATTGACCAATGTAGATTGGAAGACAATAGCTTTATACGCCGGCTCCGGTGGATGGTTGAGAACTGCATAGCTTATCTCGAATGTGCATACGTGAGCATCCGGATCATCTCCTGGGAATCCACCAAATTTAGTATATGTCACTCCTGTCGGAGTCGGCCTTGGTGGGCATAATTGTTGTTGCTGCTGCTGTTGTTGTTGTTGCCCGTTCATGGCGAGTGTATTGTGAATATCTTCTGGGTTTCGGAGCTGAATATCTGAACTATAGGAATCTGTATCGTCAGACTGTGCACTATCCAATTCGATGCTTTTACTCAGTATACTTCGAATCTCGGTTTGGAACAAAGTTCCTTCTTTCTTGATGTCGAGTGTAGGATAGGTTACTCCAAAAAGCGGTGGCTGGGCTGAAGATTCACCAAAAATGGTAAACCGTTGCCGAAAAACTGTGATTCTGTTACCGAAATATCACCGGAATATACCAAATTTGTGCAAAAATAAGGTGTTTTTTCGCCTTCGCCAATTTCTTTGGCTAACGTATTTGTAGTCGTAAACCAATTTGAATCTTTATCCAAGATTGTTAAACTAGCTTCAGACTGCGTCTTGGTAGATTCTAGAGTTACTATATCTTCGAGAGACTGTGCTGAAATAGTACCGGAATGTACTAGAGGCGTAACACGTTCCACCGGAATATGACCGGAATCAGTTCTGACGTTCTTGACTTTCTTGACAACTGGGTCAGACCTAGTTGTACTTCTTCCTCCTGGAGTTATCTTTAGTAAATTAATTACTCCAGACTGACGATTCTTGGGATACGTTTCACCGGAGCGAGTAACCGGCATGTATCATCTTTTGTGCTAATCGCGTAGTATCGCTATCGATTTAAAATTTTATAGTCACATTTCCACAGCAAGTTTGCAACAATCTGGTTCCGTTGCTACTTGCAACAAACGAACAGTAATCTTGATGTTCGATTCTGACAGATGAATGACAATCTTGATGCCACTTTCCCACAGATAACACTTTCGTCAGTTAAATGGCAATCTTGATGCCACCTTCCCACAGTTAACACTTTCGTCAGGTAAATGGCAATCTTCATGCCACCTTCCCACAGACGGCGCCAAGTGTTAACTGTTAAATGTTAACACTTCGTTTTAATTAACAGAGTGCGTTTAACCGACCTAAGTGGGTTCTTGGGAGTGGAAGGGATCAGTAAAAATAGAGTCCCTTAAACTTGATTTTCCCAGGCTAACCACTTTACACCTAACAATACCTTGCGGTCCAATTCTATCGAAGCTCAACTACTTTCGTAATCTTACAGTTCATAGTCAAACTTGTTCAAGGTTCTCAACTACCCTAAAGGGGTTTACTGCTCTTACTGTACTGTGACAGACTTGAATAGCACTTCCATCTTACCGAAAAGGTACGTCTAAACAACAACTCCGAAATCAACGATTACACTCAGAGTTCTCAGAACAGTATCGCACTTACACTATCTCTACTCAACAGATGCACCTTACAGGTATAGCAACAACACTGCACACTTAATCAGTAGATCATAACAATAAGATCCTGCAAGATAACCGACTCAGACCATCACCGAGAGAGCTTACTGAACATCTATTAAACTAATATCCCCGTAAGTATCTATAACAACTGATAGAACGAGACAGAGATTTCAACTTAACCAGCCATGTACATGCAATGTCCCAACCTAGTCATCAGGCAAGCCGTCACACTAACTCAACTCTGCACAGATATCAAGATACAGAGGTGTACCGAATACTCAGAGGATTCAAGAACTTAGACAAACAATCGTTATGGCAATATGCAGAAATTCTCCCCCCCCCAGACGAACAGTCTGGTACTTCAACACCCGTTACGGTACACCACAGTATTAACAGACAACACGATATGAAGTCGTACACAACACCCAGAGTACTCAGAGGTTTCACAACAATGTTACAACAGCGCTCTGACAAACACCCAGACGAACAGTCTGGTGATTCCCAGAATCGTCGTGTCCGACTTTCTTTACATTGCTTTATATAAGAAATTACAACTGTCGCGTAATCACTTTTCGTGCGTGTGAATACAAGATTCCGTTTTACATGTCCCCATCCGGCGGCCGACTAACATTGGCACGCCCGGTGGACTCGAACCCGCAAGTTTTACAAAATTACAGCTCGTCTACTATTCCTTCTAAGTACATATTCAGGGCTAGTCTAAAAGTTCGTGCGATCTTTTTCTTAAGGGTTTCTAATATTTGTTTAAGGGTGTCTGGTTCTACTAGTTGCGCATCTATTCTAACAGAGCTTAGGGCTATAGCTTCGGTGAGCAGAATTTCGGCCTGTGTTTGCAAAAAGGCCTCCTGTAAGTAGAACTCGTTAGATAGCGCTGCATCTCTTGAAACTTTTACTTCTGCAACCTACTTCTGCATCTTAATTACTCGTTCTTTCTGATTGCTCAGTTGAATTTCTCGCCTTTCAATTTCTTGGTTTTGATACTGTATTGTTGTTGAATAGGCATCTCTTTCTCGTCGGAGCTGTGCAATTTCTTTCTGTGCTTGAGCTTCTTTTGCCAGGTAATGTTTCAGCATTCTGTTGACATCTGTTAGAGCCTCACTTGTTTTATGGAGTTCGTCTTCTGTCAATTTGGCTTCCCTTTGTTGTTCTTGGCTCTTTTTTACTTCCTCTGCTAGATTCGTTCTGATTTCTTCTAGTAAATTGCCTAGCTCCTTCGTTGCCTCTTCTTTTTCTTTGAGTAATTGATTCAGTTTGCTTATCTCTGTATCTGCAATGAGTAGTAATTCTTCTTTTTCTTTTGCCTTGGCCAGGGCTTCATCTCGGTGGGCTGTTAGTTGTTCTTGTTCTTGGATTCTGGCCTGTAGCTGTTGTACTTGTTCATGCAGCGCATGATTTTCGGTCTTTACGGCCTGTAGTTCTTCTTGGAGGGGTGTGATGTCTGCCTCCATGACTTCCAATTTGTGCTTGAAATCTCCGCGAACAGTTTCTGTAATCTGTTTCAGTTGTTGCGGCAGTTGTCTTGATAATTCGATTAGCATTTGACCCATCGATTCTAATTGAGCAAATACTAGTGTGGAGGGTGGTGGAAGAGGGGGGCGAGGTTGGGAAGACGCTGCAGTAAGTTGCTGTGATTTCGGAGGGTAGTAATTGGGGGATGAGGCAGAAGAAGCTGCGGAGTCGACGGGTGCGTTGGGTGGAATAGGAAGGTTTGGGTTTAGTGGAGGTTCCGGTGGTGGAGTGGGAATGGTAGAGGTAGTTTCTATTTCCTTATTTTGTTTGTCGATGTTCGCGATGGTTGACTCAACGACTTTGAGTAGCTCTTCGAAAACATCTTTAGCAATTTGTTGTTCGCCTCCTTGTTGTTGCTGCTCGGTTTGTTGCTGAGAAGCTTCTTCGGTCGAGATTGTTTCTATTTTTGTCTGACTTTCCTGTTCGTGTTGCTTAGATGATGATGACTGTGCGGATGACTCATGCTGTATGGATGTGGCGGTGTCATGGAATGTGTCTTCTTCTTGCTTTTCTTCATCTTTATCTCCTTCTTTATCTTCTCCGATTGATTTCTGTGCTTCACTCTCAGACGAGCTGATTCTGATGCGTTTCCGGCGGAATAACTGGTTGAGTTCTTCTTCATATTCTTCTTCATCGTCCTCTAGCAGCTGTATCGACTCCTCATGTCTCAGAATGGGCCCCCGAGGTGGTGGTTGGGCTGCACGGATTGCCGGGAAGAGAAATGAGAGTATGTGCGGTAATCGGGATTTGGGCATGCCTCCCTTATTCACCTGCTTGATTATTGCTACACACTCCTTGTGGATACTTTGGAAGAAATAGGTCGCGAAGTTCACTGGTTCTCGGGCAGCTAAGTCTATGGCCGAGTAAAATGGCCGGGATATGCCGTAAGTGCGCTTCTGTAGGTTTAGGATTGCAACTAAGAATTGCAGGGCTTATTTTTCTGGTTCGGGTCGGTAGAGAATGGCATATTCGTTAGAGGAGTATCTAGGGAATAATTCTCTCATGGTTGCTTCGGGGAGGTTAGGGCCCTTTTGTCTACCTTGCGCAGGGAGTCGGAACGACTCAGCGAATGACTGAAGGGTTATTACGGTTCGTGTAGGCAAGGTTATGATCGGCCAGTTCTGCTCTGTAGCCGGCGTGTTGGCGATGGCGGAGATGATATTGGCAACGAAAGGGTGGGATTCCACTGAATGCCATGGCAGTTCAACGAAATTAGCAAGCCCACGGTTACGCATGAACTCTGCTACGTCGGTAGGGATTCCATTACAGCAGGCGGCGTAACTCGCCAAAGCTTCCATAGCGCAACAAAGATAGTAATCACACAACGCAGACACACAGGGAATTCACAAGCATACAAGCACGCAAGCACAATAGCGATTTTCAGCGAAACAAAAAAGTTTAAATAGATGCGTCACGGCGGAGGGTAATGAAGGATGATTAGTCATCGTGCGGTGTTATAATGATAATTTTTTAACTTTGATGTGCGTTAGCAGCCGGAAAGGGCAGGGCGGCTAATGACATAATTATTCATCAAGACGCAGATATTTACAAAGTTGCATTATTAAGTACGCAAAAAAAAAAGAAGAAAAAAAAAGAAAAGCGAGCGCCAAACGACGCGGCCCATCGAAAAACGTTTCAGTGCATGTTGGTATGGTCGCAGCTTTGAACCGTTGATTACTTTCGGAAGAGGATTTCTGGTCAACGTAGTCAACCGAAAAGTTGCTGGGCCCACTTGTTTTGAAATCCGGTAAGGGCCATACCATCGTAATTTGAATTTACCAGCAGACCGATTCCACTTTGCATTATAAAAAAGGACAAGTTGTCCCACCGTAAAAACTGGAGTTTTTAAGTGTTGATCATGCGTCCGAGCCTGTCTTAGTTGTACTTCCTGCATAGTTAAAAAGCTGTGCCATCGTTGCTCGTCTAACTCTCTCAGTGTATTCAATCGAAATGACAGTGAGTCTTTCGGAAACAATTTCTGAGTGATTGTTACTCGTAAACTTGGTATAACTATTTCCATTGGTGCTATTGCTTCTAATCCATCAGCTAGTTTGAAAGGTGTTAATCCTGTTGTTACCTTGTATGTAGTCCGGTATGCCCATAATACTGCAGGTAGCAGTTGATCCCATCTTTCCGGTGCTTCTAAAATGAGTTTTTGGAGCATATTCAGCAGAGATTTGTTTGTACTTTCGGCCAAACCATTAGCACGAGGATAATAAGGAGAACTAAACTTATGTGTGACCTGGAACGACTGTGTAAGTGCCTTCATTAAATTGTTTACAAAATGAGTGCCTTGATCTGAAACAAGTTCCAGTGGTAAACCAAAACGTGGAAAGACATCGGTTAGCAGACACATTGCTACCACAACAGCTGTAGCAGACCGTAAAGCCCAGGCTTCTGCCCATCTGGTTGCATAGTCTGTACAGGTCAGAATGTAACGGTTGTTACTGAAGACTGCTGGAGGTGTAATCGGACCGATAAAATCTAGACCCCAGTTCTGGAAAGGTTCCGATGGTAAGATGCGTTGCAAAGGGAAAAGATGACGTTGCAAGGGCTGTCCAGATCTTTGACAAGTATCACATTGTTTGACAAACTGTGATACATCTTTGTACATAGTTGGCCACTAGAGACAACTTTGCAGAATTTTCTAGTGTGTTAAGTCTGCAGCAAAATGGCCACTGGAAGGAATTGAGTGAGCCAAAGTAATAACTGAGTTAACTTCATGTGGTGGAATACATCAAAGTAAAATTCCGGTATGATCCACATAGTATAATTCTCCAGCAATCAACTGAAATCGACGGCTGAAAACTGCAATTTTTCTCGGTACTGCCATAGAAGTTTGAGATGGAAGGCAACCATCATTGAGAAAGATCAGGATCTGATCATAATATGTAGATGGCATAGGTGGGTCTATATTTTCATCATTTGTTGGTTCAGAGACATAAATTGCCGGAGTTGTATCATCTATGCCTATCGGAGCTTCACCGGAATCTAAGCGAGAAAGAAAATCTGCTAAGGCATGTGAACTGCCTGGCCGATGAATGACTTCATAGTCAAATTCCTGTAAAAGCAGAACCCATCGTGCTAATCCACCACCTAGATGCTGTTGCCGAACCAGATAGACAAGTGCAACATGATCTACATGAAATGTGAATTTATGGCCCAACAAATAATGTCTGAATTTCTTGACAGAATATACTAGCCCTAGACATTCTCTTTCTGTTACAGAGTAATTCTTCTCAGTAGGGGCTAATCTTCGACTTGCATAGTACACTGGTCTGAACCACTTATCAATTTTTTGCATCAAAACGCTTCCTATTGCTATATCTCAAGCATCAACAAATACATGAAATGGGCGATCCCAACCCAGTGACTGTAAGATGGGAACTTGTGTTAATAAATTCTTTAAACGATCAAATGCTATCTGACACTCCTGAGTCCACTCAAATTGTCGAGGAGACTCGGTGATTAGCTTGTTAAGTGGTATTGCTAAATGAGCAAGCCACCGTAGGTGTCGTCCATGCCATCTTACTTGGCCCATGAAGCGCATAACTTCCTTCGGTGTAGTGGGCACCGGAGCTTCTAATACTGCCGTGATCTTGTCTGGATCTACTCGTATACCTTGTGCAAATACGATGTGGCCAAGTAGCTTGCCACATGAAACCACAAATCCAGATTTTTTTGGGTTTAAACAGAGTCAGTATGCTCTGCATTTCTGAAAGCAGCACCGTAAATGGAACAGGTGTGCTATCATCTTACCGAAAATTGAAAAATCGTCAAGGTAAACTTGCATAAAAGAGGTGAGATAAGGAGAAAATATTTCGTGCATACATCTTTGAAATGTACTTGGGGCATTTCTCAATCCAAACCACATAACAGTACATGCGAAAACACCCCAGTTGGTAATGAAGGCGGTCTTCGGGATATCCTGTTGAGCCATTCTAACTTGATTATACCCACTGTACCCATCTAGGAATGAATACATTTCATGTCCTGCTACTCTATCAAGCATTGTGTCAAGAAAAGGGATTGGAAAAGGATCACGCACTGTGGCTGCGTTTAGTTTCCGGTAATCTACACATATTCGCAACTGCTTATTTTTTTGCGGAACAATAACAATTGGTGAGATCCACTCAACGTGCTCTACAGGTACAATGAATCCAACCTTCAATAGCCTATCAAGTTCTGCTTTTACCTGTGATGCATAATTTGGATTCATCCGGTAGCTGGATTGCTTGTTCGGTCTTGCTTCCGGCTTCAGCATGACTCTGTGCTAATAGATGCGCGGGTCCAATCCTTTCATATCTTTGTAATCCCATGCAAAGATGTCGGAGAATTCTCGGAGTAGCTGGATTAAGCCTTCTTGAAATGTTTCCGGTAAGTTTTGCTTTATCTTCACAGGACGCGGATGATCTTCATTGCCTAAATTATAAGTGATCAACTGATCTTCTAGAAAATAAAATTATCGAGGCTTCTTTGTATCGTCTGCTTGCTTAAAAAGTTGTTGCAGTTGAGCATTATCTATAGCAGCAGTATCTTCCTTCTTATCTTCGTGCAAACTGCAGGGTTCCAGTTATCTACAACAGATTGTAGATCAACAGTTCCTAGGGAGATCAAGTCAATGTTATTTTTCAGAAACTCTTCTTCTTCATCATCTGACAAACCATCTAGCATATGAACTGGTTCTGCCAAATACGGTCTAGCATGCAACTCGCAAGGTTGTATAGCGTCTAATTTTACAATGTATTTATGATTTTTATCCTTGAAAGTGAGCTCTTGTGCAGAACAATCCTGTATCACCTTAGCGTGCTTCAGCCAAGGTCGGCCGAAAAGGAGGTTGTAATCAAGAGTGGATTCCGGTAAATCTAGTATGACAAAGGTCATTTTAAATGTTGTACCTTGTAAAGTGATTGGTACATTTCGTACAAGTCCTATGGGATGGACTCTTGATTGGTCGGCCATTCTGACAAGAAACTGGACTGGTTCGATTTCGGTCCACCCTAAACGTTTACATAGTGCAGTAGTAGCAATGTCGACTCCAGATCCTGCATCAATTAGTACCTGTGTGATTTTATGATTCTTATACCATACCGTTATCAAAGGAACTGAATGATCGACCGTAGAATCAGGTTCCGGTTGTACTGTCGTTGTCGCCGGAATGCAGGAAGGCACAGGACTGAACTGTTGTTGAAATTGCTGTCGAACTCCCGGTACTAGTGCAAGTAATTGGCCCAAAGGAAGAGTGATGGATGCTTTAGATAAAATTTCCCAGGCCTTTTGTGATTGGATTGTTTCCACAGATTCTGAAGATGATGCGCCTGCTGAAGATGATGTGTCTGCCGCTGAGGAGGTGCCTGCTGCTGATGATGTACCTGCTGCTGATGATGTGCCTGCTGCTGAATTGGAATCCTGTTGTTGTGTTCCTTCTTCGGTTAATGGAGTCTGGGTTACTGGAATAGGATCTGGGAAGACTGGAGGTTCTGCGGTGGTCCATTGACTAGCCTTGTTGTACATCCTTTGTTGTTCGCATATACCTGGTTCAAATAATTCTGCTGCAGGCTGCATTTTTTTACCGGATCGGGTCTGAATTACGGCAGCGTGTGTTTCCACTGGTGTAATTTGTACCATATTAGCCATTGGATTTTGACGTTCCTTCTTCCTCTGATCATATTCAGTTGCATCCTGACAGAATCTTCTAATGTGACCAAATTCACCACAAAAATGAGAGCGCGGTGGTGGCAGATTGGGATTTTCCGGTGGTGGTCCGGTCTGCCAGCGGTTTGCGTTGTAGTTGTTGTTTCTCTGTCCTCTGTAATTTCGATATCCTTGTTGCTGGTTGTTTCTCATTTGCGGAGGCACATAGTGATTGGCTGGCTGCCCTGGTTCCTGTATAATAGCATTGACAGTTGCGGTTCCCTGCACTTTTGCGTTGTATGCGAAGTTTTCGGTCGTGTGTCCGGCAGTGTTGCAGATAGCACATAATAGTTGATTAAGTGCACAAGTGGCACTAGTATGGCCTGATTTCTTGCCTGTGATGCAGTATACTTGTCTGGTCATATCTTCGGTGACATTTCTGTTTGTTTTTAACCACTCTAGATCTTTAGTAAATCCTCCAACCTTGTTTTCCAGTTGGAGAGCCATTGCAATCACTGCATCTAGTGTCATTGCTCCTACACAGCGTATGATCATAATCTGTTTAAGTTGTGGAGTCAAGCCATTGATAAACCACTGAGTAATAATGTCATCCGGTAGGTTGGCATGTGCCGGTGGCAACTGCTTTAGATGCGTCTTGAATAGGGTAGCGTACTCCTATACAGTTTGATTTACCTTCTTTCTGTTGTTTTGCAGATAATCAAAAATTTCGGCTGGATTCTTCTTTAGCCTAAATCGCTGTAAAAAGGCATCTAGTACTCCTTCATAGGTGCCGAAGTGATTAATATCATATTCTGTAAGCCATCTAGCTCCTTCATTGACCAATGTAGATTGGAAGACAATAGCTTTATACGCCGGCTCCGGTGGATGGTTGAGAACTGCATAGCTTATCTCGAATGTGCATACGTGAGCATCCGGATCATCTCCTGGGAATCCACCAAATTTAGTATATGTCACTCTTGTTGGAGTTGGCCTTGGTGGGCATAATTGTTGTTGTTGCTGTTGTTGTTGTTGTTGCCCGTTCATGGCGAGTGTATTGTGAATATCTTCTGGGTTTCGGAGCTGAATATCTGAACTATAGGAATCTGTATCGTCAGACTGTGCACTTTCCGATTCGATGATTTTACTCAGTATACTTCGAATCTCGGTTTCGAAAAAAGTTCCTTCTTTCTTGATGTCGAGTGTAGGGGAAGTTACTCCAAAAAGCGGTGGCTGGGCTGAAGATTCACCAAAAATGGTAAACCGTTGCCGAAAAACTGTGATTCTGTTACCGAAATATCACCGGAATATACCAAATTTGTGCCAAAATAAGGTGTTTTTTCGCCTTCGCCAATTTCTTTGGCTAACGTATTTGTAGTCGTAAACCAATTTGAATCTTTATCCAAGATTGTTAAACTAGCTTCAGACTGCGTCTTGGTAGATTCTAGAGTTATTATATCTTCGACAGACTGTGCTGAAATAGTACCGGAATGTACCAGAGGCGTAACACGTTCCACCGGAATATGACCGGAATCAGTTTTGACGTTCTTGAATTTCTTGACAACTGGGTCAGACCTAGTTGTACTTCTTCCTCCTGGAGTTATCTTTAGTAAATTAAGTACTCAAGACTGACGATTCTTGGGATACGTTTCACCGGAGTGAGTAACTGGCATGTATCATCTTTTGTGCTAATCGCGTAGTATCGCTATCGATTTAAAATTTTATAATCACATTTCCAGAGCAAGTTTGCAACAATCTGGTTCTGTTGCTACTTGCAACAAACGAACGGTAATCTTGATGTTTGATTCTGACAGATGAATGACAATCTTGATGCCACTTTCCCACAGATAACACTTTCGTCAGGTAAATGGCAATCTTGATGCCACCTTCCCAGAGATAACACTTTCGTCAGGTAAATGGCAATCTTCATGCCACCTTCCCACAGACGGCGCCAAGTGTTAACTGTTAAATGTTAACACTTCGTTTTAATTAACAGAGTGCGTTTAACCGACCTAAGTGGGTTCTTGGGAGTGGAAGGGGTTAGTAAAAACAGAGTCCCTTAGACTTGGTTTTCCCAGGCTAACCACTTTACACCTAACAGTACCTTGCGGTCCAATTCTATCGAACCTCAACTACTTTCGTAATCTTACAGTTCATAGTCAAACTTGTTCAAGGTTCTCAACTACCCTAAAGGGGTTTACTGCTCTTATTGTACTGTGACAGACTTGAATATCACTTCCATCTTACCGAAACGGTACGTCTAAACAACAACTCCGAAATCAACGATTACACTCAGAGTTCTGAGAACAGTATCGCACTTACACTATCTCTACTCAACAGATGCACCTTATAGGTATAGCAACAACACTGCACACTTAATCAGTAGATCATAACAATAAGATCCTGCAAGATAACCGACTCAGACCATCACCGAGAGAGCTTACTGAACATCTCTTAAACTAATATCCTCGTCAGTATCTATAACAACCGATAGAACGAGACAGAGATTTCAACTTAACCAGCCATGTACATGCAATGTCCCAACCCAGTCATCAGGCAAGTCGTCACACTAACTCAACTCCGCACAGATAACAAGATACAGAGGTGTACCGAATACTCAGAGGATTCAAGAACTTAGACAAACAATCGTTATGGCAATATGCAGAAATTCTTCCCCCCCCCTAGACGAACAGTCTGGTACTTCAACACCCGTTACCGTACACCACAGTATTAACAGACAACACGATACGAAGTCGTACACAACACCTAGAGTACTCAGAGATTTCACAACAGTGTTACAACATCGCTCTGACAAACACCGAGACGAACAGTCTGGTGTTTCCCAGAATCGTCGTGTCCGACTTTCTTTACATTGCTTTATATAAGAAATTACAACTGTCGCGTAACCACTTTTCACGCGTGTGAATACAAGATTCCGTTTTACATGTCCCTATCCGGCGGCCGACTAACACTGGCACGCCCGGTGGACTCGAACTCGCAAGTTTTACAAGATTACGGCTCGTCTACTATTCCTTCTAAGTATATATTCAGGGCTAGTCTAAATGTTCGGGTGATCTTTTTCTTAAGGGTTTCTAATATTTGTTTAAGGGTGTCCGGTTCTACTAGTTGCGCATCTATTCTAACAGACTTAGGGCTATAGCTTCGGTGAGCAAAATTTCGGCCTGTGTTTGCAAAATGGCCTCCTATAAGTAGAACTCGTTAGATAGCGCTGCATCTCTTGAAACTTTTACTTCTGCAACCTGCTTCTGCATCTCGATTACTCGTTCTTTCTGATTGCTCAGTTGAATTTCTCGCCTTTCAATTTCTTGGTTTTGATACTGTATTGTTGTTGAATAGGCATCTCTTTCTCGTCGGAGCTGTGCAATTTCTTTCTGTGCTTGAGCTTCTTTTGCCAGGTAATGTTTCAGCATTCTGTTGACATCTGTTAGAGCCTCACTTGTTCTATGGAGTTCGTCTTCTGTCAATTTGGCTTCCCTTTGTTGTTCTTGGCTCTTCTTTACTTCCCCTGCTAGATTCGTTCTGATTTCTTCTAGTAAATTGCCTAGCTCCTTCGTTGTCTCTTCTTTTTCTTTGAGTAATTGATTCAGTTTGCTTATCTCTGTATCTGCAACGAGTAGTAATTCTTCTTTTTCTTTTGCCTCGGCCAGGGCTTCATCTCGCTGGGCTATTAGTTTTTCTTGTTCTTGGATTCTGGCCTGTAGCTATTGTACTTGTTCATGCAGCGCATGATTTTCGGTCTTTATGGCCTGTAGTTCTTCTTGGAGGGGTGTGATGTTTGCCTCCATGACTTCCAATTTGTCCTGGAAATCTTCGCAGACAGTTTCTGTAATCTGTTTCAGTTGTTGCGGCAGTTGTCTTGATAATTCGATTAGCATCTGACCCATCGATTCTAATTGAGCAAATATAGGTGTGGAGGGTGGTGGAAGAGGGGGGCGAGGTTGGGAAGATGCTGCAGTAAGTTGCTGTGATGTCGGAGGGGAGTAGTTGCGGGATGAGGCGGAAGAAGCTGCGGGCTCGACGGGTGCGTTGGGTGGAATAGGAAGGTTTGGGTTTAGTGGAGGTTCCGGTGGTGGAGTGGGAATGGCAGAGGTAGTTTCTGTTACCTTATTTTGTTTGTGGATGTTCGCGATGGTTGACTCAACGGCTTTGAATAGCTCTTCGAAAACATCTTTAGCAATTTGTTGTTCGCCTCCTTGTTGTTCCTGCTCGGTTTGTTGCTGAGAAGCTTCTTCGGTCGAGATTGTTTCTGTTTTTGTCTGCTTTTCCTGTTCGTGTTGCTCAGATGATGATGACTGTGCGGATGACTCATGCTGTATGGATGTGGCGGTGTCATGGAATGTGTCTTCTTCTTGCTTTTCGTCATCTTTATCTCCTTCTTTATCTTCTTCGGCTGATTTCTGTGCTTCACTCTTAGACGAGCTGATTCTGATGTGTTTCCGGCGGAATAACTGGTTGAGTTCTTCTTCATCTTCTTCTTCATCGTCCTCTAGCAGCTATATCGACTCCTCATGTCTCAAAATGGGCCCCCGAGGTGGTGGTTGGGCTGCAAGGATTGCCGGGAAGAGAAATGAGAGTATGTGCGGTAATCGGGACCTGGGCATGCCTCCCTTGTTCACCTGCTTGATTATTGCTACACACTCCTTGTGGATACGTTGCAAGAAATAGGTCACGAAGTTCACTGGTTCTCGGGCAGCTAAGTCTATGGCCGAGTAAAATGGCCGGGATATGCCGTAAGTGCGCTTCTGTAGGTTTAGGATTGCAACTAAGAATTGCAGGGCTGATCTTTCTCGTTCTGGTCGGCAGAGAATGGCATATTCGTTAGAGGAGTATCTAGGGAATAATTCTCTCATGGTTGCTTCGGGGAGGTTAGGGCCCTTTTGTCTACCTTGCGTAGGGAGTCAGAATGACTCAGCGAATGACTGAAGGGTTATTACGGTTCGTGTAGGCAAGGTTATGATCAGCCAGTTCTGCTCTGTAGCCGGCGTGTTGGCGATGGCGGAGATGATATTGGCAAAGAAAGGGTGGGATTCCACTGAATGCCATGGCAGTTCAGCGAAATTAGCAAGCCCACGGTTACGCAGGAACTCTGCTACGTCGGCAGGGATTCCATTACAGAAGGCGGCGTAATTCGCCAAAGCTTCCATAGCGCAACAAAGATAGTAATCACACAACGCAGACACACAGGGAATTCACAAGCATACAAGCATGCAAACACAATAGCGATTTTCGGCGAAACAAAAAAGTTTAAATAGATGCGTCACGGCGGAGGGTAATGAAGGATGATTAGTCATCGTGCGGTGTTATAATGATAATTATTTAACTTTGATGTGCGTTAGCAGCTGGAAAGGGCAGAGCGGCTAATGACATAATTATTCATCTAGACGCAGATATTTACAAACTTGCATTATTAAGTACGCAAAAATAAAAGAAGAAAAAGAAAAGAAAAGCGAGCGCCAAACGACGTGGCCCACCGAAAAACATTTCAGTGCGGTTTAGACGCGTGTTGGTATGGTCGCAGCTTCGAACCGTTGATTACTTTTGGAAGAGGATTTCCGTCAACGTAGTCAAACGAAAAGTTGCTAGGCCCACTTGTTCTGAAATCCGGTAAGGGCCATACCATCATAATTTGAATTTACCAGCAGCCCGATTCGACTTTGCATTATAAAAAAGGACAAGTTGTCCCACCGTAAAAACTGGAGTTTTTAAGTGTCGATCATGCATCCGAGCCTGTCTTAGTTGTACTTCCTGCATAGTTAAAAAGTTGTGCCATCGTTGCTCGTCTAACTCTCTGAGTGTATTCAACCGAAATGACAGTGAGTCTTCCGGTAATAATTTTTGAGTGATTGTTACTCGTAAACTTGGTATATTTTCATTGGTGCTATTGCTTCTAATCCATAAGGTAGTTTGAAAGGTGTTAATCCTGTTGTTACCTTGTATGTAGTCCGGTATGCCCATAATACTGTAGGTAACAGTTGATCCCATCTTTCCGGTGCTTCTAAAATGAGTTTTTGGAGCATATTCAGCAGAGATTTGTTTGTACTTTCGACCAAACCATTAGCACGAGGATAATAAGGAGAACTAAACTTATGTGTGACCTGGAACGACTGTGTAAGTGCCTTCATTAAATTGTTTACAAAATGAGTGCCTTGATCTGAAACAAGTTCGAGTGGTAAACCAAAACGTGGAAAGACATCGGTTAGCAGACACTTTGCTACCACAACAGCTGTAGCAGACCGTAAAGCCCAGGCTTCTGCCCATCTGGTTGCATAGTCTGTACAGGTCAGAATGTAACGATTGTTACTGAAGATTGCTCGAGGTGTAATCAGAACGATAAAATCTAGACCCCACTTCTGGAAAGGTTCCAATGGTAAGATGGGTTGCAAAGGGAAAAGATGACGTTGCAAGGGCTGTCCAGATCTTTGACAAGTATTACATTGTTTGACAAATTGTGATACATCTTTGTACATAGTTGGCCACTAGAGACCACTTTGCAAAATTTTCCGGTGTGTTAAGTCTGCAGCAAAATGGCTACTGGAAGGAATTGAGTGAGCCAAAGTAATAACTGAGTTAACTTCATGTGGTGGAATACATCGAAGTAAAATTCTGGTATGATCCACATAGTATAATTCTCCAGCAATCAACCAAAATCGACGGCTGAACACTGCAATTTTTCTGCGTACTGCCGTAGAAGTTTGAGATGGAAGGCAGCCATCATTGAGAAAGGTCACGATCTGATCATAATATGTAGATGGCATAGGTGGGTCTTTAATTTCATCATTTGTAGGTTCAGAGACATAAATCACCGGAGTTGTGTCATCTATGCCTACCGGAGCTTCACTGGAATCTAAGCGAGAAAGAAAATCTGCTAAGGCATGTGAACTGCCTGGCCGATGAATGACTTCATAGTCGAATTCCTGTAAAAGCAGAACCCATCGTGCTAATCGACCACCTAGATGCTTTTGCCGAACCAGATAGACAAGTGCAACATGATCTACATGAAATGTGAAATTACGGCCCAGCAAATAATGTCTGAATTTCTTGATAGAATATACTAGCCCTAGACATTCTCTTTCTGTTACAGAGTAATTCTTCTCAGCAGGGGCTAATCTTCGACTTGCATAGTACACTGGTCTGAACCACTTATCAATTTGTTGCATCAAAACGCTTCCTATTGCTATATCTGAAGCATCAACAAATACATGAAATGGGCGATCCCAGTCCGGCGGCTCTAAGATGGGAACTTGTGTTAATAAATTCTTTAAACGATCAAATGCTATCAGACACTCCTGAGTCCACTCAAATTGTCGAGGAGTCTTGGTGATTAGCTTGTTCAGTGGTATTGCTAAATGAGCAAGCCACCGTAGGTGTCGTCCATGCCATCTTACTTGGCCCATGAAGCGCATAACTTCCTTCGGTGTAGTGGGCACCGGAGCTTCTAATACTGCCGTGATCTTGTCTGGATCTACTCGTATACCTTGTGCAAATACCATGTGGCCAAGTAGCTTGCCACATGAAACCGCAAACATAGATTTGTTTGGGTTTAAACAGAGTTTGTATTCTCTGCATTTCTGAAAGCAGCACCGTAAATGGAACAGGTGTGCTATCATCTTACCAAAAATTGAAAAATCGTCAAGGTAAACTTGCATAAAAGAGGTGAGATAAGGAGAAAATATTTCCTGCATACATCTTTGAAATGTACTTGGGGCATTTCTCAATCCAAACCACATAACAGTACATGCGAAAACACCCCAGTTGGTAATGAAGGCGGTCTTCGGGATATCCTGTTGAGCCATTCTAACTTGATTATACCCACTGTACCCATCTAGGAATGAATACATTTCATGTCCTGCTACTCTATCAAGCATTGTGTCAAGAAAAGGGATCGGAAAAGGATCAGGCACTGTGGCTGCGTTTAGTTTCCGGTAATCTACACATATTCGCAACTGCTTATTTTTTTTCGGAACAATAACAATTGGTGAGATCCACTCAGCGTGCTCTACGGGTACAATGAATCCAAACTTCAATAGCCTATCAAGTTCTGATTTTACCTGTGATGCATAATTTGGATTCATCCGGTAGCTGGATTGCTTGTTCGATCTTGCTTCCGGCTTCAGCATGACTCTGTGCTGATAGATGCGCGGGTCCAATCCTTTCATATCTTTGTAATCCCATGCAAAGACGTCGGAGAATTCTCGGAGTAGCTGGATTAAGCCTGCTTGAAATGTTTTTGGTAAGTTTTGCTTTATCTTCACAGGACGCGGATGATCTTCATTGCCTAAATTATAAGTGATCAACTGATCTTCTGGAATATAAAATTGTCGAGGCTTCTCTGTATCGTCTGCTGGCTTAAAAAGTTATTGCAGTTGAGCATCATCTATAGCAGCAGTATCTTCCTTCTTATCTTCTTCTGTTACAGTCATTACCGTGCAAACTGCAGGGTTCCAATTATCTACAACAGATTGTAGATCAACAGTTCCTAGGGAGATCAAGTCAATGTTATTTTTCAGAAACTCTTCTTCTTCATCATCTGACAAACCATCTAGCATATGAACTGGTTCTGCCAAATACGGTCTAGCATGCAACTCGCAAGGTTGTATAGTGTCTAATTTTACAATGTATTTACGATTTTTATCCTTGAAAGTGAGCTCTTGTGTAGACCAATCCTGTATCACCTTAGCGTGCTTTAGCCAGGGTCGGCCGAAAAGGAGGTTGTAATCAAGAGTGGATTCCGGTAAATCTAGTATGACAAAGGTCATTTTAAATGTTGTACCTTGTAAAGTGATTGGTACATTTCGTACAAGTCCTATGGGATGGACTCTTGATTGGTCGGCCATTCTGACAACTAGACTGGTTCGATTTCGGTCCACCCTAACCGTTTACATAGTGCAGCAGTAGCAATGTTGACTCCAGATCCTCCATCAATTAGTACCTGTGTGATTTTATGATTCTTATACCATACCGTTATCAAAGGAACTGAATGATCGACCGTAGAATCAGGTTCCGGTTGTACTGTCGTTGTCGTCGGAATGCAAGAAGGCACAGGACTGAACTGTTGTTGAAATTGCTGTCAAACTCCCGGTACTAGTGCAAGTAATTGGCCCAAAGGAAGAGTGATGGATGCTTTATATAAAATTTCCGAGGCCTTTTGTGATTGGATTGTTTCTACAGATTCTGAAGATGATGCGCCTGCTGAAGATGATGTGTCTGCCGCTGAGGAGGTGCCTGCTGCTGATGATGTACCTGCTGCTGATGATGTGCCCGCTGCTGATGATGTGCCTGCTGCTGAATTGGAATCTTGTTGTTGTGTTCCTTCTTTGGTTAATGGAGTCTGGGCTACCGGAATAGGATCTGGGAAGACTGGAGGTTTTGCGGTGGTCCATTGACTAGCCTTGTTGTACATCCTTTGTTGTTCGCATATACTTGGTTCAAATAATTCTGCTGCAAGCTGCAGTTGTTTACCAGATCGGGTCTAAATTACGGTAGCGTATGTTTCCACTGGTGTAATTTGTACCATATTAGCCATTGGATTTTGACGTTCCCTGATCATATTCAGTTGCATCCTTACAGAATCTTCTAATGTGACCAAATTCACCACAGAAATGACAGCGCGGTGGTGGCAGATTGGGATTTTCCGGTGGTGGTCCGGTCTGCCAGCGGTTTGCGTTGTAGTTGTTGTTTCTCTGTCCTCTGTAATTTCGATATCCTTGTTGCTGGTTGTTTCTCATGTGCGGAGGCACATACTGATTGGCTGGCTGCCCTGGTTCCTGTATAATGGCATTGACAGTTGCAGTTCCCTGCACTTTTGCGTTGTATGCACAGTTTTCGGTGGTGTGTCCGGCAGTGTTGCAGATAGCACAGAATAGCTGATTAAGTGCACAAGTGGCACTAGTATGGCTTGAATTCTTGCATGTGATGCAGTATACTTGTCTAGTCATATCTTCGGTGACATTTCTGTTTGTTTTTAACCACTCTAGATCTTCAGTAAATCCTCCAACCTTGTTTTCCAATTGCAGAGCCATTGCAATCACTGCATCTAGTGTCATTGCTCCTACACAGCGTATGATCATAATCTGTGTAAGTTGTGGAGTCAAGCCATTGATAAACCACTGAGTAATAACGTCGTCCGGTAGGTTGGCATGTGCCGGTGGCAACTGCTTTAGATGCGTCCTGAATAGGGTAGCGTACTCCTATACAGTTTGATTTACCTTCTGTCTGTTGTTTTGCAGATAATCAGGAATTTCGGCTGGATTCTTCTTTAGCCTAAATCGCTGTAAAAAGGCATCTAGTACTCCTTCATAGGTGCCGAAGTGATTAATATCATATTCTGTAAGCCATCTAGCTGCTTCATTGACCAATGTAGATTGGAAGACAATAGCTTTATACGCCGGCTCCGGTGGATGGTTGAGAACTGCATAGCTTATCTCGAATGTGCGTACGTGAGCATCCGGAGCATCTCTTGGGAATCCACCCAATTTAGTATATGGCACTCCTGTCGGAGTCGGCCTTGGTGGGCATAGTTGTTGTTGCTGCTGCTGTTGTTGTTGTTGCCCGTTCATGGCGAGTGTATTGTGAATATCTTCTGGGTTTCGGAGCTGAATATCTGAACTATAGGAATCTGTATGGTCGGACTCTGCACTCTCCGGTTCGATGATTTTACTCAGTATACTTTGAATCTCGGTTTCAAACAAAGTTCCTTCTTTCTTGATGTCGAGTGTAGGAGAAGTTACTCCAAAAAGCGGTGGTTGGGCTGAAGATTCACCAAAAAATGGTAAAGCGTTGCCGAAAAACTGTGATTCTGTTACCCAAATATCACCGGAATGTACCGAATTTGTGCCAAAATAAGGTGTTTTTTCGCCTTCACCAATTTCTTTGGCTAACGTATTTCTAGTCATAAACCAATTTGAATCTTTATCCAAGACTGTTAAACTAGCTTCAGACTGCGTCTTGGTAGATTCTAGAGTTACTATATCTTCGATAGACTGTGCCGAAATAGTACCGGAATGTACCAGAGGCGTAACACGTTCCACAGGAATATGACCGGAATCAGTTCTGACGTTCTTGACTTTCTTGACAACTGGGTCAGACCTAGTTGTACTTCTTCCTCCTGGAGTTATCTTTAGTAAATTAAGTACTCCAGACTGATGATTCTTGGGATACGTTTCATCGGAGCGAGTAACCGGCATGTATCATCTTTTGTGCTAATCGCATAGTATCGCTATCGATTTAAAATTTTATGATCACGTTTCCACAGCAAGTTTGCAACAATCTGGTTCTGTTGCTACTTCCAACAAACGAACGGTAATCTTGATGTTCGATTCTGACAGATGAATGACGATCTTGATGCCACTTTCCCATAGATAACACTTTCGTCAGGTAAATGGCAATCTTGATGCCACCTTCCCACAGATAACACTTTCGTCAGGTAAATGACAATCTTGATGCTACCTTCCCACAGACGGCGCCAAGTGTTAACTGTTAAATGTTAACACTTCATTTTAATTAACAGAGTGCATTTAACCGACCTAAGTGGGTTCTTGGGAGTGGAAGGGGTCTGTAAAAACAGAGGCCCTTAGACTTGATTTTCCCAGGCTAACCACTTTACACCTAACAATACCTTGGAGTCCAATTCTATCGAACCTCAACTACTTTCGTAATCTTACAGTTCATAGTCAAACTTGTTCAAGGTTCTCAACTACCCTAAAGGGGTTTACTGCTCTTACTGTACTGTGACAGACTTGAATAGCACTTCCATCTTACCAAAAAGGTACGTCTAAACAACAACTCCGAAATCAACGATTACACTCAGAGTTCTCAGAACAGTATCGCACTTACACTATGTCTACTCAACAGATGCACCTTACAGGTATAGCAACAACACTGCACACTTAATCAGTAGATCATAACAATAAGATCCTGCAAGATAACCGACTCAGACCATCACCGAGAGAGCTTACTGAACATCTATTAAACTAATATCCCCGTCAGTATCTATAACAACCGATAGAACGAGACAGAGATTTCAACTTAACCAGCCATGTACATGCAATGTCCCAACCCAGTCATCAGGCAAGTTGTCACACTAACTCAACTCCGCACAGATAACAAGATACAGAGGTGTACCGAATACTCAGAGGATTCAAGAACTTAGACAAACAATCGTTATGGCAATATGTAGAAATTCTTCCCCCCCCCAGACGAACAGTCTGGTACTTCAACACCCGTTACGGTACACCACAATATTAACAGACAACACGATACGAAGTCGTACACAACACCCACAGTACTCAGAGATTTCACAACAGTGTTACAACATCGCTCTGACAAACTCGCAGAGGAACAGTCTCGTGATTCCCAGAATTGTCGTGTCTGACTTTCTTTACATTGCTTTATATAAGAAATTACAACTGTCGCGTAACCACTTTTCGCGCGTGTGAATACAAGATTCCGTTTTACATGTCCCCATCTGGCGGCCGACTAACATGTGCAAGAAGCTTCAATGGAAGCTTATGTGAGAAGGGGTAGAAATGCAGGTCGGCATCTCTTGACAGTTGTTCAGTATTTTAGACATAACTCGAGGTAGAAAGCTTGGATTGATGCATTTTAAAATTTTGTGCGTAGCTAAGGCAGAGAGCTACAATTTCACAGAAGGATGTAGAATCTGGTTCGGAGTTTTAAACTGCCGAAAATTCGAAAAACGAAGACTGCTGTAGAAGGCAAATCTACATTCACTATGACAGCAGCTCAGTTTTTGAATCATAACTTGAGTTCTACAGCTTGGAATGCAATGATTCAGCTTGCTATGCGTAGCTTGGACAGATAGCTACAACTTTGTAGGAGAACTCAGATTCAAATTCTCAGTGCTAGGTCGTCGAAATTGCAGAATACAGAGCAACAATGTTGCAAGTGAAGGTGAAGTTGATAGCAAGTGCTTGTTTTGTGCATATCTTGAGCTACGCACCTTTGATTGAGGTGTTTTTTATTTTGTTACGTAGCCAAGAGTCAGATCTTGAAGTTTGCTGAAGAGTAAAAGTTTAGATTCAGAGGTTATCACCATTGAAACAACAAAACACAGAGGAGCAGATTGTTGCCATAAGAATCCTAACAACTCTTGGAGGTTGAATTTGCTTTGGAACTTCTTCGAGAGAGAATTTTTGGTGTGCAAGCTCTTATTCTTAGAGCTTGAAGGCATTGTACATGTATGATCATTGTGGTAGCTCCTCCATATGAGAGTAGAGCATGATCTTGTCACGTGTTTGGCATGTAAGATGACATTGTGGTATACTCTTCTTTGAAGTTTATGCCATCATGAGTTCGATCATGGATGTATAGTGGCATTATGGTCTATATCTTGCTTATGCCACTTGGTTATGGATTTACTTCCTGATTGCACATCATTTTATGGAAGACTGATTGGATTTTAGTTGGTACTTGTATCTTTGTTTTCTTTGCAGGTACATGATCCAGATTGGAGCCTTAGTTACACATTCGTTTGTCACCATTATTAGCATTTGGTCATTGATTGATATGTATTTTCCAGTGTGATTCTTGGCATATGTGGATGGTGATTCCCACATGGTTATTTTGGTTCTAGAGTCCATTTTACAGAGGAGATGCTGTCGAAATTTCATCGGCTTTTATGCTAGAAAGGAGCTCTAGTGGATCTTGAAGCTTGTGTGATAGCTTTGGATCATTGATTATCTCCATTCACTTGGACTTGGTCACACATTGTTCGTGACAGGTTGGACCATCTTGTAGGATTTATTCTTCAGTGGGAGTTGTATTGCCATTGTATTGGCATGTATTGGTATCAATTTTTTGGCATATGTAGTTGCCATTATCTTTGGTTGGATCAGTGACAGGTGGTGACAGATTACTCATTGTTCTTTTGTTATTGGTTATCTTGTTTGACTGCTCAGTTTACAAGGGATACTCTGTCAAAATTTTCCAGGATTCTTTCACATCTATTTGGTCACTTTGGAGACTTGGTGAGCAGGCTTATGCTCATGGTTTTATGTGCATGCTAGATGCATGGTTATGTGACAGGTGGTTCACATGGTTTTCTTCTCCACAGAGACATATGTGATGTGAGTTATGCATATGGATATGCATGTGTGATCCTATTGAGGATAGAGTATTGTTCGAGTCTCTTGTTACATTGCTAGTCTTGGATTACCAGCATGGTGTCTTCTCGATTCGATGGGACTGACTTTCCGAGATGGAAAGCTCAGATGTGGCATACATTGGTTCATGCAGAGTTACACATGTATGTGCATAGAGATGCACAGAGGCCTCGTGACATGCCCGACCATGTATGGATGGATGGATATGGATGCATCGGCTAGCTCCACTATCCGATTACAGCTTGTGGATTCTATATATGAGTCTATTATGTATGAGGAGACGAGTAGTGCATTATGGCAGAGACTACTTGATATGTATGTGAGTCCATTGACTCATGTGAGACATAGATCACATCGACGACTTCGATGTTGGCATTATGGTCGTGAGGGCCATATTCGACGACGTTGCTTCAGGCGGATGCGACGACGACATCAGAGACATGCACGTGATGTAGATCAGGTAGTGGTGTCAGGAGAGTCTATGGCAGTTGATTATGCCAGTGATGGTGATATCACTTTCTCCTATGGTTCATCTCATGATTCCTCTTGCTCATTAGATAGCACACATATGGCTTGGTTGCTTGATGCATTAGCCAATTTTCATGTTACTCCACATCGTGAGTGGTTTTGTCGATTCTCAGGTGAGAATCGTGGATGTGTGCACATGTCTGATGGTACGACATATGACATTGAGGGTGCAGGAGATATATGTCTTATGCTACCTAGTGGAGCATCACTTATTATTAGACATGTACGCTATGTGCCTTCATTCCCTATGAGCTTGATTTCAGTTAGCTAGTTACAGGAGAGCAAATGTTATGCATTCCTTGGTGAGCATCATTTTCAGTTGCAGTTGGGACAACTTATGCTTGTCAGAGGTGCCAGGATTGGGCACATGTATCCACTGCAGGTACTTCATGTGAGAGATAGTCTAGTCTCAGTGGGAGTTCATCCTTATGTGCGATGTGAGACTCGTCATGTCTCATTTTGCCTACCTACACATAGGTCTAGTGACATTCATGTTGCATATATATGGCAGGATTCAGATGCTCAGATGGATGCACATGTAGAGCGTGTTTTGGATGCTCATGATGCTTATGTAGAGCATGGTTTGGTTGATCATGTGGATGCTCTTATGGAGCACACTTTGGATGATCAGTTGAATGCTTTAGAGCATGATGTGGATGCTCATGTAGAGCATTATGATGATACTCATTTGGAGTGTGATCATCAATTTGATCTTGGTGTTGATGTTGTGCAGTTCGCTCATGTGGAGCATGATGATACACTTGGTGTGGTAGAGCAGGATAGCTCTTATGATACACAGTGTATGCCAGAGCATACTAGCTCTCAGAATGCACAGCTAGATACATCCTTGGTTGCGAGCATGGTTGATTTAGATGCTAAGGAGTCAACAATTATGCAGTCATTCTTGGATTCGCTCATGCCAGATGTTGACACAGATATGTCAGGACATGTTGATCTTGATGATGGTGCTTTGGATGCCTTGGATACAGGCATGGCCGACATACTTAGGTTAGCTAGGATAGCACATGTTTCGTCAGCATTCGTGAGTCTGATGTACGAGTTATTATGCTCGAGACCAGACATTGCAGTTGCTATTGGAGCATTTGCACTTGGAGTTGTCAGTCGTTCGATGATTGATACAGGCATAGAGCGAGTGGGAGCTTTGCAGGAACTTCATGAGTTCTTGCATCAGTCAGATACGAGCTCGACTCTTGTCGATATGAGTCTAGAGCAGTTTGAGGTGCATGGATACACCTTGTTCGAGGTAGTTGGTGTAGGCTGATTTGGTATGGGTAGAGGTCCAGACTCTTCCTGTACATTATTGTATAGTCCTACATCATTCTTTGTATATGTTACCACTTATGGTCACATTGACCCTTAAGTGGGAGATTGTTGGGGATGTAAGGTTCATGTGACCTTACCCCCATATTCATATATATACATCATATATAGAGTATTGCCTCAAGAGAGATCATTATGTGGGTTTCGAGGCTCCCACGCATGTCCGTGCGTCTCTCCTCTCTTCTCTCTCGCTCCTTCTCCTCCTTCCTCCTCTTGTTCTGCACACCAAAGCCCTTCAGTGGGCACATATGCCAAGCTGATCTCCCCTTCAGAGAACCTCTCCCTGACATAGTGATAATGCACCTCAATGTGCTTAGTGCGAGCATGGAACACAGGGTTCCTCGCAACTACCAATCCCCTCTGACTGTCAGTGAAGATGGCGGTGGTAGAAGACTAACCAACACCCAAATCAGCCATAAGGCGTCTAAGCCACACACACTCAACAGTAGTTGTAAAAGCTTCCCTATACTCAGCCTCACAACTGGAAGTGGCCATAGTAGGCTGCTTCTTGCTCAACCAAGATATACATGAGCTACCAAGCATGAAGCAAAAGCCACTAGTGGACACACGAGTGTCCTAGCAACCAGCCCAATCATTTAAACCATATAATGTTTTTTTTAACCTGCACACCTGGTTTTCATGCGCTTTTTGCACAAAGCCACGGGGCCAAAAAACATACACTTCTTCATGCAAGTCACCATTCAGAAATGCAGTTTTAATGTCCAACTGATGTACATTCCAACCATGATGGGCTGCAAGTGCACAAATGCTCCGAACAGTAGTCATACGGCATGTAGGTGCAAAGGTCTCATCAAAATCAATGCCTCTTTCCTGCGCATATCCCTTTGCAACAAGCCTAGCATTATACCTGTCAACTGTACCATCAGGTTTACGCTTCAGCTTGTATACCCACTTAGTGCCAATGGCCTTCTTGCTAGGAGGCAAGTCACATAAAGACCAAGTACCATTCTTCATTATTGCATCATATTCAGATTGCATAGCAGCCATCCAATTTTCTGAATTTTGTGCTTCATCAAACAAAATAGGCTCATTCTCATCACAAAGACTAGATGCAGCCATAGCATAGAAATCTAATGCAAAAGAGGCACTATGAGATCCTGAACGAGTACGATATGACAGAGGTGCATCTAATTTGCTGTCACGCAAAGTCTGCACCAGCCATTTTGGCATAGTTTTTGCCTGCTCAATATCAGCTCTCTCATCAACTAGTGCATCATGTAAATCTGCATCAGAAATGGAATGATCTGCATCATCACATGAAACCTGCAAAGGTTGAGAAGTTGCCTCATTGGGACCAGCACTAGACTGTCCACCTGTAAAAAGAGGCAGCAAAGTATCATACATGTCTTTGGAGCTAACAGATGACTCTTAGTACATGAAATCAATGGCTGAATAACATCTTCCACAAAAACAACATCATGGCTAACCAGAATGCGTTTAGTCTGTGGATGATATAGACGATAGCCTTTACTTTGAGAACTGTATCCAACAAAAATACATTTTACTCCTTTATCATCCAATTTTTTGCGATGTTGTTTAGGCACTAATGCATATGCCAAACAACCAAAAACATGCAGATGAGCAACAGATGGCTTGCGATCATGCCAAGCCTCATATGGAGTGATAGACTGCAGTGCTTTAGTGGGACACCTGTTCAGTACATATGCTGCACACATGATAGCCTCAAGCCAGAAACTATGTGGTAAAGCCTCACTCTTGACCATACACCTCGCCATCTCCATGAGTGACCTGCTCTTTCTTTCAGCAACTCCATTCTGTTGAGGTGTATATGGCACTGTACACTGGTGTTTTATCCCAGGATCAGCCAAAAATGCATTAAAATTAGAAGACATATATTCCCCCCCTCGATCAGAAAGGAGGGTGCCCATTTTACATGCTGACAGATTTTCAGCCAAAACCAAAAACTGTTTGAAGCACATGAACACTTCGGACTTTTTATTCAATGGATATAACCATGCATGCCTGTCGATGAAAGTCATGAAGTAAAGATAATTCCCAAAAGAAGGTGTCTGCATAGGACCACAAACATCACTGTGTACAAGCTGCAATTTCTGAGTAGCCCGAACTGAACCATCTTTTGGAAAGGACGAATGCTGCATTTTGCCCAAAATATAGCCTTCACAAACATGTTTTCCAGGTGCCTCAAGTTTGGGCAAAGAGGACACCATTTCAGATTTCTACAGGCGTAGCAAAGTAGCAAAGTTCAGATGATCAAAGCGTGCATGCCAAAGCTTTGCATCTGACACAACCTAAGAATCATTTACTGCACATGCCAAATCATTTACGGATCTTTCATAGTCTATGAGCTTATACAGCCCATGACATAAAATGCCAGAAGCAATAATCACATTGCCATTTGAGAGATCATGAACTGTACACCTATCATCAACAAATTTCACAACCAAGCCAATCTTGGCTAATGCAGAAACTAACAGGTTCTTTTTGATCCCTGGCACAAATAAAGCATCTGACAAAGTGAAAGAACTACCATCAACAGTAGTCAAAATGATCTTGCCAACTCCCATAACAGGATAAGAGGAGTTGTTGGCACATGTAACAGTATTCCCTGTAGGGGTAGGCTCGAGTGAAGAGAAGAAACTGCGCTGCGAGGTAATATGTTTGGTCACCCCACTGTCAAAGTACCAAACATCTGAGTCTACTGTAGACATGCACTGCTCATGAGAAGATGGGTCAAAACTGCAAACAGTAGTAAACGCCCATTCTTCTTCCTGCACAAGATTAGCTGACTCCATTTTTGGTGTAGAGGCTTTTGCAACAACCATTCCAGCATCTTTCTTCTTTGCCTCTTTCATAGCCAATTTTGGACAGTTCTTTATAATATGATTATTCCCTTTACAGTATTTACAAAACAATTTTTGTTTTTTTGATTTTTTCTCATCTTTGTCTTGGTTGTTTTCCTTCTAGAGATATCAAATTAGCTTAAAGAGCTAATGATTCCAAGTGGAATCACTTAAAATGATTGACTATACACAAAGCAATCAATTTAGCAAGTGTAGCATTACCCCCGATTTTTTAGGACCTCTGCAGAGAATGACCAGTGACCACTTCAAGGCACTTTTCTCCCAATCCACTAAATGGAACGTGTTCAAAATTTGTCAACACGTAGTAGACTTAGAGCTGATTCCAAAAAGCCATAGAACATTGAAAATGGTCGAGTAATGGCTGAGATATGAGCAAGACAAGAACATTGTTCTGAGTGACAATGACAAAGAGATCAACAGATATAAGTAATGATTTATTGTATTATATGACAATGTTGTACATGATCATTAGCATGATAATCAATGCCCAATGATAGTGAGAAATGTAGGCTATAGTATGAGCCTCTCTTTTACATCAAATGATAAATTCTAAGCTCAGTAATGGGGTTTTTTTTGCAAGTTTTGAAGTGTTCTTTTATAATGCTTTTCTTCAAATTTGGCTCTCTCTAGAAAAGTGATCCCCTAATCTAGGAGATATTCTCTACAAATAAAGTCGTAGCTTTTCATTCTATCTAACTTCACGAGTTTAGTGGATTTACAAGAATCTTCCAAGTCATTTGTCTTTTACAAATGGTTAAAGATGAAACTCCATAGGCAATGGTTCTCATGGGTCTTCAATCATTTGCAGATAAAGACTTCTCATGCCTAGCCAAGTGTGTAGGCTTGGCACTTGCACCAACAACTCCCCCTCAAGACAAACATCTTGGCTTGGTCTTCTTCATCAATCCTCTTGAATGTCCTGCAATCCAATCATATCTTTAAGCCTGCAAAGTTTAGTACCATCAAGTGCTTTCGTCCATAAGTCTACACATTGCATATTAGTTGATACATATGCCAACTGAATTTCCTTGCTCAATAGCTTCTCTCTCACGTAATGATAGTGGACTTCTATATGCTTGGTCCTAGCATGATAGATAGGATTTGTTGCAAGATGTAAAGAACTTGTATTATCTCCAAAAATCATTCGAGAGATAGCATTCAATCCCAAATCTACATATAACAATCTAACCCATATTGCTTCTTGAGTGGCATTGGCTAGTCCTCTATATTCAACCTCTATTGAAGATAAATCAATAGTAGGTTGCTTCTTGAAAGACCATGATATAGGCTTGTCACTTAGAAAACAGAGATAACCTGAGGTACTCCTTCTATCATCTTTGCAACCTGCCCAATCTGCATCTGAGTATATTTTGATGTCCAAATTTGAAGTATAAGGAAAGTATAAACCTTGATTTTGAGTTCCCTTAAGGTACTTGAGAATCCTCTTGGCAGCTTCCAAGTGAGGTGCTCTAGGTTTGTGCATAAATTGACTTAAGACATTTACTCCATATGCAATATCAATTCTTGTTAATGTAGCATGGTTTAGGCTTCCCACTATGCTTTGGTATCCTATAATATTTTCAAGCACATCACCTTCATGAGCACTTAATTTTTGGTTTACCTCCACAGGAGTGCTTGCTATCTTGGCATGCTCCAAATGAAACTTTTTCAACATATCCTGCACATAATTTCTTTGAGTTATGTAAATGTT
Organism: Ceratopteris richardii; assembly: GCA_020310875.1. Lineage (NCBI taxonomy): Eukaryota > Viridiplantae > Streptophyta > Polypodiopsida > Polypodiales > Pteridaceae > Ceratopteris > Ceratopteris richardii. The sequence continues at coordinate 147,184,316 of CM035407.1, forward strand.
GGAGCAAGTCTATGACAAGCCTAAGTATTGGCTTGAGTCCCACAAAGTCATATAAGAAGCCTTAAAATGAAGACAATGTAAAGTTCACTTGTAAACTACCTCTTGTAACTTTTGAAAACTTTACTTAATGTAAAAGTGAAAGAATCTTAAGTGGTTGAGTCCACTTGATCAAAAAGGGAAAGAGGAGCCACGAATTCGTGATTTGTGGTAGATAGAGAATCAAATCAATCACTAATTGATCGGAGAGTGATTGAGGGAAGTTAGCCTCCCAAGATCAACTATAAATACATGGTAGTCTTAGTCATGGTTATGTGAAGACCTCCAAGAGCTGAGCTTTATGCCATATCAAGGTGTGATTACAAGGCACACATATGTATCAATAAGTCCATTGTATTGTGCAATCAATATACTTTCATTTTCATGATCATTTGAGTTCATATTTCCATGTTCTTGTGAAGTGTACTACTCACTGCCATATCTCTCAGTTTTCTCAGTCCGATTGCAGAGATGTTTTCTCTGAGCTTGGTGCATCATTTTCAGTGATTTAACTTCTTAACGTTAGCTCACTTCCCCAAGAGGAATTAAGCTATTTGCTGCTGTGCTCAGAGAATTATGCAAAACATTGAACAGGTGTATGAACCAAAATAGCAAGTTCTTCACCTTTGAGCTAACTCCAACTTATCTGTTTTGATCTATCTTTTTGAGAGTGGTCTTCCAAGGTACATAGGGTGTCTAATACATCCATTGGCAAGCTAAAAGGGCCCACCACATACTCCTGAAGTTCATTTGGCTGGTGTAGATCAAAGATTTTGCAACACCTCTTCATCTTCAAGCACATACCTATCCATCTCTTCACAATGGTATTAGAGCAAGGTTGGACAACATGGCAGATGGATTTCCTTCATCAATTGACAAATTGGACAGAGGTAACTAATCAGCTTGGTCATTAAGAATGGAAGCTTATCTCCAAGGTAGAAGTTTATATGGTTATGTGGCTGGCCAAGTTTTAGGAACAAAAGTCAACCAACACAAGAAGAGCAAGAAAGATTGAGCACATGGTGCTTCAAGGATGCACTTGCAAGGTCTTATCTCCTCAACTCTATCTCAGATTTTTTGTTGCCTCACATTAGAAGTTGTAAGACATCTCAAGAAGTGTGGGATGCACTTGAAGCCTTCTTCTCTTTGTTGGTGCAGACCAATCACCAATTGAAGGCTTGGAAGATAAAATGATGAAGGAAGAATTAATTCCTAAAGTGTGGAAGAAGATTACAATCAGATGACAAGAGAAGTGTACACATATGTACATTAGCATAGTCATAGATGACTTAGATCTTTTGTTCAGTAAGAATTATGTACAAATTATCTATAAATACCTTGAGAAAAGTCGGGGCATGTATGAGAGCATATGTGACAATAGTCAGATGTCAAGAATGAGGGAGATAGAAGTCAAGAGATAGAGAAAAGTGTTTTTGAGTTTGCTCTCATCACTCAGTTGTTTTTTCTCTGAGTAAATGAAAAATTTTGCGCCCGATGTTTCTGCGTGTTCTCCTTCTACAGTAGATCAATTGTGGAATGCTTTTGTACAAGTCTAAGTTGAGAGTTGCTTGACCTCTGTGCAAAGTTTCAGCTTCCAATTGTAATCAGGCTGAGTGAATTAAGTGTAGGAACATTCATATGTGAAGTGTATTCATAGGTTCCTAAAACAGACGCATATTTCAAAGTCAATGTTTTGATCATTTCTCCTAGCACAGTTTAAAGTTTTGCATGAGTGAGGGCTTAATCTTTAAGTTAGAAGATAAGCTACTTATGTCTAAAAGCATTTTGTAAAACGGGTTCTATTCAAGGAGAACCAAGTCTTAAAAGTTACAGGTGTAAAGTCGACTGTTTTGGATGACAGTTTCTGACATAGGTAACTTGTGAAATCAATTTCTCAAGTTATACTTAATCTTTTGGAGTAATTCAACTTGGAATAGTTGCGCAATCTCTAGGAGATGATTCGTACAAAGTTTCATCAAAAACTTTACACGTTTGATAAGTCAATGTAAGGAAATAGTGCAGCAGACTTTTCTGTGTATCACCTTCTTCACAGATTTGTTCATCTTTTGATAATTAGAAGTTGATCCTCTAAAGAGTGGAAAGTTTTTGACTTATTCTTGGTATAGAGGTGCTCTAATCACAAGAATAGGTTATTCTTTTGGAGATTAACACTCTCCATCAGTGGTATCAGAGCAGGAGACATCAATTTGAAGAAAGAAGGATCCCGACTGCTGCAGATTCAAGAGATTCAACACTTGAAGGACTAAGAAGTGAAAGCTTGGAGTCAAAGCTCGAGGAGAAGACAAATTGACATCAAGAAAGGCAAAAGGAGTTCAATTCGAAGTAAAGGTACATACATTGTTTGTAAAGCTTGAAGTTTCAATACACAGGTGGATACAAGATGGGAGAAAGCTTGCAGATTGATAAGCTAGATAGGGAGAATTATCCAGCATGGTCCATGAGGATGGAAGCACACCTCATGAGCAAAGATCTTATATCATTTATTACAGGAGATGAAGAAAAACCAGAGTTTGCAGATCCAAGTATTCCTACTAGGGAAGAACTTGCAATGTTGAAGACTTGGATGAGAAAGGATGCTCAAGCAAGGAGTATCATCTACATGGCTGTAAATGATTACCTTCTACCTCACATCAGAGGTTTAGAAAGTGCCACAGATGTTTGGAATGCTTTGGAAGAGCATTTCCAAAATACAACTAAGTCAAGGAAGTCCTCACTATGGGCTGAGTTCACAACCTTCAAGAAGAAGAGCTCACAATCAATTTCAGATTATGTGGCAAGGATGAAAGATATTGCAGATAGCTTGGGAGCAGTGGATGAAGATATTGAAGAAGAAAAGTTGGTAAGACAAATACTTACAGGTCTAAGAGGTGATGAGAAGTGGAAGCCTTTTATCTTGTCCATAGAATTGTCACTTGATCACTTTACTCCTGATCTTAATCAATTGCTAGGACACATGCTAACCTTTGAGCAGGATCTTAAAGGAGACAATGATAGAAGTACAAGTCAAGCTATGTACTCCAAAGACAAGAAAAAGAATGGCAAGGGAAAGCAATCAAATGATGATGAAGGGAATTCAAATCAAGCCAACTTCACAAAAGGGAAGACAAATTTCAGAGGTAAAGGAAGAGGAGGTAAGAACAAAGATAATGCTAAAGCTTGTTGGATTTGTGGCAGAACAAATCATTTGGCAAATGATTGTTGGTATAATAATCAAAGTGGAGGATACAACAATCAGAATTATAGTCAAAGAGGTAGAGGAGGCAGAAACCAAAGAGGCAATTTCAGAGGAAGAGGTGGTAGGACATCATATGGTAGAGGAGGTGGAAGAAACTTCCAATCTCAGTCCTACAACAATAATTACTACAATTATGCATCAGATCAGAAGGATGACATGACTCTTATCCTGAATGCAACTCATGAATCAATGGGAGAAGATCAAAGAGTGTTCTATATTGACTCAGGGTGCAGCAACCATCTGAGTGGGAATCTATCCTTGATGACTGATATGGAAGCAAGGGTGAATGGACATACAGTTCAAACAGGTGACAATCCCAAACATAAAGTGGAGAGCATTGGATCAGTTAAGACAAAGAGTGGAAGTACACTTCTGAGCAAGGTACTTTATGTTCCAACTATTCCTAAAAATCTGATAAGTGTAGGGCAAATTGTGGAGAAAGGATATGAGGTAAGATTTACAAATGATGGTGTCTATGTACAAGATCCAAATCAGGGATATAGAAACATAATTGTAGGTAAAAAGGAAGGAAGATTGTTTACTCTCAAAGTCCAAGGTAATGTGGGACATGCATTGTTTACCTATGGAGGTCAAAAGATGTCTGAATTAGACCTATGGCATAAAAGGCTAGGTCATTTCAATGAGAGAGCTATAAAGGAGATGTCAAAGAATCAGGTGGTGCTTGGATTGCCAAACATTGAAGGGCAACATATGGTGTACAAGTGTGAAGCTTGTCAATTAGGTAAAGCACATAAAAGTTCTTATAACAAATCAGGGTACAAGTATTCAAACATGCTTGAATTGGTTCATACAGATGTATGGGGTCCCTCAAGGGACTATAGCATAAATGGATCCAGATATTATGTGTTGTTTGTTGATGATGCAACCAGGTGGATTACTTTGTATGTAATCAAGGACAAATCAGAAGTCTTCAAGACATTCAAACACTTTCATGCTTATGCAGAAAGGATCACAGGACAAAAGCTAAAGAGGTTAAGATCAGATGGAGGGGGAGAGTATTTCTCAAAAGAGTTTGATGATTATTTGTGGAATGCAGGTATCAAAAGAGAAGTAACTTGCAGGTACTCCCCTCAACAGAATGGAGTAGCAGAAAGGAGGAATAGGACTCTTGTAGAGTTTGCAAGAGCCATGATGAAGGAAAAGAATTGTCCAAATTATTTATGGGCAGAGGCCATTAACACTGCAACATACCTTGTGAATAGGTTGCCTTGCAAAGCTTTGGATGGAGGAACCCCTTATGAAGCATGGTGGGGTAAGAAGCCTAGTCTTGATCATTGTAAAGTATTTGGATGTATTGCATATGCTTATGTTCCTTCACAATTAAGACATAAGCTAGAACCAAAAGCAGAGAAGTATGTTTTTATTGGATATGATGATAGACAGATGGGTTATAGGTTGTGGAGTCCATCCACAAAGCAATTTCTTGTTACTAAAGATGTAACATTTGATGAGCAAAACATGTGGTATACAGGATCACCAAATGAGTATACAGGTGTTGAAGAAATTCAAAGGAAAGGAAAGGCAAAGGTAAAAGTATGTGAAGAAATTGTTGATGAAGTTGACTCTAGATGTAGAGTGCAGGATCATGTAGAAGAAGGGCCAAGATTTGATCCAGAATCAAATGAGGCTGAAACTTCAAGAAGTGCAGAAATCAGAAGATCTACAAGAGAAAGGAAAGAGCCTATAAGGTATAGTTATGATACATCTTTCCTAACAACAAAAGATTATGCCTACATTGTGAAAACAGAAGAAGATCCAACTACTTATGAAGAAGCCAAAGGTAAACAGAATTGGGAGAAGGCAATGCAAGAAGAGTATGATGCTCTACTTGAAAATGAAACTTGGGAATTAGTACCAAGACCAAAGAATCAGAAAGTCATTGGATGCAAGTGGGTATATAAAACAAAGAGGTTTGCAGATGGTAAGGTGTCTAGATATAAAGCTAGACTTGTGGTCAAAGGTTATGCCCAAACTTATGGGATAGATTATGATGAAACCTTTAGTCCTGTTGCTAAGATGTCTACAATTAGGACATTGATTGCTATTGCTGCTTGCAAAGGATGGAAATTATCACAATTGGATGTGAAGAATGCATTTCTTAATGGATACATTGCAGATGAAGTATATATGGAGCAACCAGAAGGCTTCATGGAGTCAATTGGATCAGATTATGTGTGTAAGCTCAAGAGAGCTTTATATGGGTTGAAGCAAGCCCCAAGAGCTTGGAATTACAGATTGGTCAAGTTCTTGAATGAATGTGGTTTTCAAGCATCAAAGGCAGATAGTAGCTTGCTAGTGAAGACAAGTGAAAATGGATACATTTACATGTGCATTTATGTTGATGATATTATTGTTACAGGAACAGATGCTCAAGGAATCAATGAACTCAAGAAGCAAATAGAGAAGGAGTTTAAGATAAGTGACTTGGGAAACTTATCTTATTTTTTAGGAATGCAGATTGTGTATACTCAACATGGAGTATATGTTTCACAAGAGAGATACTTGAAGAATCTTCTAGTCAAGTTTAACATGGAAGATAGCAGGACCTCAACTACACCATTGGAGGTAAATCATAAATTAAGCAGGTATGGAGGTGAAGAGTTCAATGACATGAAGAAATATCAGAGTTTGGTAGGTAGTCTAATCTATGCTACCTTGACAAGGCCAGATCTATCATATGCAGTAGGTGTGTTGTCACAATTCATGCATTGTCCAAAGAAGACTCATTGGATTGCAGCCCAAAGGGTACTCAGATATATCAAAGGAACCCTAAGTGAAGGTTTGTATTATGGTTTCACTTCTGACACAAGAATCAAAGTGTTTAGTGATGCAGATTGGGCAGGTGACTCAGATGATAGAAGGTCTACTCATGGATATCTATGTTATGTTGGAGACAAGTTAGTGTCTTGGTGTTCAAAGAAGCAACACACAGTTGCTTTATCATCCACAGAAGCTGAGTATAAGGGAATGGTAGAAGCTGCAAAAGAAGTGATATGGTTGAAGACCTTGATGAAGAGTTTTGAATTTGATCATAGTACTCCAATAATTTTTGGAGACAATATGAGTTCTTTGTATTTGGCAGCTAACCCTGTTTTTCATGCCAGGACTAAGCATATAGAGATTCAGTATCATTTCTTGAGGGAAAAGGTACTAGATAAAGAGATTGAAGTGATGTATACTCCAACAAAAGAACAAGTGGCAGATATGATGACAAAGAGTCTGGATGGACCTAAGTTACAAAGGTTCAAAGACATGGCAAGTATCAAGAAGACAGAGAAGACCTCAATTGATGATTGAGGGGGAGCTGTTGGTGCAGACCAATCACCAATTGAAGGCTTGGAAGATAAAATGATGAAGGAAGAATTAATTCCTAAAGTGTGGAAGAAGATTACAATCAGATGACAAGAGAAGTGTACACATATGTACATTAGCATAGTCATAGATGACTTAGATCTTTTGTTCAGTAAGAATTATGTACAAATTATCTATAAATACCTTGAGAAAAGTCGGGGCATGTATGAGAGCATATGTGACAATAGTCAGATGTCAAGAATGAGGGAGATAGAAGTCAAGAGATAGAGAAAAGTGTTTTTGAGTTTGCTCTCATCACTCAGTTGTTTTTTCTCTGAGTAAATGAAAAATTTTGCGCCCGATGTTTCTGCGTGTTCTCCTTCTACAGTAGATCAATTGTGGAATGCTTTTGTACAAGTCTAAGTTGAGAGTTGCTTGACCTCTGTGCAAAGTTTCAGCTTCCAATTGTAATCAGGCTGAGTGAATTAAGTGTAGGAACATTCATATGTGAAGTGTATTCATAGGTTCCTAAAACAGGCGCATATTTCAAAGTCAATGTTTTGATCATTTCTCCTAGCACAGTTTAAAGTTTTGCATGAGTGAGGGCTTAATCTTTAAGTTAGAAGATAAGCTACTTATGTCTAAAAGCATTTTGTAAAACGGGTTCTATTCAAGGAGAACCAAGTCTTAAAAGTTACAGGTGTAAAGTCGACTGTTTTGGATGACAGTTTCTGACATAGGTAACTTGTGAAATCAATTTCTCAAGTTATACTTAATCTTTTGGAGTAATTCAACTTGGAATAGTTGCGCAATCTCTAGGAGATGATTCGTACAAAGTTTCATCAAAAACTTTACACGTTTGATAAGTCAATGTAAGGAAATAGTGCAGCAGACTTTTCTGTGTATCACCTTCTTCACAGATTTGTTCATCTTTTGATAATTAGAAGTTGATCCTCTAAAGAGTGGAAAGTTTTTGACTTATTCTTGGTATAGAGGTGCTCTAATCACAAGAATAGGTTATTCTTTTGGAGATTAACACTCTCCATCAGTGGTATCAGAGCAGGAGACATCAATTTGAAGAAAGAAGGATCCCGACTGCTGCAGATTCAAGAGATTCAACACTTGAAGGACTAAGAAGTGAAAGCTTGGAGTCAAAGCTCGAGGAGAAGACAAATTGACATCAAGAAAGGCAAAAGGAGTTCAATTCGAAGTAAAGGTACATACATTGTTTGTAAAGCTTGAAGTTTCAATACACAGGTGGATACAAGATGGGAGAAAGCTTGCAGATTGATAAGCTAGATAGGGAGAATTATCCAGCATGGTCCATGAGGATGGAAGCACACCTCATGAGCAAAGATCTTATATCATTTATTACAGGAGATGAAGAAAAACCAGAGTTTGCAGATCCAAGTATTCCTACTAGGGAAGAACTTGCAATGTTGAAGACTTGGATGAGAAAGGATGCTCAAGCAAGGAGTATCATCTACATGGCTGTAAATGATTACCTTCTACCTCACATCAGAGGTTTAGAAAGTGCCACAGATGTTTGGAATGCTTTGGAAGAGCATTTCCAAAATACAACTAAGTCAAGGAAGTCCTCACTATGGGCTGAGTTCACAACCTTCAAGAAGAAGAGCTCACAATCAATTTCAGATTATGTGGCAAGGATGAAAGATATTGCAGATAGCTTGGGAGCAGTGGATGAAGATATTGAAGAAGAAAAGTTGGTAAGACAAATACTTACAGGTCTAAGAGGTGATGAGAAGTGGAAGCCTTTTATCTTGTCCATAGAATTGTCACTTGATCACTTTACTCCTGATCTTAATCAATTGCTAGGACACATGCTAACCTTTGAGCAGGATCTTAAAGGAGACAATGATAGAAGTACAAGTCAAGCTATGTACTCCAAAGACAAGAAAAAGAATGGCAAGGGAAAGCAATCAAATGATGATGAAGGGAATTCAAATCAAGCCAACTTCACAAAAGGGAAGACAAATTTCAGAGGTAAAGGAAGAGGAGGTAAGAACAAAGATAATGCTAAAGCTTGTTGGATTTGTGGCAGAACAAATCATTTGGCAAATGATTGTTGGTATAATAATCAAAGTGGAGGATACAACAATCAGAATTATAGTCAAAGAGGTAGAGGAGGCAGAAACCAAAGAGGCAATTTCAGAGGAAGAGGTGGTAGGACATCATATGGTAGAGGAGGTGGAAGAAACTTCCAATCTCAGTCCTACAACAATAATTACTACAATTATGCATCAGATCAGAAGGATGACATGACTCTTATCCTGAATGCAACTCATGAATCAATGGGAGAAGATCAAAGAGTGTTCTATATTGACTCAGGGTGCAGCAACCATCTGAGTGGGAATCTATCCTTGATGACTGATATGGAAGCAAGGGTGAATGGACATACAGTTCAAACAGGTGACAATACCAAACATAAAGTGGAGAGCATTGGATCAGTTAAGACAAAGAGTGGAAGTACACTTCTGAGCAAGGTACTTTATGTTCCAACTATTCCTAAAAATCTGATAAGTGTAGGGCAAATTGTGGAGAAAGGATATGAGGTAAGATTTACAAATGATGGTGTCTATGTACAAGATCCAAATCAGGGATATAGAAACATAATTGTAGGTAAAAAGGAAGGAAGATTGTTTACTCTCAAAGTCCAAGGTAATGTGGGACATGCATTGTTTACCTATGGAGGTCAAAAGATGTCTGAATTAGACCTATGGCATAAAAGGCTAGGTCATTTCAATGAGAGAGCTATAAAGGAGATGTCAAAGAATCAGGTGGTGCTTGGATTGCCAAACATTGAAGGGCAACATATGGTGTACAAGTGTGAAGCTTGTCAATTAGGTAAAGCACATAAAAGTTCTTATAACAAATCAGGGTACAAGTATTCAAACATGCTTGAATTGGTTCATACAGATGTATGGGGTCCCTCAAGGGACTATAGCATAAATGGATCCAGATATTATGTGTTGTTTGTTGATGATGCAACCAGGTGGATTACTTTGTATGTAATCAAGGACAAATCAGAAGTCTTCAAGACATTCAAACACTTTCATGCTTATGCAGAAAGGATCACAGGACAAAAGCTAAAGAGGTTAAGATCAGATGGAGGGGGAGAGTATTTCTCAAAAGAGTTTGATGATTATTTGTGGAATGCAGGTATCAAAAGAGAAGTAACTTGCAGGTACTCCCCTCAACAGAATGGAGTAGCAGAAAGGAGGAATAGGACTCTTGTAGAGTTTGCAAGAGCCATGATGAAGGAAAAGAATTGTCCAAATTATTTATGGGCAGAGGCCATTAACACTGCAACATACCTTGTGAATAGGTTGCCTTGCAAAGCTTTGGATGGAGGAACCCCTTATGAAGCATGGTGGGGTAAGAAGCCTAGTCTTGATCATTGTAAAGTATTTGGATGTATTGCATATGCTTATGTTCCTTCACAATTAAGACATAAGCTAGAACCAAAAGCAGAGAAGTATGTTTTTATTGGATATGATGATAGACAGATGGGTTATAGGTTGTGGAGTCCATCCACAAAGCAATTTCTTGTTACTAAAGATGTAACATTTGATGAGCAAAACATGTGGTATACAGGATCACCAAATGAGTATACAGGTGTTGAAGAAATTCAAAGGAAAGGAAAGGCAAAGGTAAAAGTATGTGAAGAAATTGTTGATGAAGTTGACTCTAGATGTAGAGTGCAGGATCATGTAGAAGAAGGGCCAAGATTTGATCCAGAATCAAATGAGGCTGAAACTTCAAGAAGTGCAGAAATCAGAAGATCTACAAGAGAAAGGAAAGAGCCTATAAGGTATAGTTATGATACATCTTTCCTAACAACAAAAGATTATGCCTACATTGTGAAAACAGAAGAAGATCCAACTACTTATGAAGAAGCCAAAGGTAAACAGAATTGGGAGAAGGCAATGCAAGAAGAGTATGATGCTCTACTTGAAAATGAAACTTGGGAATTAGTACCAAGACCAAAGAATCAGAAAGTCATTGGATGCAAGTGGGTATATAAAACAAAGAGGTTTGCAGATGGTAAGGTGTCTAGATATAAAGCTAGACTTGTGGTCAAAGGTTATGCCCAAACTTATGGGATAGATTATGATGAAACCTTTAGTCCTGTTGCTAAGATGTCTACAATTAGGACATTGATTGCTATTGCTGCTTGCAAAGGATGGAAATTATCACAATTGGATGTGAAGAATGCATTTCTTAATGGATACATTGCAGATGAAGTATATATGGAGCAACCAGAAGGCTTCATGGAGTCAATTGGATCAGATTATGTGTGTAAGCTCAAGAGAGCTTTATATGGGTTGAAGCAAGCCCCAAGAGCTTGGAATTACAGATTGGTCAAGTTCTTGAATGAATGTGGTTTTCAAGCATCAAAGGCAGATAGTAGCTTGCTAGTGAAGGCAAGTGAAAATGGATACATTTACATGTGCATTTATGTTGATGATATTATTGTTACAGGAACAGATGCTCAAGGAATCAATGAACTCAAGAAGCAAATAGAGAAGGAGTTTAAGATAAGTGACTTGGGAAACTTATCTTATTTTTTAGGAATGCAGATTGTGTATACTCAACATGGAGTATATGTTTCACAAGAGAGATACTTGAAGAATCTTCTAGTCAAGTTTAACATGGAAGATAGCAGGACCTCAACTACACCATTGGAGGTAAATCATAAATTAAGCAGGTATGGAGGTGAAGAGTTCAATGACATGAAGAAATATCAGAGTTTGGTAGGTAGTCTAATCTATGCTACCTTGACAAGGCCAGATCTATCATATGCAGTAGGTGTGTTGTCACAATTCATGCATTGTCCAAAGAAGACTCATTGGATTGCAGCCCAAAGGGTACTCAGATATATCAAAGGAACCCTAAGTGAAGGTTTGTATTATGGTTTCACTTCTGACACAAGAATCAAAGTGTTTAGTGATGCAGATTGGGCAGGTGACTCAGATGATAGAAGGTCTACTCATGGATATCTATGTTATGTTGGAGACAAGTTAGTGTCTTGGTGTTCAAAGAAGCAACACACAGTTGCTTTATCATCCACAGAAGCTGAGTATAAGGGAATGGTAGAAGCTGCAAAAGAAGTGATATGGTTGAAGACCTTGATGAAGAGTTTTGAATTTGATCATAGTACTCCAATAATTTTTGGAGACAATATGAGTTCTTTGTATTTGGCAGCTAACCCTATTTTTCATGCCAGGACTAAGCATATAGAGATTCAGTATCATTTCTTGAGGGAAAAGGTACTAGATAAAGAGATTGAAGTGATGTATACTCCAACAAAAGAACAAGTGGCAGATATGATGACAAAGAGTCTGGATGGACCTAAGTTACAAAGGTTCAAAGACATGGCAAGTATCAAGAAGACAGAGAAGACCTCAATTGATGATTGAGGGGGAGCTGTTGGTGCAGACCAATCACCAATTGAAGGCTTGGAAGATAAAATGATGAAGGAAGAATTAATTCCTAAAGTGTGGAAGAAGATTACAATCAGATGACAAGAGAAGTGTACACATATGTACATTAGCATAGTCATAGATGACTTAGATCTTTTGTTCAGTAAGAATTATGTACAAATTATCTATAAATACCTTGAGAAAAGTCGGGGCATGTATGAGAGCATATGTGACAATAGTCAGATGTCAAGAATGAGGGAGATAGAAGTCAAGAGATAGAGAAAAGTGTTTTTGAGTTTGCTCTCATCACTCAGTTGTTTTTTCTCTGAGTAAATGAAAAATTTTGCGCCCGATGTTTCTGCGTGTTCTCCTTCTACAGTAGATCAATTGTGGAATGCTTTTGTACAAGTCTAAGTTGAGAGTTGCTTGACCTCTGTGCAAAGTTTCAGCTTCCAATTGTAATCAGGCTGAGTGAATTAAGTGTAGGAACATTCATATGTGAAGTGTATTCATAGGTTCCTAAAACAGGCGCATATTTCAAAGTCAATGTTTTGATCATTTCTCCTAGCACAGTTTAAAGTTTTGCATGAGTGAGGGCTTAATCTTTAAGTTAGAAGATAAGCTACTTATGTCTAAAAGCATTTTGTAAAACGGGTTCTATTCAAGGAGAACCAAGTCTTAAAAGTTACAGGTGTAAAGTCGACTGTTTTGGATGACAGTTTCTGACATAGGTAACTTGTGAAATCAATTTCTCAAGTTATACTTAATCTTTTGGAGTAATTCAACTTGGAATAGTTGCGCAATCTCTAGGAGATGATTCATACAAAGTTTCATCAAAAACTTTACACGTTTGATAAGTCAATGTAAGGAAATAGTGCAGCAGACTTTTCTGTGTATCACCTTCTTCACAGATTTGTTCATCTTTTGATAATTAGAAGTTGATCCTCTAAAGAGTGGAAAGTTTTTGACTTATTCTTGGTATAGAGGTGCTCTAATCACAAGAATAGGTTATTCTTTTGGAGATTAACACTCTCCATCACTCTTCAAGTACTAAAGCTAGGAAGCATCAACTATGGTTGGATTTCACAACTCTCAAGAAAGCTCCCAAACAAAATGTGTCTGATTTTGTCACAAAGCTCAAGGACATAGCAGATCAGTTGGGAAGCATTGGAGAGGTAATAGATGAAGAACAAATTGTAAGGCAGGTCATCAATGGCTTGAAGGCAGATGACAAGTGGGAAGCATTCACCACAACTATGGATTTGTACATGGACATGCATGTACCTGATTTCAATACACTCATTGGACAACTACTTACTCAAGAGGCAAAGCTTATAAAAAATGGAGAAAGATCTAAAGGTAATCAATCTTCAGCTTTATACACTGATAAAAGCAAGTCCAAAGATAACAAAGGAAAGGCAAAGAAAGTGGATGATGAAGCAGGTACATATCAAGCTAACTATGCAGGTAGAGGAAGACTGGCAGAGGTAGAGGAAGAGGAGGTAGACAAGGCAGGGGGAGATCCCAAGACTCCAATCCATGTTCTATTTGTGGATTAACTAATCATACAACTAAAAATTGCTTTAGGAATTCCAGGAATCAAAGAGGAAGAGGATACAATAGAGGAAGTTATGGCTACTCAAGAGGAAGGTTCAACAATTATCATGGCAACTACAACAACTACAATCATTCAAACTATCAAGGAGGCTACAAAGGAAGGAGAGACTTCAATAACTACACAGAAGACTCAAACAAAAGGATTCATTATTGATCATGAACATGGCTATGCCACAAGGTAAATCTGATGAGCATGTTTTCTACATAGATTCAGGTTGTTCAAATCATGTGGCAGGAAATGTGGCACTCCTATCAGATTTAGAAGATCCAAGGAATAAGTGTGAGGTACAAACAAGAGACGACACAAGAAATCCTGTGGAGAAAATAGGCAATGTCTTAGGACCTGATGGAAACATCAACCTACTCAGTAAGGTACTCTATGTCCCTACCATTACAAAGAATTTGATAAGTGTTGGGCAGATAGTAGAGAAAGGGTTGCAAGTCAGGCCCACAGAATTGGAAGTATGGCACAAAAGGTTAGCACATATTGGTGAAAGGTCATTATAGCAAATTTGCAGGGACCAAAGTGTACTTGGACTCCCTAACTTGTCAAAACAACACATGCTTTATAAGTGTAGTGCATGTCAATTTGGGAAGTTTCACAGGTTACCATTCATGAAGAAAGGTTATATGCATTGAGATCTCTTGGAGTTGGTTCATACAGATGTATGGGGACCTAGCAAGGAAGCTTCAATAGCTGGATCAAGGTATTATGTCTCCTTTATTGATGATTGCAGCAGAAGGACTATCCCATTCTTTATGAAACACAAAGATGAAGTTTTTTCATGTTTCAAAAGATATTTGGCTCTTGTGGAGAATCAAACAGGTAAATCACTAAGGGCAGAAAGGAGGAATAGGACAATTGTTGAAGCTGCAAGGTCCATGTTAAATGAAAAGCATTTGCCTAATTATCTATGGGCTGAGGCTGTATCTACAACCACTTACTTGATTAGCAGGTTGCCTTCAAAATCCCTTGATGGGATGACTCCATATGAGGCTTGGAATGGAAGAAGACCTAGCTTAGATCATTGTAAGATTTTTGGATGTATTGCTTTTGCTCATGTTCTTTCACAGGTTAAAGGCAAGATGGATCCAAAAGCAAAAAGGTGTGTATTTATTGGATATGACAACAATCAAAAGGGTTACAGGTTATACAATCCTAGGTCCCAACAAAGGATTCTTGGTAAGCAGAGATGTAGTTTTTGATGAAAAAAATTCATGGTATGAAGATTCATGCAGGAAGGTCAATTTACCATATGATCTTGAAGAAGATTTTCCAAAGCTTGGTAGAGAACAACCGAAGATTGAAGAACAAGACACCTCAGAGGATGATGAAGAATCTCAGATGGAAAAGATCAAAGCATGGAAGTCTAAAGGTAAAGCAAAATTGCAGGAACTTGGACATGAGGCAAAGTCATCACATCATGGCCTAAGAAGATCTATGAGGGAAAAGAAAAAACCAGAAAGGTATGGGTTTGACACCTCATTAGTAACTAAACATTCTATCTACATAGCACAGGACATAAATCAAGAGGAGCCATCATCCTTTGAAGAGGCCAAAGCAAAATCAGAATGGAAGCATGCAATGAAGGAAGAGATTGAAGCACTTGAGGAAAACAACACTTGGGATTTGGCGCCCAAGACTTCATCCATGAAGGTAATAGGCTCAAGATGGGTCTATAAACTTAAGAAGAATTCTAATGGTTCCATTAACAAGTATAAGGCAAGGCTTGTAGCAAAAGGCTTTGCACAAACTCAGGGAATTGATTATGAGGAGACCTTCTCTCTTGTGGCAAAGATGCTTATTATTAGGGTTTTGCTTAGTATTGCCTCTTCCAAGAATTGGAAGATACTTCAACTAGATGTAAAGAATGCATTCTTGAATGGTTGGATAACAGAAGAGGTATATATGGCACAACCACCTGGTTTTGAGAATCAAGTTTATCTTGATTATGTGTGTAAACTTGACAAAGCATTGTATGGTCTCAAGCAAGCCCCAAGAGCTTGGAATTTCAGGCTTGTTTCATTCTTGCAGGACAAAGGCTTTCAACCAAGCAAGGCAGATCCTTCACTCTTTATCAAAAAGAGTAATTCCGAGATCATCTATCTATGTGTATATGTAGATGATATTATATTCACAGGAAATGATGCAGATGGTATGAAGAAGATCAAAGATTAGATGAGAGAAGAGTTCAAGATAAGTGATTTGGGTTCACTTACCTACTTCCTAGGTTTGGAAGTTGTCTACAAAGATCATGGTTTGTTTCTCACTCAAAGAAAGTACAATAAGGACATGTTGGCAAAATTCAAGATGCAAGATTGCAGGTACTCCAATGGAGGTCAATCACAAATTGAGCTCACATGAAGGTGAACTCATAGAGGACATCACATCATATCAAAGTCTAGTGGGTAGTCTCAATTATGCCACATTGACAAGAGTAGATATATGTTACAGTGTGAGTGTGCTAAGTCAATTTATGCACACACCAAGGAAACCACATATGGATGCTGCCAAAAGGATTCTCAAGTATCTCAAAGGAACCATAAATGAAGGACTTTATTGTCCTTATGTATCTAATTTAGGGTTGAAGCTATTTTCTGATGCAGATTGGGCTGGCTCCAAGGAAGATAGAAGGAGCACTTCAGGTTATCTTACCTTTGCAGGTTCAAAGCTTATTTCATGGTCATCCAAGAAGCAACCCACAATTGCTCTCTCTTCTACTGAAGCTAAATATAGAGGTCTTGCCATAGCTACACAAGAAGCTATGTGGATGAAGACGTTATTCAAAGATCTTGGATTGGGGTTTGGAACTCCAACTATTTTTGGTGACAATATGAGCTCTATTCATTTGGCTGCTAATCCTATTTTTCATGCAAGAGACTAAATATATTGAAGTTAATTATCACTATGTATGAGAGAAGGTTCTAAGCAAAGACATTCAAATATCATATGTGTCCACTCATCAACAATGTGCAGATATTCTAACCAAAGCATTGGATGGTACAAAGCTTTGCAAATTCAAGGCTATGATTGGTTTGCAGGTAATCTTGGAAGATTGAAGACCTCAAGCATACTTGGCTTGAGGGGGAGCTATTGGGGCAAGTCTATGACAAGCCTAAGTATTGGCTTGAGTCCCACAAAGTCATAGAAGAAGCCTTAAAATGAAGACAATGTAAATTTCACTTGTGAACTACCTCTTGTAACTTTTGAAGACTTTACTTAATGTAAAAGTGAAAGAATCTTAAGTGGTTGAGTCCACTTGATCAAAAAGCGAAAGAGGAGCCACGAATTTGTGATTTTTGGTAGATAGAGAATCAAATCAATCACTAATTGATTGGAGAGTGATTGAGGGAAGTTAGCCTCCCAAGATCAACTATAAATACATGGTAGTCTTAGTCATGGTTATGTGAAGACCTCCAAGAGCTGAGATTTATGCCATATCAAGGTGTGATTACAAGGCACACATATGTATAAGTAAGTCCATTGTATTGTAAAATCAATATACTTTCATTTTCATGATCATTTGAGTTCATATTTCCATGTTCTTATGAAGTGTACTACTTACTGCCATATCTCTAAGTTTTCTCAGTCAGATTGCAGAGATGGTTTCTCTGAGCTTGGTACATCATTTTCAGTGATTTAACTTGTTAACGTTAGCTCTATAAGTCTAATATATGTTCACCAATTTTCATTTCATTTGGGTATTGCAATCTTCAGTTGAAGTCAACCCTGTCTGTTCATTTTCACTTCTCTATCGGGTACCGACTTTTTTACTCATCTTGTCAGAGCTGTTTCGCAGTGTATACTTACCCAAATTCAATGAATTAAAGCGTTTTGGATTTAGAATACTGTCTTGTATAATCATACAAATTTTCATAATCATTGGATTCTTACATCTTGAGTTATGTTCATTTTTCTGCTCATTGGTCTCATTATTGTAGCAGCCCATGAAAATCGGGATGATGTCATCACTTGTTAAACATCATTCTCAGTGTGTGGTTCATTATTTTTGATGAGATTACTCTTGAAAGTTAGCTCTTTAAGTTAACTAGACTTCCCCAAGAGGAATTAAACTAACTGCTTCTGTGCGCAGAGAATTATGCAAAACACTGGACATGTGTATGAACCAAAATAGCAAGTTCTTCACCTTTGAGCTAACTCCAACTTATCTGTTTTGATCTATCTTTTTGAGAGTGGTCTTCCAAGGTACATAGGGTGTCTAATACATCCATTGGCAAGCTAAAAGGGCCCACCACATACTCCTGGAGTTCATTTGGCTGGTGTAGATCAAAGATTTTGCAACACCTCTTCATCTTCAAGCACATACCTATCCATCTCTTCACAGTAAATTCCAGAATTAGTATAGACTAACTCAAGTCCAAGGAAATACTTTAGTGACCCTAGATCACTAATTTTGAACTCCTGCATCATTTGATTCTTGATCTAGTTGAACCCATTAGCATCATTACTTGTAAGTATGATATCATCAACATACACACATAGGTATATCACGTCTGAATAACAAACAAAGAAGTATCTGCTTTACTCATGATGAATCCTTGATCTTGAAGGTATGTAGTCAATCTATGGTTCCTTGCCCTAGGTGCATGCTTCAATCCATAAAGAGCTTTGTTCGGTTTACACACATGATTTACCTTGTTTGTGTCCTCATAGCCAGGAGGTTGATCCATGTAAACCTCCTCTAAAATCCAGCCATTAAGCAATGCATTTTTTACATCCAATTGGTACATGTTCCAATTCTTTGATGCAGCCACACTTACCAATATCCTGATGGTTGGCATTTTGGCCACAGGTGAGAAGGTTTCTTCATAGTCAACTCCTTGGGTTTGTGCAAAACCCTTAGCCACAAGTCTAGCTTCGTACCTTCTAATTGATCCATCTGAATTTCTCTTCATCTTATAGAGATCGATCTAGAACCAATTACCTTCATAGACTCTGTTTGTTGGTTACCCTTTGGAGTTGTCCTCTCCAATCATTATAGCACAAAGGATCAACTACACATCTTTAAATTGTCAATCTGGGAAGTATGCAAAGACCACAACCCCTTCTAGTTAATGGAATCCAAGAATAAAGATTAAGATGACTATTTTTCTGAGAAATTATGAAGAAGGAGAGAAATATCTAGGGTTTTGATTATCTTGAGTTCTACAACAGCATTTTCAATGATCTTTGTGCCTAAAGTGTGCCATTTCCATAGTAGAATACAATTATGAAGTCAAATTTCAAAAACAGTACCTGTATCACACAGATGAGACAATCGTGATTACGTGAAAACTGAGAATTTCCATTTCTAGCTTTGTTCTTTTGCACTTTCTTACTCAATATACTAAGAATCACCTCTCTTCATACATCTTACTCAGAAATACACAACTGAAGCTCACAAATTCCATGGATCACATAAAGAATAGACTCAACAAATCAAAAGAAAGTACATGAAAGGAAGAAACACGATTTTCTGCAGGAGAGCTCTTCACATTACTTGGATAGCAAAAAATAATACAACCAACCCTCTTAAATTAGGGGGAATTATCTTTTATACTTATTCAAGTGTCCCTTTTCACACTTGAATTTTAGTCCTTTTCCCTTCTAATATAAAAATATGCTATCAAAGAGCTTCCAAAAATTCTAAAAAAAATACATATGATTCTAATTTATATGAGGAAGACTCTTCCTCAATTTTACATCATTTGGATTAATATTTCTACAAATTTTTGATATTTTTACAAATAATTTTCCTTCAAAAAAATGCTTCTTCTAACATTCTTCCCCTCCTAGACTTTTTGGCTCCTGACAAAAAATATTCTTGCAGATAAGTAATGAGAACTTCCTTCATTTCTTTTTTCTTTGATAAACCTGTGACAATAGATTATGACTCCTCCTTTCTGTAATGTTCAAATTATTCACCATCTCAAATAAAGCTTTTCTCCATTGTACTACTGCTTCTAGTTTGTCTATCACATCTTTCTTCAAATATTCTGTATATGCAGCTTCATATGCAGTGAGTCTGGATTTTATGACTACTGATAAATTCCCAAAGATTTCTGACTCTCTTTCAAAAAATCCGTAATCGAAGGCATCCTCAAAAATTTGAAGATAATGGCTACCCAAAAATACTGTTCTACTGTAATATGCCATTAAGCAAATCCTGTCTGGGGTTTCACTTAGATCAAAGAGTAAAGCATCGGTCGGTGAATTGAACCCAATGTAGTTGAGAGTTCTTACATCTGTATCTGTAAATGTTTCTCTACATGCCATTATAAGTTGCATCACTCTGATTAATAGAATGCAAGCTGGATCATTCACATCTTTATATGTAGATATAACAAACTCTACTGTGTCAATCATATACTTCTTTGTTGGCCATGTTCCTGCTTTAGGTCCTGCTAGCTTTGGAAAGTTCAGCCATTTTGCTGGAATCTGCCCTGCATTTCTTCTTTCCCAAAACACTGACCATTCTCTTCTCCTTGCTACTGGACAATAGGCTGGATTGATCTTTAGCTGCAAAGGTGCCTCTTTCCATATCTTCCTGCACTCCTTGTTGGCATCTAACCACCTGTTCCTCCATTTAGGATTAGCCTTTTCAAACAATTCCTTGACATAAATATCTTCTTCATATTCCAAATACTTGTTTGATGGTAGTCCTACCCTTGCAATCTGATAATTTTTAATACTCTCCATAATCATACAAAATGGTATACTTAGACCATCTACTGCCAACGGTGTTGGTCTGGGTTTATTCCTTTGTTGAGAGCAAAATTCACAATCTGTTCTTCATATTCATTATGCATTTTTCTTATAAATTCCATTCTTGATTCCCTGTCTGTTAGAAGCTTTTGAACAAATTCTTCTGAATAATCTTCAACAACTTTGTCTTCTGGTTCATCGAGATTTTGAATTCTGTTGTCTTCAACTTCTTCATGCTCCACTGCTTGTGTAGTCACTACCTGCTCTTCAACCTATTTTTGTGAATCTTCTAATTTTTTATGTAGTTCCTCCACCATCAACATTAATCCTTTATTTTGTGATATCAACAACTCTTTCTCAGATTTCCATTCACTTCTTTCTTTTTCCATATTCAAATGTAATTTACTCCTTTCTTCTGTTATATCCAAATGTAATTTGTTGTACCCTCTCATTGCACTTGCAGCATGTACACTAGCTTGCTTTTCCAGTTCCTTGACTTCCTTTAACTCTGTTTGTAACCTTAGAATTTCTTTATTCAACTCCTCCCTCTCATCCTGGGTTATTTGTACAATCTTACTTTCTTCTTTCACTTGGCCTTCCTCCATCAATAATTTGTTTATGTCTTCATTTGCTTTGACCATGATTTGATATGAGCTTTGAAGAGTTTTGAATCTTCCTTCCATTTTCTTCAGCTCCATTTCCACTTTGCTACTATGCTCCATCTGCTTAGCACATTTGTCTTCAAGAAATTGAATTTTATTTTGTTGTTGAACCTCCAATTCTTCCAATGAAATTATCCTTTTAGTCAAATCTTCATTTCTTTCCTAAACCACCCTCCAGCTGTTCCTCTAACTGTTCCTTTTCTTTCTTTTGCTCAGTAATAATTCTACTGCCTTTCACAAACTCTGATTCAGCCACCATTCCTGATATAATCATATTTCTACTGGATGGTCTGAATTGCTCTATATTACTCATAATAACTTTGTAGGTAGACCTGATATCCTTGGGTATCCTTTCTAACCTAGCTTCTAACTCCACTTGCTTCACCTCTACCTGCTTTTCCTCTTTGTATTCATTTTCTTCTTCATCCTCTTCCTCATATTCTATGACCTGATTCTCTTGCTCTTCATAGCCCTTTTCTTCTTCCATTCCTTTTGCCTTCTTTTCCTCAATTTCTTGTTGTTTTCCTTGGGTATCTGGTCTTTCCTCTTCCTGGACCTTATTTTCCTGTATTGAGGTTGAGTCACCTTTTACTGAGTTTTTGATCTGATCATTCAATTGCTGCTCTTTTTGTTCCACGTCCTGCTCATCTATGTCCATAAGATCTAATTCTTCTTCCTTTTCCTGATTTTGTGTATGTGTGGACTCTTCATTATGATTTAGATCATAAATATCTCTTCTATACTCTGATTTACATCTTTTTCTGTATTCCCTTCTTTAACCTCTTTGAAATCCATCTTTTCCAATACTTCCTCTGTTTCCTCAATCTGACCTTTATCTTCTTTATTGTGCACTGGGCTGCATATTTGAGCTTCCTTTTCTACTTCTAGATTTTCCGCATTTAGTTGGAAATAAGTTTGCTGAGATGGTTTTGTCCACATTGCTTTAAACCCTGTGTCCACCAATCCACTACTGAATTCTTTCGTTGCTTCAACCTCTTCTTCCTTTATTACTTCTTTACCTTTTAATATCCTTTTTTCCTCCCTAGGGCTAACTTGTTTTGCTACTTCTTCATGGACCTGTATCCTTTGTGACTTTTGGCTCAAATCTTTTGGTGTTTTGTTTTTTTCAGAGGCTTGTACTGTCACTATTGGTGTGCTAGGTACTGAGAGATTTAAACTTTTCAAAAGAAAGTTCTCAATGTCACTTTCTGAATCTGAAGAAAACTGTGAGGAACTGGCTATCCCTTGTTTGTCCATTCTATGTTCTTCTAATGCAATTGATTCCTCCTGATTCTTTTCTTCTAATGATAATTTTACTGACTCCTCCATCTGTACATGTTTAACTGGTTTTCCCTTATTCTTCTTGGTTAGCCTCTTTTTCTGCATAGGTTTTTTCTGAACCTTCTTCTTCACTACTACTGTAGTTCTGGTTTTCGGAGGACCTTGTAATTCCTTAAAATATGCTAGCAATTCCACTTCCTTTTTGACAAACACCTCTTCAGTTTCTATAGCCATCATCTGATCATGTAACTCTTCATAGTGTTCCACTTCTTCTTTTATCCAGTCAGTTGCTTTACATGAATAGTTCTCCAACATCTTCTGATACTGAGCTTCATAAATTGCTCTTTTATCATTTCCTTGTCTCTTTTTTTTTAATAATAATAATTTCCTCTTTTCACTAATAATAATAATTTCCTCTTTTCTCTCTTCCCCTCCTATTTCTTTTCCTAGAAAAAGGATGAGGTAAAGTAAATGGAAATAATTTCCAGGATGTCATAATTCTTTTATGATGAAATTTTGAATTCTTTAATAAGAATCCAAAGTGTGTGTCTGATGACCATTTTACCCTTTCCTTCATATGTGACTCATCATGCTTTTGCACTATTTTTGTATCTTGATCCTTATTTTCTTTCCATTGAATCAGATCTAATTTTTTTACCCAAAAATACTTAATTCCTGTTGATTCCTTTTTTGGAGTATAAAAATCTTCTTTGACACACTGTACTTGGATGTCTTTGGTTTCCACTTCCACTTATTGTTGCTGCATTTTGTTGATAAACAGTGCTTGGACTTTCTAGGTCTCCACATCCTTTCAGTCTTGATGCCTAGATGTTTCTGATTATTCCACACTTTCCACCTTTCTTCTATCTTTTCCACACTTTTGGTTTCTTCAATTTCTTCCTGTTTTTGACTGAAGTAGATTTGGTCATGAAGAAGTTTTGTTTGTGGTTCGTTTGTAGCTTCTAGTGGAAAAGTAAATCCCTCCAAATCAGAGTCATAGAGATTTTTCTGTTCTTCATCACTCAATAAAAACATTGAAAACCTTTTGTCATTTATTGTCAATTTAAGCTTCATATTTTCAAAATCCAAAATTACTTTACCTTGCCTGAGCCATGGTTGTCCCAAAATCAATTTCTCAGTCATCATATGATCAGGCCATTCTTCACAATCTATTTTCAAATATTCTTCATTGAACTTAACTTTAATAGATGGTGAAGACAAGCTTTGTATTATCTGTCCTTCCGGTGTTTTGATAAATGTTTTACTCTCAATCCTTTTTAAGTTAAACTTATCCAACAAAACTGAATTGATCAAATTAACTTGTGCACCTGAATCTATCAAAAACTTGATTTTCTCATTATGAAGATTCATTGTTATAACAGGCAAATGCTCTTTCACTTTTAAAGGTGTTTCACACAAGAGAACTTCTTTAATATCCTTGATTTTTCTTATCCTTTCCTTTGCCTCCTGTTGAGCCTCATTCCTAATTTTTTCCTCTTCTTTTTTCGTGTTTTGAGCTTGATGTATTCTTCTCCATTCTGAAACAGTTAATGGAAGATCATACCTTTTTACCCTACATCCACTTATGAAATTTGGCATGATTTCTCCATCTATATTAGCTAACTGGATAGCTCCACTGTTACTGATTTGATTGATAATATAAGGTCCATGCTCTTTTCTTTGAAACTTTTTCTGATGTTCTTTTATTGTATATGCTAGAACTAGATCTCCTACTTGCAAATATTTTTCTTTAATATGAACATCATGATAAGGTTTCTGCCTTCTCTTGTCTGCATATATGCTCATGATTGCTTGAAGTCTGGAAGCTCCAAGTTTTTCCAATTCCACCACTCTCTTTGATAATTCATGTCAAGTCCACTTGTATTGATTTCCCACTTTTAATGTTGGAATAAGAAATTCTAAAGGCAACACTGCATTTTGTCCATATACCAAATTAAATGGTGTTGTTCCAATTGCAATTTGTATGCCACTCTGTAAGCCCATAAGACATTATTAAGTTGTAGATCCCAATCATTCCTATTTGTATTTACCAATTTTGACAAAACAGTGCAAAGTACCTTATTAGTACTTTCTGCTAATCCATTGGCTTGTGGATGATATGGGGCTGACTTTCTATGACTAATTATGAAATACTCAGTTATGTTTTCTATTATTTAGTTAAAAAAATGAGTCCCCCCATCACTTATCAATTCAATTGGTAATCCAAATCTAGTGATAATATTTTCATAAAGAAATCTTGTAGTGGTCTAAGCATCATTCCTTTTTGTAGCCCTGGCCTCTGCCCATTTGGTCAGGTAATCTGTGGCTACTAGTATATATTCAACATGGGATTGTTTTGCTGGAGGATGTATAGGTCCAATGAAATCCAACCCCCATTTGCTAAATGCTCTTGCTGAAATAAGTGGTACTAATAGCATATTGTCTCTTTTATTTGGTTGACTCACTCTTTGGCAAATATCACATCTTTTCACATATGTTCTTGCATCATGAAATAGAGTTGACCACCAAAAACCATAATATAGTATGAGTTTAGCAGTCCTTTCACTTGAAAAATGTCCTCTTGCAACTCTAGAATGTGCCATCTCTAACATTTCCATATACTTATTTTCAGGAACACAGATCCTCAAATATCCATCGATCCCTTTCTTGTACAATTGATCTCCTATCAGTTGATACTCCTTAGAAATAATTTGTAAATTCCTTGAGTCTGCACTAGCTCTTACTGACTCTCCTTTCTTCTTTCTTTCCAACTCCTCAATTATGTTGGCACTCCAATCTGAATTTTTTTGAAACCAATACAAAGTTGTGATTTCTGAATTTTGCAAGGATTGGCATTCCCAACAGTTGGAAACATAATTTTTTACATCCTGAATCTTATTAGGCCAATGTACTCCCATCCTATTGAGATTGTTTAAGGTGGCTATCATGGAAGCATGAATACAGGGATTCCAATAATGAGCTCTTCTTAAATACTCCTGCTGCTCATCTTTCGGAGTACAATTTTCCAATATACCCATATGATTGAGATGATACAAATGTCTAGCTAGTAGCACCAAATTCCTACTTTGTAATACCAGATGTGTGTTGTTTCCAGATGTTCTGCAAGGTCCCATGGTTAACAAAGGTACTAAAGTCATGGCCCATTCAGGAATACTTTCTATTTTGAATAGATATGCATCTGGTAAGTCATCATCTAAAGGTGAACTTGGCTCTCTGGTTTGGATTTTGGACAAATGGTCTGCTGTTAAATGAGTTTTTCCTTGTCTGACCACTACCTCAAATTCAAATTCCATCAGTAGGAGGAACCATTTGACTATCCTACTTGTGTGGCATGGTTTGTTTACTAAATAGAGTAAAGCTTGGTGATCCACAAAGAATTTAAACTTGTTGGCTAAAAGATAATGTCTATATTTTTTCACAGCAAATATCATTCCCAATCCTTCCCTCTCAGTGGTTGTATAATTTTTTTCTACTGAATTCAATTGCCTACTAGCATAAGCAATTGGAAAGTCTAATTTGCTCCCTTCTATTGGTTGTGCTAACACACATCCCAAAGCATAATTTGAAGCATCCACATGAACATGAAAGATTTTATTCCATTGTGGGGTTTTTAGAATTGGTGCTGTTACCAAACAAGTTTTTATAGTCTCAAAGGCTTGGTCACATTCTTTGGTCCACTCAAATTTTGTGATCAATGCATACAAAGGTTTTGCAATGTCTGCAAACTTGTATACAAATTTTCTATAACACCCACAATGTTCCATGAAAGTTTGAAGTTCTTTTACATTTGTTGGTCTTGGAAGTTCCACTATGGCCTTAATTTTTCTTTCATCAGTTGAAATTCCATTTCTGAAAACTATGTGACCTAGCATTCTCCCTTGCCTCGCAAAGAACACACATTTCTCTGGATTTAAACATACTCTGTATGTTCTACATTTTTTGAATATATTTTCCAGATCCTTCAAATGATCTTGTCTTTTTAATGAAAAAGTGCAAAGATCATCCACATAAATTGCCATTCTATTTCTAAGAAATTCTTTGAATATGTGACACATCAATCTTTGAAAAGTTGCTGGGGCATTAGTTAAACCAAAGGGCATAAGCCTAAAGGCATAGATTCCCCATTTTGTGGAAAAGGTAGTTTTATGTTGGTCTTCCAAAGCTATTGATACCTGATTATATCCTAAAAAACCATCCAAAAAGCTATAGACCTCTTTACCTGCAACTCTTTCCAAAAGATGGTCTGTTATGGGTAATGGATAGCTATCCCTTATAGTTGCAACATTCACTTTTTTCAAGTTAATGCATACCCTGAGTTTTCCATTCTTTTTAGGTACCACAACTATAGGAGATATCCACTCTGTATACTCAATCTCATAGATGAAATTGGCAGCCAACAACTTGTCAATTTCTTCCTTTATTTTAGCAGAGTATTTTTCATTAAATGTATAGTGTCTTTGTTTGCTAGGTTTTGCATCAGAAGTAATAGGAATCTTATGTTCACAGATTTTAGGGTCAATTCCTTTCAAACCTTTATAACTGTAAGCAAACATGTCCCTATAGCTTTTAGCCAAATTCCTCAATGCTTCCTCCTCTTGATTTGTCATGTCATCATCTACGACAATATGTCTCTCTTCCCCTTCTTCTTGAGTAATCATCACCTTCTTAGTTTGTTCCTCATTGTCATATGCCTCCCCCTTTTTCTTCTCTCTTTTTGGTTTTATTTTTAGAAGTAACCTGTCTTCTACTTCATAGGTCTTGAAGTTTGTAGGTACATCAAATTGTTGATCTTCTTTCTTTATTTTTTTATTTTTTCAATTTTTGCATCTTTTTCTATTTTTTGTGTTTAATTTTCTTATATGTTCTTGAGATTTTGTCTTTTATAGCATCTGTAGCTTCCACTTCTTCCAGATATTGTGTTTTTCCAGTTTTTAATATTATTCCTCCCTCCTGGTCTTCCTTTGTTTTTGACACCTTTATCATTTGTATTCTTATGTGAAAGATATCATATCCTTCTTCATATTGAAATTTCACTCCCACATATTCATCATTGGCCAAATCCATTGTGGTCAAAATCTGATTCCAACCATAAAGCTCAAATTCTTCATCTTTAAATTTCTGTGGTATGTAGCTTTCATC
Source organism: Ceratopteris richardii (assembly GCA_020310875.1). NCBI lineage: Eukaryota > Viridiplantae > Streptophyta > Polypodiopsida > Polypodiales > Pteridaceae > Ceratopteris > Ceratopteris richardii. Next base: position 147,211,790 of record CM035407.1, read on the forward strand.
TTGTGATTTCCTTTCTCCTAGACAATCTCCTTTTTTTAACATCCTTTTTTTATTTGTGAGATTCCTTATCACATTACATTTCCAAATTGATGATTTTGTCTCATTCTGATCTTCACTCCCCGATTCTTCACTTAATTCTTGATTTTGATGTACTTTGAACCATTCCTAAGGGGACATATCACAATATTGACCATTTCTTAAATTTACTCTAGTTATCCTTCCTTTGCTTTGAAGATATAGGCAATCATTACCCCAATCTTGCACAATTTGCATTTGTCTCATAAATGGTCTTCCTAGGATAATTTCATATGAAGTGGATTGTGGGATTTCAACTATGGCAAAAGTATGCTCTATCTCTATTCCACATATTTCCACAATCACCTTTTCCCATATTCCTAAGGGTTTTTCTATGTGTCCATCTGCAAGTTGTAATCTCATTTTAGTGGGTAATAACTCATTTTTTCCCCATTTCTCCTAGGTTTGTTTAGTCATGATAGCCACTCTTGATCCACTGTCTAATATGGCCTTAGCATGATTATTACCAAATTGTATTTTCAAGGTTGAGTTCCCTTCTTCTCCTTCACATTATCCTCCTATTTTATCAATAGGTATGTATAACAATTCTTCCAATTCTTGTTGCTGTGGATCTAGGTTTTTTGACTTTGTTTCCCAATTCTTTATATTCTATTGTAAGTGAGGATTTTGTTTTACTATCTCCTCCATTGTGGTGTGATATAAAATTGTACAGTGTTTGTCTAGATTGATTTGGAAGGTTATTTGTAAAATATCTTCTTGATCAAGTGTTTTTTTAGTTTCTGTTGCATTTGTTCCTTCAACTATTGTTTGATAATTGTCTAGTTCCCCCATTTTGAGTTGTGCTTCCTGTATGATTTGTTTACATCTTTGCATTCTTTCATCCTCTAAATCTGGCATAGGTTATGCCATCACATGATCTGTAGGATTTGGTCCATCTTGTATTCTTCCTTTGTATGCTTTTATAAGAGTCTTCAGACTTTGTGAAATTTTTTCCTCCTTCTGAGTCTGTGTATTTTGTGGGTGACTATTGTTTGAATGTTCCATAGTCTCTTCTTCCAAATTTTTACCCATTCTCATCTTTCTTTCCCATCTTCCTTTTTGTCTGTTTTTCTTTTCTTTTGGAAATGGATTTTTCTTATGTTCCTATGTGTGTGGCTCCTTTGTTGCTTCTTGTAGTTTAGCTTGTGCTCTTGTTATAGCATTTACAATTACTTGATCATGGTCACTCAATTCTTCTTGCTCCATTATGTTAACTGTTTTTAATGGTATCTTACTAGATGTGTTCTGTTGTTTTTGAGGGTTTCTTGAGCAATCCTTTGTTAAGTGTTCCCTGCCACAATCCTTGCAATAGGCTCCTTCTATTCTTAGTGTAGGAGGTTGTGGGCAATCTCTAATGAAATGTTCTCCCCCACATCTATAACAGGTTATCTTTTGAATTCCTTTGAATTGGGGTTTCTGATTGGACATGTAATTATTAGTTATGTACATGAATGTGGTTGTGTCCATTTCAATTCTCCCATTTCCCAAGTCCAAGGCTTGCAGTTCTGGTTCTCTCTGTTCATATCCTTCCCAATCTTCCTGATATCCTTCATTCCAATGATAATCCTCTCTGTAAGATGATCTGAGTCTTGAGCTTTCTTCTTCTATTGGTGTATATTTTACTAGTACTACATTTGTTGGTAATGGTGGTTGTTGTCCAAGTACAGGTCTTGGTTGCTCCACAAATCCAGATTCTCTTTGTGAGTTGTGTTGGTTCACATATTCTCTTTATTTAATGGGTTGTTTATTGTAGAAGCACTCTTCTCTGGTATGGTTTGTCCATTTTCTCTCTATGGTATAGTATTTGAGTGTTTTTCTATCTTGCAAATGTTGTGGTTTATGATAAGGACATTGTTGAGCCAAATGATTTTCTCCACAATTATAGCATTTCTTATTGGTTGCTATCCTGGTGTTTATCAAATTTGTCTTGGTGTTAACTTCTAGGGCTTTATCAATAGCTTGTGCCAATTCTTTTGCTGGTGGAATTTTATCCTCATTTGTTCTTGGTTGTTCAAATGCTAATAAATCTTGTCCTGTGTTATCCTCTAAGTCTATTGCCTCTTTCACACATGCTCCTAGATCAGGACATCTCCTATAATACACCAAGGTTCTTAATTGTGCACTTCTCAATCCTTCTATGAACAAAGACACTTGTCTTGCCATTGATGGTACCTCTTCTCTTGGACATCTATCAATGTATTGCTTGAATCTCCTAGCTGCTTCTCTGACATTTTCATCTTTTTTTTGTTTGAAACTATGTATCAGGGTAGCTGTACTATGTTTAATTCCAGTTTTTGAAAATTCCCCTATAAAGGCTTCAAGGAAGGATTCAATATCTGGATACATTTCGTTTCTCAATGGAATGAACTAGGATAATGTAGGTCCAGTTAGAGTTAGAACAAATGCTTCAAATTGTACTTTATAATCTTCTACTTCTTCTGCCCTAATTAATTGTCTAAATTCTATAGCATGGGCATGAGGATCAGAATACCCTTCATATTGATTCTTCATGCATTTAGCTACTTGATAGGGTCTAAGCATTCTTCCATGGTTTTGCCATTGATGTCTCCTTCTGATTGGACAATCATTCATTCCTTCTCCTTCTCTTTCAAAACGATTTGGGGAAGTGTGTACTCTCCTACCTTGTTGTTGTTCAATATTAGTGTGAGTGTCATGGCAAGTCTGGTTGCCCTAGGTTTTGTTCCCAATGTCTCTTGTCTGCACATTTCCCTAAATCATTAGAGTTTTTTGGATCTTGTGAAAATATGTATACACATCCCTGTCTATCCTCATATCTGCCATCCTTAAATTGTGCTACTGGTGTTATATTTAAGGGAGCTTCTAAGTTTCTCATCCTAATGTGAAGGAAATCGTGTTTTCCACGATTCTATGAAGGGAATCGTGTTTTCCACGATTCTGTGAAGGGAATCGTGTTTTTCACGACCCTGTGAAGGGAATTGTGTTTTTCACGATTTTGTGAAGAGAATCGTGTTTTCCACGATTCTATGAAGGGAATCGTGATTTCCACGATTCTGTGAAGGGAATCGTGTTTTCCATGATTCTATGAAGGGAATCGTGATTTCCACGATTTTGTGAAGAGAATCGTGATTTCCACGATTCTATGAAGGGAATCGTGATTTCCACGATTCTGTGAAGGGAATCGTGTTTTTCACGATCCTGTGAAGCGAATCGTGTTTTTCACGATCTTGATCCCAGACAATCGTGATTGCTCACAATCATTAAAAACACGATTTCCTTATGAAAATCGTCTTCTGGGAATCACGATTTTGTGTTTAATTATGGAATCGCAATTTTGTGTTTGATTACAGAATCGCGATTCTGTTCAACTTTTTGTAAATTTTTTGGTTTTCGATTTTGTGATTTCTTCTTACTCTAATGGAAGCGCCTTAACAAAATAATGACATGTAATAAAGAAATTTTGACAAAAGAATGATTTTTTCTACCAAAAAATTCAAAAAACAGAAAGTCGCAATTTTGTGTTTTCCATTTTTTAATGCATTTTTGAAATTTTTCCAGTATTTTTAACTTGTAAACATGTAAAAACTTTATGTTATGAGGATTACCTTGTAGCCTGATCCACCACTGTGCAAAAACTTTGTGTTTGCAAGAAATTGCGGTTCTGTCAATGCTCTCTCCACTCACTCCCTCACTCAAATGAACATTTTTATGAGATTTCAGGTTTTTATAGTCTTCAGACAATTGCGATTGTGAGTGACTTTTACAAAATTTTAAATTCTCACTGTATGATTCTTGTCCTTTAGCAATTTTGTGGTTTTGATTCACAAATTTTATCCCTTCCAACAAAATTTTCTCTCTTTATTCTACTGATGAAAATCGCGATTCTGTACCCAATTCTCCAATCTGATCACTTGATGCTCAATTCTTATTGAAATTTTGAAATTTTGATTTCCTTTACTCATACAACTTATGAAACTTTTTAAAATCAATTACCTCAGTACCCAATAGTGCAACTAAGTCAAATTCTTTATCTATTGAAAATCGCGATTCTGTGATGAGAATCGTGTTTTTCTCTGAACTTCCTGCTGTTGCACTTTTTGACTTTTCTTTCCTTTTGGTCTTCTTCAATGTTCTTCACCAACTCCAGATCACTTGTCACCTACAATTATACACCACCAAACTCATTCAAGGAAATTTTTTGAAATTTTGAAAGAATTTAAACAACAACTTTTTCTCTAAATATTTTTTTTATTATATATATATATTTTTTTGTTTCTGGATTTTCCTTCACTATTCCCCTTCCCCTTTTCAACACATTGAGTTCTACAACAGCATTTTCAATGATATTTGTGCCTAAAGTGTGCCATTTCCGCAGTAGAATACAATTATGAAGTCAAATTTCAAAAACAGCCTGTATCACACAGACGAGACAATCGTGATTCTGTGGAAAACTGAGAATTTCCATTTCCAGCTTTGTTCTTCTGCACTTTCTTACTCAATATACTAAGAATCACCTCTCTTCATACATCTTACTCAGAAATACACAACTAAAGCTCACAAATCCCATGGATCACACAAAGAATAGACTCAACAAATCAAAAGAAAGTACATGAAAGGAAGAAACACGATTTTCTACAGGAGAGCTCTTCACATTACTTGGATAGCAAAAAATAATACAACCAACCCTCTCAAAATAGAGGAAATTATCTTTTATACTTATTCAAGTGTCCCTTTTCACACTTGAATTTTGGTCCTTTTCCTTTCTAATCTAAAAATATGCTATCAAAGAGCTTCCAAAAATTCTAGAAAAAATACATATGATTCTAATTTATATGAGGAAGACTCCTTCTTTGGCACTAGCTCCCAAGTATCATTCTCCTTGAGTGCTTCAATTTCTTCATCCATAGCTTCCTTCCATTCTGCCTTGGTCTTTGCCTCTTCATATGATGATGGCTCTTCAAGTGATAAGTCTTTGGAAAGATAAATAGAATGCTTAGTAGCTAAATAAGTGGCATACCCATATCTAATTGGCTTCTTGCTCTCCCTTTGTGATCTTCTGATTGCTTGGTTGGACGATTTAGGTATGTCCTCCAACTTCTTTATCTTGGTTTTGCCTTTTGATTTCCATGCTTTGAATTCTTCTAGGTTGATGATGTCCTCATCATCTGATTTGATGTCTTCAATCTGATTTGGCTTCTCCTTGGTGAGGCTTGGGAACTCCTCTTCCAAGTCATATGGCAACTTAATTTTCCTGCATTCACTTTCAAACCAAGAATCATTCTCATCAAACACAACATCTCTACTGACCATAAACCCTTTGTTGGATGGATTATAAAATCTATATCCTTTCTGATTCAAGTCATACCCTATGAAGATGCACTTATCTGCCTTAGGGTCTAGCTTACCTCTGATTTGAGATGGGATATGCACATAAGCAACATATCCAAAGATCCTGCAATGATCAAGTGAAGGTCTTCTGCCATGTCACGCTTCATATGGGGTCATCCCATCAAGAGATTTTGATGGCAACCTGTTTACAAGATAAGTGGTAGTAGATACACTCTCTGGCCACAAATAATTAGGTAATTTTTTCTCATTTAGCATTGACCTATCTATTACAACAATTAATCTATTTCTCCTCTCTGCCACCCCATTTTGCTCAAGGGTATATCTTGTTATGGTTTCCCTTTTGATTCCTCTATCCTGCAAGAATGCATCAAACTCATTTGAGAAGTACACACCTCCTCCACCTGACCTTAGTCTCTTTAGGCATCTTCCTGTTTGGTTTTCCACAAGTGCAAGATACTTCTTAAAGCAACTGAATACTTCATCTTTGTGTTTCATAAACTATAAGATAGTCCATCTACTACAATCATCAATGAAAGATACATAATACCTTGATCCAAAAATTGGGAGATCCTTACTTGGTCTCCATACATCTGTATGGACAAGCTCCAAGTAGTCCTCATGCATGTAGCCTTTCTTTGAGAAGGGTAACCTATGAGATTTTCCAAACTGACAAGCACCATATTTATAGATCATGTGTTGCTTGGATACATTAGGTATCCCAAGCACACATTGATCTCTACATATTTGCTTTAAGGTTCTCTCACCCATATGCCCTAATATCTTATGCCAAATTTCAAGCTCTGAGAATGTTTGATCTTTGTAGCTATAAAGTGCAATATTCTTTGTATCTTCAAGTTCAAATGTAAATAACCTACCTGTCTTTTCTCCCTTGGAAATTCTCTTGAATCCATGTTGGGGATCCTCCACAAATGCTCCATATTTGTTGAACCTAACCTGCAAACCTTTTTCCACAATTTTCCCAACAATCATCAAATTCTTGGTGATTGTAGGTAAATATAGAACCCTGCTCAACAGATTTCTATTTCCATCAGAGGTTTTAACATTTTGTACCTTGACCACTGAATGCTTGGTGTCACCTATTTGTACTTGATACTTTCCCTTAGGTTCCTCAAGGTCAGAGAGAAGAGCTACATTGCCTTCCACATGGTTTGAACATCATGAGTCAATATAGAAGAGATGGTCATCATTCATACCTTGCTTTGAAGTCATATTCATAATCAGAAGGGAATCCTCTTGTTCCTCTGTATAATTGTTGTAGTCTTTCCTTGATTTGTAGCCTCCTTGGTAGTTGTTATTGTAATTGTTGTTGTAGTTGTTATTGTAGCCTTGATGATGGTTAAATCTTCCTCTTAATTGTGTGTAGCCACCTCTTTGGAAACCTCTACCTCTCTGATTCTTGAAGTTCCTATAACGCTCATTTGTAGTGTGAAAAGTCTCCCCCTACATTGCTTACCTCCTCTACCTCTACCTCTTGAGTTACATGGTGAGGAGTTGAAAAGTTACATGGTGAGGAGTTGAAAAGTCTCCCCCTACATTGCTTACCTCCTCTGCCTCTACCTCTTGAGTTTCTACCTCTCCCTGCATAGTTAGCTTGAGAGGTTGTACTTCATCCTCAATCTTTTTGCTTTTCCCTTTCTCTTTAGACTTGCCTTTATCTGTATATAGAGCAGAAGAGTTATTACCTCTTGATGAATCTCCATTTTTGTTGAGCTTGGCTTCATGGGTAAAGAGTTTCCCCATGAGTGTGATAAGATCTAGAATCTACATGTCCATGTACAACTCCATAGCAATTGTGAAGCTTTCCCATTTGTCATCTGCCTTAATATCATTGATTAATTGTCTCACAATTTGCTCCTCTTCAATCTCCTCTCCTATGCTTGCTAATTGGTCAGCCACATCCTTGACTTTGGTCACATACTCTGAGATGCCTTGCTTGGGTTGCTTTCTTTGAGTGGTAAACTCAATCCACAATTGGTTCTTCCTAGCCCTTGTGTTGGAAGAAAAATATGATGAAAATGTCTCCCAAGTCTCTTGAGATGTCTTACAGTTCCTAATGTGTGGAAGAAGAAAGTCACAGATAGACTTAAGTAAGTATCACCTTGCTAATGCATCTTTGGCACACCATGAATTGAGTCTTTCATGCTCCTCTCTTGTAGGTTGTCCTTTGCTTCTGAAAATGGGCATCTCCTCATCTCCTGAGATGTATCCATAGAGAATCCTTTCTTGCAAGTATGTCTTCATCCTCAAGGACCATGCTTGGTAGTTGTTCCTATACAATTTCTCAATGAAAGAAGGAAAATCATCTCCCATTTTACCTTAGCTTTGCTCTGATACCACTGTTGGGAAAGATGGATGGACACTCCAAGAAATGAGTTGGTACTGCTAATCCTTGCTTTGTACCAGCCCTCTTTCACTTCAAAGTTGAATTGTAGGCCCTTTTAGCTTTCCAATGACACTAAATAAGTGCCTATGTACTTTGGAGATGGTCCTTTTAATGATTGATCCAAAAGAGATAACTTCAAAATTCACAAATCATAAAAAACCTTCTATTTTGGTTCACACACTTACTACTTGTTAAGCTGAGTGCTCTGAGCATAGTAGGAATTACAAACATTCCTTTTGGAGATATCAAATTAGCTTAAAGAGCTAATGGTTCCAAGTTGAATCACTTAAAATGATTGGCTATGAATAGAGTGATGAATTTAACAAGTATAGCATTACCCCCAATTTTTTAGGACCTCTGTAGAGAATGACCAGTGACCACTTCGATGCACTTTTCTCCCAATCCACTAAATGGAATGTCTTCAAAATCTGTCAGCATGTAGTCGAGTTAGATTTGCTTCCAAAAAGCCATAGAACATTGAAAATGATGGAGTAATTACTGAGATATGAGAAGGACAAGGACATTGTTTTGAGTGACAACGATAGAGAGATCAACAGATATAAGTAATGATCTATTGTATTATATGACAATGTTGTACATGATCATTGGCATGATAATCAATGTCCAATGATAGTGAGAAATGTAGGCTATAGTATGAGCCTCTCTTTTACATCAAATGATAAATTCTAAGCTCAGTAATGGGGGCTTTTTTCCGCGAGTTTTGAAGTGTTCTTTTATAATGCTTTTCTTCAAATTTGAATTTGAATTGAAATTTGGATCTCTCTAGAAAAGTGATCCCCTAATCTAGGAGATATTCTCTCCAAATAAAGTCATAGATTTTCATTCTATCTAACTCCATGAGTTTAGTGGATTTACAAGAATCTTCCAAGTCAATTGTCTTTTACAAATGGTTAAAGATAAACCTCCATAGGCAATGGTTCTCATAGGTCTTCAATCATTTGCACATAAAGACTTGTCATGCCTAGCCAAGTGTGTAGGCTTGGAATTTGCACCAAAAATGATGAGATCATAAGCCGTGGTGAAGGATTTCCATTCCGTATCACTTCGAATCCCATTGAGAATTTGCCTCATGATAACCTCTTCTTCAATTAGCTCTCCAATTGATGCTAATTGATCCACAACGTCCTTGATCTTGGTAACAAACTCTATGATGGTTTGTTAAGGTGTCTTCTTCATTTGGTTGAACTCGTTCCAAAGATGATTCTCTCTTGCTTTGGTACTAGCAAAAAAGAAAGTCTGTAGGGCATCCCAAGTCTCTTGAGATGTCTTGCATCCTCTAATATGTGGTAATAGAAAGTCAGAGATAGAGTTTAGTATGTACAACCTTGCTTGAGCATCCCTTGCACACCAAAGTGTGAGCTTATCTGTCTCCTCTCATGTAGGTCCTTCTTTGGATCTTGGAATAGGCATAGCTTCATCACCTACTACAATTCCATAAAGATTTCTACCTTACAAATAGGCCTCCATTCTGATTTTCCAAGCCGCATAGTTGTTCGATCAAGCTTCTCAATCATTGAGGGAAAGTGGTCACCCATCTTGACGCTCTGATACCATGGAAAGAACTTGGAGAAGCTTGTAGAAGGTAGAAAAGTGAGTTGCGAAGTGATGACATTTGGTCCAGCCAACCAAAACAAGACCAGCCCTTGAGCTTATGGAGACTTAAAAAGATCTTATAGGCATGCAATAAGTGAAATAAGATGCAGTATGTACCTTGGATCAACAAGGAGAAAGAGTCAATACAAAGCAGATAGGTTTGTGCATTCACTAGCTAAAAAAACTTACTATCTTTGGATGAGACAATCAACTTCGAATGATCGTAGCAATGTGCGTGATTATAATTAGAAAAAATCCTTTTGGAGGAGTGATACACATAGAGTTGAGTGTATGGAATGCACAAGAGTACAAGAAATAAGAAAAATATGCTTTTGGAATAAATCACAAACTCAACAGTGGTACCTCCTATTTTTCACGAATGCACAGAGATAGACTGAGAGATAGAAAAATGGAAATTTCTCCCAATCTACTGAACCGAATTCTTTGAAACCTTATACAAATAAACTAGACACTTAATACCTCTCCAATTAGTCCTCTCGCATCCAATTTATATATATATATATATATATATATATATATATATATATATATATATATATATATATATATATATATATATATATATATATATATATATATATATATATATATATATATATATATACATATATATATATATACATATATACATATATATATATATATATATATATATATATATATATAGAGAGAGAGAGAGAGAGAGAGAGAGAGAGAGAGAGAGAGAGAAATTGTGTAGAATTCTATTCATATTAATACAATTCTCAATTGGTGTTCTTTTATTTTCCTCCACGTTTAAGATTGATGCTTTTTCGTTTTTAGACTTATTTTACGTTTTGCACTTCACTGTTTTATACCTATTATATTTTACGAACTTTTCTTTTTATATTTTGCTTTCAAATTCTTACTTTTATATTTATATACATACACAAATCCCTTGTGATAAGAACATGCGTTCACACTTCCATGCACACATTGATATCTCTCTGCACAATCTCCTACACATATATTTGCAAACTTACTAACTTTCTTTCTTTTCTTTCTATTATCAATAATTATACCATTAGTTAAAGTCAGTT
>CM035407.1:147229789-147237289 GCA_020310875.1 Ceratopteris richardii
CAGAGATGTGGTATTTGATGAAATGTCAAGCTTCTATGCAAATGCCAAAGAAGGACTGAATCTTGAACCAAATGACAAAGAAAATGCTGAAAAATCTAGTGCAGAATCTCAAGTTTTGAGTGGACCGGATGCATCACCAAGCAATAGTTCCAACTCAAATCCATGGAGTGGAAGATTGCGTGGAAATTTTAGTCCAACAAATTCATCAAATACATCCAAGAAAGGTAAAGAAAAGCTTTTCTGCTGGTAGTAAAATAGGTGCAGGTTTTGAAGATGTTAATGGAGATTCAAGTGGTTCAGAAAAGAGTATTGATGAGGAACTTGGATTGCCCTCTATGAAGACTCCAGGAGTAAGAAGGGCACATGCAGATGATACAAGAAGAAGTGACCTAGGACCAAGAAGATCTGGGAGGATGCGTAATTCAGTGCAACGATTGACATATGATAGTTACATGGCTCGCCATTGTGCCTACATGACAAAGGTAATACAAGATGCTGAACCTTCTTGTTTTGAAGATGCAATTGGTAATGCAGATTGGGAAAAAGCTATGGATGAGGAGATGGCTGCACTTTATGGAAATGATACATGGAAGCTGGTTCCATTGCCACAAGGAAAGAAATCCATAGGCTGCAAATGGGTTTATAAGGTAAAGCATAATGTTGATGGTAGCATAAGCAGGTATAAAGCACGATTGGTAGCTAAAGGTTATGCACAAACATATGGCATTGATTATGAGGAAACATTCAGCCCTATAGCTAAAATGTCTACTGTCAGAACACTTGTTGCATTAGCTACAGCAAAAGGATGGACTTTGCATCAGATGGATGTGAAGAATGCTTTCCTACATGGTAAGTTACAGGAAGAAGTATATATGGACTAGCCACAAGGATATGAAGATTCAAAGCATCCAGAATATGTTTGCAGGTTGCAAAAGGCTTTGTATGGGATGAAGCAAGCCCCTCGTGCATGGCATGCAAGGATTGCTGATTACTTAACCAGCATTGGGTTCTCTATGTGTGATGCAGATCACTCACTATATGTAAGGAAGGCTGATGATGACATCACTATTGTGGCTATTTATGTTGATGACCTGATTGTAGGTGGTGATAATGAAGAAAGCATCAAAGAGGTAAAGAAACTTCTTATGTACGAATTCGACATGAAAGATCTTGGTGTGCTGCGCTATTTCTTGGGCATTGAGTTTATACACACAGAAACAGGTATATGGATGTCGCAAAGGCAATATGCCTTGAATATGCTGCAAAAGTATGGTATGGCTGATTGTAAGCCAATTTCTATGCCATTAGATCAGAATTTGAAATTGGACACTACATCAGGTGAAGCATTGGAAAATGCTACTATGTACAGGAAAATTGTGGGAAGTCTTATATATCTCACAATTACAAGGCCTGATCTAAGTTATACTGTTGGACTTGAAAGTCAGTTTATGCAGGTTCCTAGGAAGCCACATTTGGATGCTCTGAGGTGCACTCTACGTTATGTGAGTGCTACTTTTGGATTATGCATTGTTTTATGAAGCTGGTGTGGAGTTGCAGGTTCATGGATACACCGATGCAAATTGGGCTAGTAGTACTCCAGATAGAAGATCTACTAGTGGCTTTCTTTTCTCACTTGCAGGTGCAGCTATTACATGGAGCAGCAAGAAGCAACCCACTATTGCTTTGTCGAGTACAGAGGCTGAGTATAGAGGTGCTGCAATGGCAGCATGTGAGGCGTCATGGCTGGAGATGTTACTTGCAGATTTAGGTGTGGAAGTGCAAAAGCCTATCACTATCTATTGTGATAATCTTAGCAGCATATAGTTAGCACAGAACCCTATTTTCCATGCTAGAACAAAGCATATCGAGGTACATTATCACTTCATCAGAGAGAAGGTATTAGCAGGTGACTTTGATCTTGTTTATGTGAGAACAGATGAGCAGGTTGCTGATATTTTCACCAAAGCACTTGGAGCTGAGAAGTTAAAGAAGTTTCGAGAGATGCTTGGATTACAAGATATGGCATTGAGCTTGAGGGGGAGTGTTGAGATATCAAGCTCAACATGTGATGATCTAGGATGACACGTACCAGTTTTTCGTTTCTCTGACATGTATAGTGGTCATACCGATATATGTCACGGATACTTCATTGAGCTTTATTAGATTTACTACCGAGAGTGATGGCACATTTGTTTCTTGCCAGCTCACTCATTCGCGGATATTAGGTTTTTCCCTATATACTGATCTTTATATATTGCACATGTTGTATTCTTGTTTTTGAGGTCATTCTTGTACATTCCTTTTATGTAATAGAAGAAGAAGAAGATAATTCTTCCTTGCCTCAATCTGTGGGTGTGCTTCTCCTTGAGAGTGAGAGTGTGTGTGTGAGCTCTCTCCCTTATCTCCTTCCTCATGACAATACATACATAAATACATACATACATAGTATGATTGATTGATAGATAGATAGATAGATAGATAGATAGATAGATAGATAGATAGATGGTAGATAGATAGATAGATAGATAGACAGACAGATAGATAGATAGATAGATAGATAGATAGATAGATAGATAGATAGATAGATAGATAGATAGATAGATAGATAGATAGATAGATAGATAGATAGATAGATAGATAGATAGATAGATAGATAGATAGATAGATAGATAGATAGATAGATAGATAGATAGATAGATAGATAGATAGATAGATGGATAGATAGAAAGATAGATAGATAGATAGATAGATAGATAGATGGTAGATAGATAGATAGATAGATAGATAGATAGATAGATAGATAGATAGATAGATAGATATATAGATAGATAGATAGATAGATAGATAGATGATAGATAGATGATAGATAGATAGATAGATAGATAGATAAATAGATAGATAGATAGATAGATAGATAGATAGAGAGATAGATAGATAGATACATAGATAGGTAGGTAGGTAGGTAGATAGGTAGGTAGGTTAGTAGGTAGGTAGGTAGGTAGGTAGGTAGATAGATAGATAGATAGATAATCATATAGATAGATAGATAGATAGATAGATAGATAGATAGATAGATAGATAGATAGATAGATAGATAGATAGATAGATAGATAGATAGATAGATAGATAGATAGATAGTTAGGTAGGTAGGTAGGTAGCTAGATATATAAATAGATAGATAGATAGATAGATAGATAGATAGACACACAGACAGACAGACAGACAGACAGATAGATAGATAGATAGATAGATAGATAGATAGATAGATAGATAGATAGATAGATAGATAGATAGATAGATAGATAGATAGATAGATAGATAGATAGATAGATAGATAGATAGATAGACAGATGGGCAGATGGACATATAGACAGATGGGCAGATAGACAGATAGACACATAGATAGATAGATTGATACATTGATAGACAGATTGACAGATAGACACACACACACACACACACACACACACACACACACACACACACACATATATATATATATATATATATATATATATATATATATATATATATATATATATATATATATATATATATATATATATATAGATAGATAGATAGATGGATAAGTAGATACATAGATAGATAGATAGATAGATTGATAGATAGATAGATAGATAGATAGATAGATAGATAGATAGATAGATAGATAGATAGATAGATAGATAGATAGATAGATAGATAGATAGATAGATAGATAGATAGATAGATAGATAGATAGATAGATAGATAGATAGATAGATAGATAGATAGATAGATAGATAGACAGACAGACAGACAGATAGATAGATAGATTGATAGATAGATAGATAGATAGATAGATAGATAGATAGATAGATAGATAGATAGATAGATAGATAGATAGATAGATAGATAGATAGATAGATAGATAGATAGATAGATAGATAGATAGATAGATAGATAGATAGATAGGTAGATGTTGGGAGAAATGGTTGGATACACCTAGAAGATTGAGTTGGTACTGCTAGACCTGCTTTGTACCAGCCCTCCTTGCTTCAGAGTTGATTAGTACACTTGCTTAGCTTCCAAATGACACCAAGAGATCATATATGTACTTTGCAAATGATGTGTAATGATCAAATCAAAACACACTACTTGATACTTCACAAATCCAAGAAAAACTTGCTATTTTGGTACTGACACCTGCTCAGAGTGTTGCTCAGTGTAACCAGGACACTTACAATTGGAACAATTCCTCCTAGAGTTATTCAATTAGCTTACCAATCTACCATTTGCAAGTGGAATCACTCAAATTGATAATCTATACACTGAGAAATAAGTTTAGCAAAATTAGAGTCACCCCCGACTTTTTAGGAGATGTGCAGAGAAATACCAGAGACCACTTCGAGCGAGATTTCTCCGAGATGGCTGATCCAATGACCTTCAAATTTTGTAGGCATGTAGTATGCTTCGATTTGGTTCCAACAAGCTTTGAATCACTTGATTTGGTTCAGTAGGCACTGAGATATGCCTCTTGGAAGTTGACAGACTTGGAGAAGATAACTTAGAAAAACACAGAATTGAAAAGTATGAATGTATCTATTGATTGATGTAATTGTACAATCATTAGCATGATATGCATAGCTAAATGAGGTATTGTGGTGTAGGCTAAGATGTAGCACTCACACACACAGAGATACAATGGTAAAAATGCCTCGGGAAATGAGCTGAAGTGAGGATCACACTCGCGACCTTTTTTTCTTCATCTTTTATAGAGGTTGAGTGATCATTTGAATTTTGAAATTCAAATCCAAGGTTCCCTAGAATATCTCCTCTAAAATTAGGGAGATATTCTCTCCATTAAGTCCTCTAAATTTCCACGACTAATCAAGTAGGTGTACTCATACATATGCCAAGTCATTTTAGACTTTTACAAAGGGTAAAGAAGTAGGAACTTATAAGCATAAGTTCACATGGTCCTTTCTTCAAATGAATTAAGCTTCCAAGGTTTCAAAACAAGTTTCCAAGGTTCCAAGCCAAGTGTGATGGCTTGAATTGCACCAACAGCTCCCCCTCAAGCCAAACACTTTGGCTTAAGTCTTCATCTTCAATCTTCAATCACATCCTGTAATCCAATCATGGATTTGAATCTGCATAACTTACTTCCATCCAAAGCTTTAGTAAGTAAATCAGCACATTGCATATTAGTGGACACATAAGTCAATTGCATGTCTTTGCTTAGCAACTTTTCTCTCACATAGTGGTAATGAACCTCTATGTGTTTTGTCCTAGCATGATATATTGGATTAGTTGCAAGGTGAAGAGAGCTTGTGTTATCTCCAAAGATGATTGGAGGTCTAGTATATAGGCCTAAATCTATATACAGAAGCTTTAACCAAATAGCTTCTTGAGTGGCATTGGCTAGCCCTCTATACTCTGCTTCAGTGGATGATAATGCCACTGTTGGTTGCTTCTTGGCTGACCAAGAAATAGGTTTGTCACCTGCAAAACATATGTATCCTGATGTGCTCCTCTTATCATCCTTGCATCCTGGCCAATCTGCATCTGAATATACTTTAATGTCAATATTTGATGTATAAGGAAAGTACAAACCATGGTTTAGAGTTCCCTTTAGATACTTCAAGATCTTCTTTGCTGCCTCTAGGTGAGGTACTCTTGGTTTGTGCATGAATTGACTTAGCACACTAACTCCATATGCTATGTCAATTCTTGTCAAGGTAGCATAATTCAAACTACCTACCATACTTTGATATCCTGTAATGTCTTGGACTTCATCCCCTTCATGAGCACTTAGCTTTAGGTTGACCTCCATTGGAGTGCTTGAGACTTTAGCTTCCTGCAAATTAAACTTCTTGACCATATCCTGTACATATGTCTTTTGAGTAATATATATACCTGAATTAGTATACACTAATTCAAGACCTAAGAAGTACTTCAATAATCCAAGATCATTGATCTTGAACTCCTTCATCATCTGATTCTTTATGCTTGTGATTCCATTGACAGCATTTCCTGTAATGATGATGTCATCAACATAAACACACAAGTATATTACCTTTGTACTACTCCTTTTTATGAAGAGAGAAGTGTCTGCTTTACTCATCACAAATCCTTGGTCTTGGAGGTATGTTGTCAACCTGTAATTCCATGCTCTAGGTGCCTGCTTCAATCCATATAGAGCCTTCTTCAATTTACAAACATAATTTACCTTCTTGTGATCTTCATAGCCAGGTGGTTGTGACATGTAGACTTCTTCAGATATCCATCCATTCAAGAAAGCATTCTTGACATCAAGTTGGTACATGTTCCAATTCTTGGATGCATCTACACTCACTAGTACTCTGATTGTTGGCATCTTAGCCACAGGTGAAAATGTCTCCTCATAATCAATGCCTTGGGTTTGTGCAAAACCCTTGGCTACCAACCTAGCTTTGTACTTGTTGATTGTTCCATCAGAGTTCCTCTTTAGCTTGTAGATCCATCTGGATCCTATCACCTTCATAGAGTCCTTCTTGGGTACTAAGTCCCATGTGTCACTCTCCTTGAGAGCTTCCATTTCTTCATCCATAGCTCCTTTCCATTCTGGTTTGGTGATTGCCTCTTCATATGTACCTGGTTCTTCATTCAACACATCCTTTGCAAGGTATACAGAATGCTTAGTTATAAGAGATGTATCATACCCAAATCTGATTGGTTTTTTGCTTTCTCTCTTAGATCTCCTGATTGACTGATTTGAGGATTCTCGAATATCCTCTAGTTGCTTCATCTTCATCTTTCCTTTGGACTTCCATGCTTTGAATTCTTCAAGGTTGATTGTGTCATCATCCTCTGAACTTGAGTCTTCTTCTTTGTTTGGTTCCACTTTGATTAGCTTTGGAAACTCCTCTTCCAAATCATAAGGTAGACTAACCTTCCTGCATTCATTCTCATACCATGAGTCATTCTCATCAAAGATGACATCTCTGCTTACCTTGAAGCCTTTGTTTGTTGGGTTGTAGAATCTGTACCCTTTTTGATTCAAATCATAACCAATGAAGATACATTTTTCAGCTTTAGGGTCTAGCTTTCCCCTTACCTGTGAGGGAATATGCACATATGCTACACAACCAAAGATTTTGCAATGATTCAAAGATGGTCTCTTACCATGCCAAGCTTCATATGGTGTCATGCCATCAAGAGACTTTGATGGCAACCTGTTTATGAGATAGGTGGCAGTAGATACACTCTCTGCCCAAAGATAATTTGGTAACTTCTTTTCATTAAGCATAGACCTAGTTGTTTCAACAATAAGCCTATTCCTTCTTTCAGCTACTCCATTTTGTTCAGGTGAGTACCTTGTGGTTATCTCCCTTTTGATGCCTCTTTCCTGCAAGAAATCTTCAAAATCATTTGAGAAGTATTCACCTCCTCCATCTGACCTTAGCCTCTTCAAGTTTCTTCCTGTTTGGTTTTCAACAAGTGCAAGATATCTCTTGAAACAGTTAAACACTTCATCCT
>CM035407.1:147259789-147264789 GCA_020310875.1 Ceratopteris richardii
AAGAGCTTGGAATTTCAGATTGGTGACTTATTTGGAGGACCAAGGATTCAAAGCTAGCAAGGTGGATACCTCTTTGTTCATAAAGAGGAATGGATCTGAAGTGATCTATTTATGTGTGTATGTTGATGATATTATTATCACATGCAATGATCTTGAAGGAATCAAACAGGTAAAGAGTCAAATGAAGAAGGAGTTCAAAATAAGTGACCTCAGACCACTCACTTATTTTCTTGGATTGGAGTTGATCTACAAAGATTCAGGTATATACATCACACAAAGGAAGTATGTGCATGACATGCTCGTCAAGTTCAAGATGGAAAATACCAAGTGAGTAGGTACACCTATGGAGCAAAATCATAAGCTTAGTGCTTATGAAGGAGAGCCAATTGAAGACATCACAAGCTATCAAAGCTTGGTTGGAAGTTTGAACTATGCAACACTCACAAGGGTGGATATATGCTATAGTGTTAGCATATTGAGTCAGTTTATGCATAAGCCGAGAAGACCACATATGGAAGCGGCCAAGAGAGTCCTCAAGTACCTAAAGGGGACTATGAATGAAGGTTTGTTTTATTCATTTACTTCAGATATTGAGCTAAAGGTCTACTCAGATGCATATTGGGCCGGATCTAGAGATGATAGAAGAAGCACATCCGGGTATATATCATTTGCAGGTTTAAAAATCATTTCTTGGTCATCAAAGAAGCAACCAACCGTGGCATTATCTTCTACCAAAGCCGAATATAGAGGTTTGGCTAATGCAACTCAAGAAATCATGTGGTTAAAATCTTTGTACACAGATTTTGGACTTCATTCTTCAACACCTCACATTTTTGGCAACACAAGCTCACTACATCTAGCAGCTAATCCGGTATACCATGCTAGAACCAAGCATATTGAAGTCCACTACCATTATGTAAGGGAGAAGCTAATGAGCAAGGATATTCAAGTTCAAGTTGATGATTGGCTTGCAGGAAATCAAGGACAATTGAAGACTTATTTGGAGGCCAAGCATGTTAGGCTTGAGGGGGAGTTGTTGGTGCATTTTACCCACACCTACATGCTTGATATTATGATCATTTGTAAGTCACATGTGTAGTCATGTGAACACCTCTTGTAAAAGAGTTCATTTTTATCTCTTGTAATTTGAAAAAGAAAAAGGAAAAAGATGGCTTACCTCATCCATGATGTAAAAGCAAAGTCGTGGCTCTAACTACCTAAAACCACAAATTTTTGAGCTGAGGGAATATCTCTTAACTTTGGGGATCACTTTTAGGTGGAGCCATTGGAATTCGAATTCAAAACTCCCTCCAAGAATAGCTATAAAAAGAGCAAGAAGGAAGAGGCGATTAGCAAGCCTTGGTCATGTTACGTGACCACTTCATGTCATTTTGTAGAGATTGAAGATCTTACTCCATATCTCTATCATTCTACTCCCATTTTGCAAAAATTCATTGCCAATGTGGTTGTAATCATATGTGAATCTATACATTTATCATTATCTACTTCTCTATTTTGTTCTCTGCTATACTCACTCAGAGCAGTAACTTCAAAAGGTCATATCTCACGTTCTGCTCAAAATTTTTCAGTGTTTTAACATGCCTCGGATAGCGCTTACCGTCTTCTTTTTGCATATAAATTTTCAAGGTCATTGGATTTACAGTTTTGGAGATATCTGCGTTTTAGTGCTCACTAGTCTATCTCTGCAAAGCCCCGAGAATGGTGGGCATGTTCCAGAAATTGATGAATCTTGTTCTCAGTGCTCAGTCCATCATCTTAAGTGTTTCAACTTGGATTGAGAGGCTTGCTAAGTCTATTTGCTATGCCCAAAAGGAATTTATCTAATTCCTACCAGGTTGAGAGCACTGTTCATTGTTTCTAGCAAGTGTATGTCCAAAAATAGCAAGTTTTGGGAGCTAGTCATTTTGCAACTAGTATGTCTTGAATTAAACTTTTGGGATACATGTTCCAAAGTACTTGGTTGATATTTTGGTGGATTTAGGAAGCTCAAAGGGTGTACTAATCAACTCTGAAGTCTCAGTTGGCTGGTGTGAAGCTGGTTGTAGCAGCACCTACTCTCTCTCTTCACAGTGGTATCAGAGCATAGTCAAGCAACATGGGAGATGGATTTCCATCAGCAATTGACAAATTGGATTGAAACAACTACCCGGCATGGTCTCTAAGGATAAGGGAGGAATCTATATGGATTCATATCCGGAGATGAAGCAATGCCAACCATGAGGAACAAAGGTCAACCATCACATGAAGAAGTGGAAGGACTTTCAAATTGGTGTTCAAAGGATGCACTTGCAAGGTCCTATATTCTAAACTCAATCTCTGATTTTCTTTTACCTCATGTCAAGGGATGCAAGACATCAAGAGAGACCTGGAATGCACTTGCTTCTTTCTTCTCTTCCAACACTCGAGCAAGGAAGAAGCAATTGTGGATGGAGTTCACAACAATGAAGAAAAGCCCGAAGCAAAATGTGACTGATTATGTCACAAAGATGAAGGAGATTTCCGACCAACTTGGAAGCATTGGAGAGGTAATTGAAGAGGAGCAAATCATTAGACAAATCATAAATGGAATCAAAGTAGAGGACAAGTGGGAGTCATTCACAACAGCCATGGATTTATACATGGATATGCATGTACCCGACCTCAACACACTCATGGGCCAACTCTTCCCTCATGAAGCAAAGATTAGCAAAGGTGGTGAGTCCTCAAGAGGTAATCAAACTTCTGCCTTATATTCTGATAAAGCTAAGGTCAAGGACAAGTCAAAGAATAGGAAGAATGAAGATGAAGGTAGCTCTTTCCAAGAAAACTTTGCAGGTAGAGGAAGAGCTAGAGGAAGAGGCAGAGGTGGAAAGCAAGGCAGGGGGAGATTCCAATCATCTCAACCTTGCAATATATATGGCTTATCTAATCATACTACTGAAGAATGTTTCAGGAACCCAAGGAACTCAAGAGGAAGAGGATTCAATAGAGGTGGCTATGGATCAAATAGAGGTAGATACAATGGAGGCTACAACAACTACTACTACAACAACAATTACAACAACAACAACAACTATCAAAGTGGCCATAGAGGAAGAAGAGATTACAATAACTATGGAGAGGACCAAAGTCAAGAAGATTCATTATTGATTATGAATCTATCAGTGAAGAAGGGTAAGGATGATGATCAGATATTTTACATTGATTCGGGATGCTCAAACCATGTAGCAGGAAATGTGGCTTTACTTTTTGATTTGGAAGATCCTCATAACAAGCATGAAGTGCAGACAGAAGATGACACAAGGCACTCAGTGGAGAAGATAGGTAATGTTAAGACATCAGAGGGGAATATGAACCTCTTAAGCAAAGTCTTGTATGTCCCTAAAATTACCAAAAATTTAATAAGTGTTGGACAGATTGTTGAAAAAGGATTGCATGTTAGATTCAACCGATTTGGAGCATATGTTGAAGACCCAAGGCAAGGATTTCGAAGGATTGCCAAAGGAGAAAAGACAGGAAGGCTTTTCACTTTTGAAGTGGAAGATACAAAGAACATAGCTTTGTTTAGCTATGGATCTCAAACTCTAACAGAGTTGGAGATATGGCACAAAAGGCTTGCTCACATTGGTGAGAGGACACTCAAACAAATTTGCACGGACCAAAGTGAACTTGGTTTGCCTAATATCACAAGGCAACACATGATTTATAAGTGTGAAGCTTGTCAACTCGGCAAGGCTCATAGACAACCTTTCAATAAGAAAGGATACATGTATCAAAATCCTTTGGATCTAGTGCACACGAATGTGTGGGGTCCAAGTAAGGAGCCATCTATATCAAGCTCAAGATATTATGTGTCTTTCATAGATGATTGTAGCAGGTGGACCATTCTGTTTTCATGAAGCACACGGATGAAGTGTTTAATTGCTTTAAGAAGTATATTGCTCTTGTTGAAAATCCAAACAGGTAGGACTTTGAAAAGACTCAGATCAGATGGTGGAGGAGAATACTTCTCTTCTGAATTTGATGCCTTCTTGCATGAAAGAGGCATTAAAAGGGAAGTCACTACAAGGTATACACCCGAACTCAATGGTGTAGCAGAGAGGAGGAACACAGCTATTGTCGAAGCTGCAAGATCCATGCTCAACGAAAAGGGATTGCCAAACTACCTATGGGTAGAGGCTGTGTCTACAGCCACATATCTCATAAATAGACTTCCATCTAAGTCACTAGATGGAACCACTCCATCTGAAGTGTGGAATGGAAGAAGACCTAGTCTAGAGCATTGCAAAATCTTTGGATGCTTAGCCTATGCTCACATTCCTTCTCAAGTAAGAGGGAAATTGGATCCCAAGGCAGAGAAGTGTGTATTCATTGGTTATGATCAAAACCAAAAAGGATATAGATTGTACAATCCAACCAATAAAGGATTTTTTGTGAGTAGAGATGTAATTTTTGATGAAAACAAATCATGGTTTGATGATGACAGGAAAGTGAAGCTGCCTTATGACTTGGATGAAGATTTTCCATTACTTCAACCAAAGGAGCCAAAGCAGATTGAAGAAAGTGATTCCGAGATTGACCTAGAAGTTTTCTTGGATTGGAGTTGATCTACAAAGATTCAGGTATATACATCACACAAAGGAAGTATGTGCATGACATGCTCGTCAAGTTCAAGATGGAAAATACCATGTGTGCAGGTACACCTATGGAGCAAAATCATAAGCTTAGTGCTTATGAAGGAGAGCCAATTGAAGACATCACAAGCTATCAAAGCTTGGTTGGAAGTTTGAACTATGCGACACTCACAAGGGTGGATATATGCTATAGTGTTAGCATATTGAGTCAGTTTATGCATAAGCCGAGAAGACCACATATGGAAGCGGCCAAGAGAGTCCTCAAGTACCTAAAGGGGACTATGAATGAAGGTTTGTTTTATTCATTTACTTCAGATATTGAGCTAAAGGTCTACTCAGATGCAGATTGGGCTGGATCTAGAAATG
>CM035407.1:147272289-147287289 GCA_020310875.1 Ceratopteris richardii
ACATGTCTTCACAGTTTCAACCATGAAGTTAGAAAACTCCAATAGAATTAGATATCCAATCCATTGTGAGTATTTCTATTTTTTCAATGCTTCATGGTGTTAAATGTCTTAATTACTCATCGCATATGTTTTTCATTGCTACAGTCATATTTCCTTCTAGTTTAGTGGAAGAGCAACCACTTCATAGTCTTACATGAACTTTCAAAGCATTACATGCAGACATCGGGGCATTAGTGTTTCTAGATGTACCTCCTGCTAAACTTATTTGTGAAAGAATCTTCTTTTACACTCACAAGTACATTGTTCCTTCCACAGATGGTGAATATGGAAGGTTGGAGATGATCAAAGTTGACTCTCTTCTTAGTTTAGAGTGGCCAAATCCTGATTTTTGGTCCATATCATCTTTCAAGCGTAAGATGGTGATGGACATACATAACTCTTTGAAATTCACACGAGTGTCTAGATCAATAGGTCTTCATTGGACTCTACCAATCCATTGCTTTGTTTTCATATTTCAAGGCATTCCTTTTGTAGAAACTCCTACAATGGTCCTATGTAAAGATATTACATACGAAGTAGTAGAAGGATTGTTTGGGGAAAACTGGGGCTATGTAGAAGGATTGTCAAAAGGGGATAGATATCGTTGTAGAATTGGTGACACAGGTATAGGGTTTTGCTATTTAAAACATCGCACCTCATTGTACATCAGATTTTATTATGATCGTTGGATGTGTAAACTAAGAGAGTGGATACCTTTGCAAAGCTTGGAGGGATCTTTAGCTTCATTTGAAATTAATGTGAAGTTACCAAACAATGATATGGAGGTGGGTTAATCAACATTGGAACTTGGCCAACTTGAGAGAGCACTTACTTATCATGGGATATGATGATCTTCATGATTTCAAAATTCAAATACGAGGGAACAAGGTAAGAGTTGAATTCCATATATACATATAGATATATATATATATATCTTATTCTATCACTATTGTTCATGATTTGAAAATGTTTTACTCTTTTATGAATTGTCCACAGATTGGAAGACAAAATCAAGGTTCTTGCAGATTGGAGCATGGATGGAACTGAAATTTCATTGTCATAACTCTTTTTTGTAAAGATATTGTGAAACCTGTAAGCAAACGTATTTTTGCAATGAAAAATTTTTCGCATTTGCTTCAAGGATATTTTGGCCACATTCTACTTGTATCTGTACATTCTCAAGGTTTTTCTTGAAAGAGCATTCTTATTGTTTATTTTCTTTGATGTGATCTCAAATGTCAAAGTTTTCCTTTCCAAGACTCTTATGTTTTAATTTAAGGAAAAGTCACTTCTATGAAAAAGTGGGACCCATCACTTAAAAATTCTAGAAAAGTTATAAATAGGAGTCCTCTCTCCTCATTTCTCACTTTTGCAACTACATTGAGTGTTAGAGCAGTCTGCATTTGCAAGCTATGGCTTCCACCTCTGTACCTACTAAGAGTGCACGCCACAAGTTTCTAGAATTTTTGGAGGATTCAGATTATAAAGGTCAACATGACCTATATGATCTTCTCTCCAAGGTTCCTAACCTCCATGGAACGGTGCAAATGAATGCCGATGCTTTGGAGGAGCTACTTCAATATATGCAAGTTCATATATTGCGTTTCTCCATCGAAATACCACCATATGATGGAACTTGGGTTCCATGTGACCTTCTCACCTACATTCACAAAGGTGATGAGGCATTTGCAAAACGATTGAAACGGTTCCAGGTAATTGCAGAGGAAGCAGGGCACCTTCTTGATGAATTTGTGCCACTTATAAGGAAATTGAATAGGAAACGCAAGATGGGTGCAAAATATCTTTCATTCATTGCTGCCACAATTTTCTTTGTGAATGAGGAACCAGAACCAATTCCTCATGAGATCCCTCATCTTCTTACAGGTGGTTTTGTCGAGGATAAAAAGGAACCACCTCAAGAACCCTTGAATCTCCTATTAGAGAGAGAAGCTATTGAGAAAACTTATCCTCTTGGTGTGGATGATAAGTTGAAAGAAGTGCCTAAGCCATCCACCTCTTCGGAGCCAGAAGCAACTATTCCAGAGGTCGAGATTGAAACTTTTTCAGTGGTTCTTGTCGGGGGACAAGAATATTTGTTTTTACATGATGTAGAGAAGGCATTTGGGCTACGGCTGGATGAATGCCTAAGTTTGTTTTGTACTTTGTCAGAGTGTCCTTTGGATAGTACCTCTGACTTGTTGGAGAAAAAGTGTTTGCCATTTGGTGACTCAGTGGCCGGCACAATAAAATTGGTTTGCAATGACATACTCACAAGTGAACATGAACATATCACGGAAGAACAATTTAGTAATGCACAAGAAAGGATATTGGAATCAAAAGTTCCCGCCTCACCAGTAATCTAGCAGAGTGGGATGTCCCACTCCAGCATTAATTTACAACTTCAAGAGAGAGGAGAAGAGGAAGATAGAGTTCAAGATGTAAGTATCTTCAATTCATGTCATTCATTCTTACAAACACATGCAACTACTAATCATAAAACTTTGTGCAGGAGGTGATTGAAGTCGACAAGTTTGCAGCAAGGAGTGGAGGTGATCGAGTGGCTCGTGGAGGTGGCTCATCCCTTGCAAACTACATTGGGAAACTTCCCAAAGACCATTTTGTAATTATCCATAAAGAGTTCAGTCCTCAGGGTACACTTCATGACATGGTGTCTAAAGGCCTTAAGTAAATTGCTTTGTTTATCAACCATTACACAGGGGAGTAATTGTATCTTTTTAGTTAAGAAATCCCTTGTAACTACAACCTTAGGTTCCAACTTCCGTGGAAAGCTCTTAGGTCAAATAGGTATATCTCTAGGTCTAGGAGTTAGAAATGTTGATGAAGCAAACTCAATTTTGACTTACACCCTACCCATGGCTTTGGAGCGTCAAAAGAGAGTCATTGAGAAACTCAAAGCCAATTGATGTAAACAATTGAATTAATATCAAATTTTCACTTTGCTTTATTTACAATTGTCTCAAGTATTTCTTTTTGAGTATATTATCTAAAATTCTTTTGGATCTGCATGTGATGTATTGATGTCAACTCAAAGCCAATTGATGTAAACAATTGAATTAATATCAAATTTTCACTTTGCTTTATTTACAATTGTCTCAAGTATTTCTTTTTGAGTATATTATCTAAAATTCTTTTGGATCTGCATGTGATGTATTGATGTCATGTAGGGCATTGGGAGGATCTTTGGTTTATCTCTTTTGGACCTTCTTTCTCTCATTTAAGGTCATGTAGGGCTTTGTGAGGCCAAATAAGGCCCTGCCACAGAAACATGGGAGCAGGCCCTGCAAAACGTTTGCAGGGCCTTCTCCCGCGTTTCTGTGGCAGGGCCTTATTTGGCCTCACAAAGCCCTACATGAACTTAAATGAGAGAAAGAAGGTCCAAAAGAGAGAAACTAAAGATCCTTACATGCCCTAGGTGACCTTACATGAGACTGAAACTTCACTAGATGGATATTTTCAAGAATGCAAATGTTCTAAGTTTCAAAATGCTCTGCTCATATGTTTCAAAGGTATAGGGAAGTCAAACTTTGTTCATATTAACTACCCATGAGCTAGATTTACTACTCATGATCCTTCTTTCATATTTCAAAGGTCTTGTAGGGCTTGTTCAGGATGTTGTTGCTGGCTTTGCTCCCTCTCTTGATCATTGGGTATGGCCCCCTGATTTGATGGTAGTGTCTTTCCCGCTACAGTAACCCTATGATTTGTAGGTATTTCTTCGTTACCCCATGGTGGCAATGTTTGACTCTCATCACTTGATTGTGAACGTTGTTGAGACACATCCTCATGCGATTCATCAAAATCATCATCAGAAACTACCTGTCTATGAGCACGCTCCTTCACCCTTGTCTTTGTTGGTCTCTTTGGTGATGGAGGCTCATCATATGATGATGGTGGTGATTGGGGTTGATTTACGGCCTCTTCCCTAGATTGCCCATGTTCCGCTTGTTCATGCAATTTTTCACTCCCAGAGGTATGGCCACCTCCTGTTTCGCGCTGGGATGCAGAGCGCGAGACACTACGTCGCCTTTTGTGGTGATTCATCCATGGTGGCTTCTGAGTGCCTTGCACATAGGTAGGAAAGTTAATGGGATCCTTCCTTGTAGTTTGCTTTGTTCGTGCCATCCTCTATAGTGCTAGAATGTTGAAATGAGACAATGAGTCTTCTTTTATAATGTTTCACTTAAAAAGGTTGTGTTCACATCTGAATGGACAAAAAATAGTTTAAAAGTTAAAAATTACCTTAAAAAATTGCAAACAAGAGATTAGTGTGTAGCAAACCTTATGAATTATTCAGAAAATGCCATGAATGTATTAAATGACTTCACTTCCATGATGAACCCTGTCGTGTTCTTGTAGCCCACCATTGACAGCATGACGTAAAGGTCCCAATGATGACTTCCATTTTTCACTAGCTAACTTGTGTTGATTAAATCTTGCAAGTTTTGCAACTTTCGACTCCTTGGCTCGTTCCATTGCATATGTCCTTGAAAATGCAGTACGATAAAACCAATTAAACATCTCTTCCATATAGTTTGATTGCATTGCACCACCACCATGTCGTGTGTTCTTGAAGTAAACACCTCTAGCCTTGTAATGTGACTTCTCCATTCCTTGTGTACTAAAAATCTCCAATGAACCATATCGATGCATAAAAAATGCTCCATGTGCAAATAAAATATGCTGAAATGATATAAGTACATATAACACAATCTTATCAACAAGAAAATTGAAAAAATAAGAAAACTTACAATGTAATGTGTAATATTGCTCTCTCCCCAAGATAGGATGAAACACTTTGCAAACTCCATTAATGTATCTTGAAACAACTCACGGTCATTTTTGTTGGAGCTATTAAGACTCATTAAGCCTACCAACTTATCTAAGCATGACCAAACCTTCTTTCGCCTATTACTAAGGTCAATTTGAGAATCATTATCAGTGGTGATCATGCACAAGTCTTTCCATAGCTCCCTGCATTCATTTTTCTTAGGGCTTACACCTCTTCTAAAAAATTTTCTTGCCTTCTTCCCTGTCATTCACACTTGTTGCAAACTATTTTGCGATTCACTAGGTTTTTTGACAACTAGAGCTACATTACCACCATGACAACCAATCGAATTAAGAAACTCTTCCAATTTTTTGATTGCTTGTACAGATTTATCAATTGGCTTCATGGAAAATGCATATTCTATGTGGAGCTTCAATAATCTATCAAATATTCTCATGAAAGCATGCAATGTGCAAAAGTGAACATTAACTAATGGAAATGGAATAATGGGATTCCAATCTTGGTTAGGTATTTCTAACATTGGACACCTTAACAAAGGTTTATCCCATTCCGTGGAAGTAGGTGCATCTATGTATTCATCTAAGCTAGATAGTACTTTTTGTTGTCCCTTTGTTACTTTGTAGCCTCGAGTACAAAATGGACATGGATAACGAGCAGATGCACCTTGCTTGCAACCTAACATGCATTTGATAGTTTTTAAATCCCCACCCAAGTGCCAATCTATCTCAAAATCACCAAAGTTTTCTATGTGGAGCTTTGCATCATGAATGTGAGAAACTATTACTTTAGTGATCCATGGGGTCCTACTAAAAATCCATGAAAGAACATCATTGGATTCTTTAGGTACTTCAATAGCACCTAACCACCATATTTCTTTCTCGGATTGAACACTATATGTAGACTTAGAGCTAGAGTTACTACTTTCATCAGATATGGCATTTCTCATAGCTTCATTCATGAGTGTCAAACTCAATCTCTCCATTCGTCGTCCCTTTATGATCTGGCATTCATCTAACTTCAGTATAAACTGTAAATTGGTATTACAATCTGCATAAATTAGCAAAATCTTTATAACATCAAAATACAATGTATATCAAGGTAACAATAGTGCACATACCTGGTATAGTAGATTTGTAAAATCGAACCATTGCCTGTTGAAGCCTCTCCAAATCCACGAATATGTTGTTGTACTTTGTGTAAGGAAATCCATTTCCAACTGCGCTTGTCAACTCTTTTTTGGATGTAGATAAATGATAAATAGACATAGGCATAATATCCTCTATATATAAGTAGTTTCCAAGAATACTAGTTATATCTTCATTGGACATTGACTTCTTTAGCGATACCTTGTAAGGAGATGGAAACATATTCTGCAAAATACCTTCTCTTTCTAATGAATGCTTCAAAAGGTTGTACAATGCATTGTATCCTTTAGTACTAATTCCTGCTTCATCACATACCATCTGCACGTCTCTAGGAGTGATAATATCTTGTAACTTTTTTGTGAAATCTTTGATCACTTGCTTCTTGATAAGGTTTCCTATCCGTGACTCCAAAATACTAACCACCTGCTTGTTGGTCAAACAAGAATTTAATAACTTGAATTGATCCTCTGTTGTTGATGACACACTAACATCTTCAATGAATGACCTACATAACAAGAAAAAATATATATATATATATATACATATAAAAGTCTTCCAAAAAGAGAAACAAATACAAGCCAAACCTTATCGCAAAAACTTTTCGTTTGCGTGCTCCACCACCAATTGAAAGAGAGTCAAAGGATGTTAATGATCGTCTCCTACGTCGCATCCCAAGTGGAGTCTCTCTCAAGTGTTGGACAATGTTTTTTAATTTCTCAATTGTTCTCTCCTTTTCTTCCATATGCTTTTCAAGCTCTGCAAGCTTTTCTTGTAAAGATATGATTGTGCTTTCAAAAGCGACCAACCTTGTATGATTTAGTTGATATTGTTGAATCCAATACTTAGTAATGACAATTGAATGTATACATAATCGTTGACAATAACCTAAGAGCCCAGCTTTACCGGCACCGATGGACTGAAGTAAAGTTGAGAGGTTATGGAATGTTGGATGGTAAGAAGACATTGGATCAGGAGGGTATAATGAACCATGTGTCCAAAGATCAATATTCTTTTCTCCAGCTTCACGACGCTCATTTTGAGAGTTCACATCATTGTTGCACTGTGTATTTGGAGCAAACTCTCTGGGCATACGAACATGGATACTTGTTGATGCTGGGGCATGAGGATATCCTAATGTGAGGTTTGTAATAGGTGTCAACACCATCTTTTCCAACAATTAAACAATACTGAGAAAGAGACCAGAAATTTGTTTGGAAGAGATGCTAGAACATGATTTTCACAGGAAAAGTTTGTTTTCTTGGATGTGGATGGGTCACAGTGTGTTTTTCCACTGAGAATAGCCAAAAATGTTGAAATTTTGAAAAAGTCATTTTTTGAGTGAAGAGTATTTACGGATTTGATGATGTGGCACTCTACTTTTGGAGGGATTTTAAAAATATTACTTTTTGAAAAGGAAAATTAAAAACTAAACTAAAAAAAAGTCACTTCTGACATATATATTAAAAAATGAGCCCTTTCAAGTAAATAAACACTGAAATTGAGACTTAAAAAAAAAAATCATTTTTTTATTCCCATACATGCTCGAGTTTGATGATGTGGAAAGTAGACTCCCTTTCTCTCTCTCTAGAAGAAGAGAGAGAGGAGCCTAGTAAGCCTTAAAAAAAGCCTACTCCAGCCTACTAAAAAGTGCCCTATTAAATGCACTTTGTCCCCTTAGACAACAACAAAATTAGGCTTAATCCCTAAAAATTAGGAATCCTTACAAGGCCCATGCAGGGTTCACCTTTTTTCATAATGAATCTGACTGAGAAAACTTAGAGATATGGCAGTGAACAGTACACTTCACAAGAGCATGAAAATATGAACTCAAATGATCATGAAACTAAAAGTATATTGATTGTAAAATACAATGTACTTACTGATACATATGTGTGCCTTGAAACCACACCTTGATATGACATAAACCTCAGGTCATGGAGGTCTTTCAAATGCGACTAAAGAGCCATGTATTTATAGTCATATTCGGAGCCAAGATTTGAATTTGAATCTTGCCTAAAATTACTCTCCCATATTTTGGTGATTGATTCTCCTACTCACCTAATCAAAATTTGTGGATTTTCTTTCCTTTTTCATCAAATGGACTCAACCACTTAGATTCCTTTACTTTTACATCAAGTAAAGTCTTCAAAAATTACAAGAGGTAGTTCACAAGTGAACTCTACAAGGAGTTTACACTTCCTTTAAATTTCTAAGCCTTTTGATGACATACGCCATCACTTGGACTTTCCATGGACTTGTTCCAATAGGGACATATGAGAGAGTAGAGATATAGACCAAGAATAGATGAATAGAAGAAGAATATATGTGATGAATGAATGAGATTTATCAAATCAGTTGTTTTCATGAGAATAGAAGAAAACTTCTGAAATCTTTTGATGATAGGAGATCAACATATGGTTATCTATGTTATGTGGGAGATAAGTTAATCTCTTGGTGTTCTAAGAAGCAACAAGCATTTGCTTTGTCATCCATAGAAGCATAGTATAAAGGTATGGTTGAAGCTGCAAAGGAGGTTATATGGTTGAAGAATCTTATGAAGAGTTTTGACATCATTCAGAGTACACCCACTATTCATGGAGATAATATGAGTTCATTGAATCTACCTGCTAACCCTATATTTCATGCTAGGACTAAAAATATTGAGATTAAATATCACTTCTTGAGAGAGAAGGTGATTGATAAAGAAATTGAAGTCATACATACTTCAACAAAAGATCAGATTGCAGACATGTTAACCAAAAGCTTGAATGGACCTAAGTTACAAAGGTTCAAAGACATGGCAGGTATAAAGAAGATGGAGAAATTCACAATTGATGATTGAGGGCGAGTTGTTGGTGCAAGCCAATCATCAATTGATGATTTGGACAAAGTTTCAAGTAAAAAGATGAAGCGAACATCAACATGTGAGGCTTGAAATTTAGTGCATGATCATAAGATGAAGACTTGTATATATATGTACATTAAGCTTAAAACTAGTTCACTTTTACCTTTGTAATGGTGATGTGTTTGTACATATATGCCTATATATACAAGTATAGTCTAAAGAAATATGAGGGAGTAGAGATATACACCAAGAATAGATGAGTAGACGAACAATGTATGTGATGAGTGAATGAGATTTATCAAATCAATTGTTTTCATGAGAATAGAAGAAAACTTCTAAAATATGAGTCGCGATCTTCTCTCCATCTCTTCTTTTGTGCTTGATCATTTCATAACTCCTTTTGTAGATGTCTAATTCTATAGTTAATGCATCTTTGTACAAGTTTTGAGAGCTTAATTGTAATCAGTCTGAGAGAATTGTGAGTGGGAACATTTACATGTGTAAATGTGAAGAAGTGAAGATATATAGTAGATAGATAGATAGATAGATAGATAGATAGATAGATAGATAGATAGATAGATAGATAGATACATAGATAGATAGATAGATAGATAGATAGATAGATAGATAGATAGATAGATAGATAGATAGATAGATAGAAAGATAGATATGTAGATAGATAGATAGATAATTAGGTAGATAGATAGATAGATAGATTGATAGATACATAGATAGATAGATAAATAGATAGATAGATAGATCGATAGATAGATAAATAGATAGATACATAGATAGAAACATGGATAGATAGAAAGATAGAGAGATAGAGAGATAGAGAGATAGAGAGATAGAGAGATAGAGAGATAGAGAGATAGAGAGATAGAGAGATAGAGAGATAGAGAGATAGAGAGATAAAGAGATAGAGAGATAGAGAGATAGAGAGAAAGAGAGATAGAGAGATAGAGAGATAGAGAGATAGAGAGATAGAGAGATAGAGGGATAGAGAGACAGATAGAAAGATAGACAGATAGAGAGATAGACAGATAGATAGATAGACAAATAGACAGATAGTCAGATAGACAGATAGATAGACAGATAGAAAGACAGACAGATAGATAGATAGATAGATAGATAGATAGATAGATAGATAGATAGATAGATAGATAGATAGACAGATAGATAGATAGATAGATAGATAGATAAATAGACAGATAGATAGATAGATAGATAGATAGATAGATAGATAGATAGATAGATAGATAGATAGATAGATAGATAGATAGATAGATAGATAGATAGATAGATAGATAGATAGATAGATAGATAGATAGATAGATAGATAGATAGATAGATAGATAGAGAGACAGACAGACATGTTGGATGTGATGGCTGGATGCACTCAGGAGATCAAGTTGGTGCTGCAAATCCTGCTTCACACCTGCCCTCCTTTCTCTTCAGATATGCTTAGGAGACTCCTTGAGCTTCCAAATGACACCAAGAAACTATATATGTGCTTTACAAATCAATTGTGTAATGACCAAATCAAAACAGATGATTTTGAACCTTCACAACTCCAAAAAACTTTCTATTCCTGTAATGATACCTGCTCAGTCTTAAGCTTAGTGTGACCAGTACACTTGCAATTGGATTAATTCCTTCTGGGAGTATTAAATTAACTTAACAAGCTACCACTAGCAAGTTAAATCACTCCAATTAACAAACTATGCACTGAGAATGATCTTTAGCAAAATCAGAGACACCCCCGACTTTTTAGGAACTACACAGAAAAATACCAGTGACTGCCTCGACAGTGATTTCTCCCAATTGGCTGAATAGAATGACTTGAAATTTTGTAGTGTTGTAGAATGCTTTGAGCTGGTTCCAATGAGTCTTGAATCATCCAATTTGGTGCAGTAGATCTTGGGATATGCCCTGTTGAAGTTGACAGACTTGAAGATGGTCACTCAGAGAAAACAGAGATAATGACTATGAGTATATGTATTGAATCTATCAAATGTACATTCCCATTGGCATGTAGAGTGATGCTCAATGGTACTCAGAGGTGTAGGCTAAAGAGTAGCTCTCACACACTCAATAATTTGCTTGGATTTGCCTCGGGAAGTGAGCAACCAGACCCGCGACTTTTTCATAGTCTTTTATAAGAGTTTTGAAGGAATTTTGAATTTCAAATTCAAATGTAGGCTCCCTCAAATCTCTCATCTAAACATATGGAGATATTCTCTCCATTCATACCTTCCAAATTTCATGACTTTTGAAGGTGGGTGAGACTACAAGAAGTGAGTTAAGTCATATTGACTTTTACATTGGATAAAAGGTAATAATCAGTTAGGCAATGGTTCTTATGGTTCAAGGTTCATGTGAATACATCCTTCAAGGGTCCAAACTTTAGCTTTCCAAGGTTCCAATTGTCCAAGCTTTATGTTGAGTCTTCAAGGCACAAAACAAAGCCAAGTGTGAAGGCTTGTTTGCACCAACAGCTCCCCCTCAAGCCAAACACTTTGGCTCAAGTCTTCATCTCTAGTCTTCAATGATTTCCTGCAATCCAATCATGGATTTAAACCTGCATAGCTTGCTCCCATCCAAAGCTTTTGTAAGCAAATCTGCACATTGTATATTAGTAGACACATATGATAATTGAATTTCCTTGCTAAGTAATTTCTCCCTCACATAGTGGTAATGAACCTCTATGTGTTTTGTCCTAGCATGATACACAGGGTTAGCTGCTAGGTGAAGTGAACTTGTGTTATCACCAAATATGATAGGTGGCCTTGTGTATAGGCCCAATTCTGAATATAATAGCTTCAACCATATGGCTTCTTGAGTGGCATTGGCTAGCCCTCTGTACTCTGCCTCAGTAGATGATAGAGCCACTGTGGGTTGCTTCTTGGATGACCAAGAAATTGGTTTATCACCTGCAAAGCATATGTAACCAGATGTACTCCTCCTGTCATCCTTGCAACCTGCCCAATCTGCATCTGAGTATACTTTGATATCAATGTCTGATGAATATGGAAAGTACAACCCATGATTTTGTGTTCCCTTTAGATACTTTACTATCTTCTTAGCTGCCTCCAAATGTGGTACTCTTGGCTTATGCATAAATTGGCTAAGTACACTAACACCATATGATATATCAATCCTGGTTAAGGTAGCATAATTAAGACTACCTACCAAACTTTGGTAACCTGTAATATCCTTGAGTTCTTCTCCTTCATGTGCACTGAGTTTGTGGTTGACTTCCATAGGAATGTTTGAGACTTTAGCTTCCTGCAAATTAAACTTCTTGACCATGTCCTGAATGTACTTCTTCTGAGTAATAAAGATACCTGAATTTGTGTAGACCAATTCAAGTCCTAGGAAGTACTTTAATAATCCAAGATCATTGATCTTGAATTCCTTCATCATTTGACTTTTGATGTGTCTAATTCCTTGAACATCATTTCCTGTAATAATGATGTCATCAACATAGACACACAAGTATATTACCCCTGAATTGTTCTTCTTTATAAACAATGAAGTATCTGCTTTACTCATCACAAATCCTTGATCCAAGAGATAGGTTGTCAACCTGTAATTCCATGCTCTAGGTGCCTGCTTTAATCCATACAGAGCCTTCTTTAATTTACAAACATGATTTACCTTATTTGGATCCTCATAGCTAGGTGGTTGTGACATGTAGACCTCTTCAGATATCCATCCATTCAAGAATGCATTCTTCACATCCAATTGGTACATGTTCCAATTCTTGGATGCAGCTACACTCACCATAATTCTGATAGTTGGCATCTTGGCCACAGGAGAAAATGTCTCCTCATAATCAATGCCTTGGGTTTGTGCAAAACCCTTGGCTACCAACCTAGCTTTATACCTGTTTATTGTACCATCTGAGTTCCTCTTGAGTTTGTAGATCCATCTGGATCCTATCACCTTCATGGAGTCCTTCTTGGGTACTAAGTCCCAAGTATCACTCTCCTTGAGAGCCTCCATTTCTTCATCCATTGCTTCCTTCCATTCTGGTTTAGTAATTGCTTCTTCAAATGTACCTGGTTCTTCATTCAAGATATCCTTTGCAAGATATACAGAGTGCTTGGTTACAAGTGAAGTATCATACCCATACCTAATAGGTTTCTTCTTTTCTCTTGAAGATCTCCTCATAGCTTGAGTTGAGGATTCTGGATTGTCTTCAAGTTGCTTCATCTTCATCTTCCCTTTGGATTTCCAAGCCTTGAATTCTTCAATGTTGATGGTGTCTTCATCATCTGAACTTGTGTCCTCCTTCTGAGTTGGTTCTTGCTTGATAAGCTTTGGAAAGTCTTCTTCCATATCATAAGGTAGGCTAACTTTCCTGCACTCATTTTCATACCATGAATCATTTTCATCAAAGATGACATCTCTGCTTACCTTGAAACCTTTGTTTGAGGGGTTATAGAACCTGTATCCTTTCTGATTCAAATCATAACCAATGAAAATACACTTTTCAGCCTTAGGGTCTAGCTTTCCCCTTACCTGTGAGGGAATATGCACATATGCAACACATCCAAAGATCTTGCAATGATCCAGAGATGGTCTCTTACCATGCCAAGCCTCATAGGGTGTCATTCCATCAAGTGTCTTTGATGGCAACCTGTTGATTAAGTATGTGGCAGTAGATACACTCTCTGCCCAAAGATAATTTGGTAGTTTTTTCTCATTAAGCATAGACCTAGCTGTCTCTACAATGAGTCTATTCCTCCTTTCAGCTACCCCATTTTGTTCAGGTGAGTACCTTGTGGTAATCTCCCTCTTGATGCCTCTTTCCTGCAAAAAGTCTTCAAAGTCATTGGAGAAGTATTCTCCACCACCATCTGACCTTAGTCTCTTCAAATGTCTACCTGTTTGATTCTCTACTAATGCAAGATACCTTTTGAAACAATTAAATACTTCATCTTTATGTTTCATGAAGTACAAGACAGTCCATCTGCTATAGTCATCAATAAAGGACACATAATACCTTGATCCAGATATGGATGGCTCCTTGCTTGGTCCCCAAACATCTGTATGCACCAATTCCAAGTAGTCTTCATGCATAAAACCTTTTTTTGTATATGGCAATCTGTGTGACTTACCAAATTGACAAGCCCCACACTTGTATATCATGTGTTGCTTGGATACATTAGGTATCCCAAGCACACATTGATCCCTACTCATTTTCTTTATGGTCCTCTCTCCAATGTGACCTAATCTCTTGTGCCACATCTCCAATTCTGATAGGGTTTGGTCCTTGTAGTTGTATAATGCAATATTCTTAGTATCCTCAAGTTCAAAGGTAAACAATCTACCTGATTTCTCTCCCTTGGCTATCCTTCTGAATCCATGCCTTGGATCCTCCACATATGCACCATGTTGAGTGAACCTGACCTGTAGACCTTTTTCAACAATCTGACCTACACTCATCAGATTCTTGGTGATTGTTGGAACATACAATACTCTGCTTAGTAAATTCTGATTACCATCACTTGTTTTGACATTGCCTACTTTAACCACTGAATGTTTAGTGTCATCACCTGTCTGCACTTGGTGCTTGCCTTTAGGTTCTTCCAAATCAGAGAGTAAGGCAACATTTCCAGCTACATGGTTAGAGCAACCTGAATCAATATAGAACAAATGATCATCATTGATACCTGATTTAGATGTCATGTTCATAATCAACAAGGAATCATCTTGATCCTCTGCATAATTGTTGTAATCCTTTCTGTTCCTGTATCCACCTTGATAATTGCTATTGTGATTGTAGCTATTGTTGTAATTATTGTTGTAGCCATGGTAGCCTTGAGATTGATTGAATCTGCCTCTTCCTTGAGAGTATCCTCCTCTTTGGTGACCTCTTCCTCTTTGGTTCTTGTAGTTTTTGTAGCATTCATCTGTAGTATGGTTAGACAAGCCACAAATATTGCATGGAGATTGGTTATAGGATCTCCCCCTACCTGACTTACCTCCTCTGCCCCTACCTCTAGATGATCTACCTCTCCCTGCATAGTTTGCTTGGGAGGTGGATCCTTCTTCATCAACCTTCTTGCTTTTACCCTTGTCTTTAGACTTCTTATCAGTATATAGGGCAGAGGGATTGTTACCTTTTGATTGCTCTCCATTCTTTGTGATCT
>CM035407.1:147292289-147297289 GCA_020310875.1 Ceratopteris richardii
CAGATAGATAGATAGATAGATAGATAGATAGATAGATAGATAGATAGATAGATAGATAGATAGATAGATAGATAGATAGATAGATAGATAGATAGATAGAGAGATAGACAGATAGATAGATTGATAGATAGATAGATAGATAGGTATTTTGGTAGGTAGGTAGATAGATAGATAGATAGATAGATAGATAGATAGATAGATAGATAGATAGATAGATAGACAGACAGACAGATAGATAGATAGATAGATAGATAGATAGATAGATAGATAGATAGATAGATAGATAGATAGATAGATAGATAGATAGATAGATAGATAGATAGATAGATAGATAGATAGATAGATAGATAGATAGATAGATAGATAGATAGATAGATAGATAGATAGTGTTGGAGAAACACTCACTAATTGGACATATATTTGAAGGTCAAATCTTAGGAAGAAAACACCATGCCTATGTGAAGGGACAAATTCACAAGTGTATCATATTTGTAAAGTTAGTTCACTTTAGTTCTAGAAGTTTTTTAAAATCACGAGAATATGAAAATCTATATAAGTTAGTTTGTATCAACTGACGCGGAGAGAGAGTGAGAGAGAGAAGAAGTAGAAGAAGGAGTTCATTTTATACGACTGAGTATAGTCGGGATTCTCTGAGTGAGAAAGCATCTGTAAAACTTCTGAGTTTTCATAGCTATGAGAAAGAATTGAGTAAAGTTCTGTGTATGAGTCTCTCTCCATCATCTTCATAATTACCTACTATGTGATGAGTTAAAAAGATGAAGTTTTCCAAGCAACTCGATGCCTGGAAGTTTTGTAAAGTTTTCCATTAAATTTTGAAAGGTGAAGCATTTGAAGACACAAGGCATCAAAAGGTTACTTCAAAAGTATCCTCATACACAAAGAACTTCAAAAGGTATTATCCTTTATCCTTTAAGCTCACAGGTTGCAGCAGAAGGAAAGAACTATGGCAGATCATATTTCCATTGACAAACTGGACAGAGATAATTACCCCGCATGGGTAATGAGAATGGAAGCCTTACTTATGAGTGAGGATCTCATGATATATGTTACAGGTGAAGAAGAGAAGCCAGTATTCGAAGATGAAAGCCGACCAAAGAAAGAAGAACTTGATGCTTTAAAGCATTGGCAGAAGAAGGATTCAAGTGCAAAAGCCTACATCTACAATACAATCTCTGATCATTTGCTACCACACATCAGAGGATTGGAATCATCTGAAGATATATGGAATGCATTGGAGTATCATTTCCAAAGTACTACTAAAGCACGGAAAGCAAGTCTATGGTCAGAGTTTACAACATTCAAGAAGAAGCCAATTCAAACCATTAGTGATTATGTCACTAAGATGAAGGATCTTGCAGATAGTCTTGGATCCATAGATGAAGATGTTGAAGATCACAGATTAATTGCTCAGCTACTTGCAGGTTTGAGAGGGGATGAAAGGTGGAAACCTTTTGTCTTATCAACAGAACTTTCATTAAATCATTATGTTCCAGATTTGAACCAGTTGCTTGGTTTGATGCTCACATATGAGCAAGACTTGAAGGGAGATGGAGATAAAGGACAAAGTTCTGCAATGTACATGAAGAACAAGAAGAAAGGAGATAAAGGTAAAGCAAAGGATGAAGAAGAGTCAACTTCTCAAGTTTATTATGCAAGAGGTAAAGGCACTGGCAGAGGAAGAGCAAGAGGTTTTGGAAGAGGAAGAGGTAATCAAAATAACAATAAGAAGGCTTGCTGGATCTGTGGATTGAGTAATCATTTGGCTCATGACTGTTGGCACAACCAACAAGGATCAAACCAGAATCAAAACAACAATAGTAGAGGTCGAGGTGGAAGATATCAAAGTAATTTTCAAAGAGGTAGACAAAGTCAAAGAGGAGGCTATGGTAAAGGTGGAGGAAGAAGTTGGGGACAGAATCAATCCTACAACACCACCTACTACAACTATGCAAATGACACACAGAATGAAAGTCATACATCATTGATGATGAATTCAATCAGCACATCAGATAAAGAAGATCTAAAGGTATTTTACATTGACTCTGGATGTTCTAATCATTTGTCAGGAAACATAGAATTGATGTCAGAATTGGAAAAAGGTATTTCGAGTCACACAGTTCAAACTGGTGATAATACAAGACATAGTGTACATTCAATTGGAAAAGTGAAATGCAAGAGTGGAGCAGATTTGCTAACCAATGTTTTGTATGTTCCTACAATACCTAAAAACTTGATTAGTGTGGGACAGATAGTTGAAAAAGGTTTTCAAGTCAGGTTTACAAATGAAGGAGTATTTGTGGAAGATCTAGAGAATGGATATAATCAGATTGTCTCTGGTAAGAAAGAAGGTAGACTCTTTACTTTAAGAGTGCAAGGAAACATTGGTCAAGCTTTGCTCACACATGGTGAAGCAGTGATTACAGAACTTGATCTCTGGCATAAGAGATTAGGTCATTTCAATGAAAGAGGAATTAAAGCTATGGTTGCTAATCAGTCTGTACTAGGATTACCAAATGTGCAAAGTCAACATATGGTTTATAAATGTGAAGCATGTCAAATGGGTAAAGCACACAGGTTACCATTTCAAAAGAAAGGATTCAAACATGATGGACTACTAGAGCTCATTCATACAGATGTATGGGGACCAACAAAAGAAGGATCTATCAATGGCTCAAGGTATTATGTTCTTTTCATTGATGATGCTACAAGATGGATAACATTATATGTTTCGAAGGAAAGATCAGAAGTGTTTGGAGCCTTCAAGCATTTTCATGCATATGCAGAGAGAGTAACAGGTCAAAAGCTTAAAAGACTGAGGTCTGATGGAGGGGGAGAATACTTCTCCCAAGAGTTCAATGATTATATTTGGAATGCAGGTATTAAGAGAGAAATAACTTGCAGGTATACACTACAACAAAATGGTGTAGCAGAAAGAAGGAACAGGACTTTGGTTGAGTTTGCTAGAGCTATGTTGAAGGAGAAGAATTGTCCAAATTATCTTTGGGCTGAGGCTGTAAATACAGCTACATATCTTGTGAATAGATTACCATGTGAAGCTCTGAATGGAATGACTCCATATGAAGCTTGGTGGGGTAAGAAACCAACACTAGATCATTGTAGAGTGTTTGGATCAATTGCATATGCTTATGTGCCATCACAACTTAGGCATAAACTTGAACCAAAGGCAGAAAAATATGTGTTCATTGGTTATGATGAAAAGTAGATGGGTTACAGGTTGTGGAATCCTTTAACCAAACAATTTCTTGTTTCTAGAGATGTTACATTTGATGAACAGAAAAGTTGGTATGCAGATCAAAGTCATACAGCTGAAGAATTTGAAGAAGAGGTAAGAAGATGTGAGAAAGGAAAATCAATTGTGCAGGTAAATAGAGATGAAGACTATATGCAAGCAAGTACATCCAGAAGTGGATCAACAAGAAGAAATGAAGAAGCTCCTATATTTGATGAAGAAGTGTATCCAGACACATATGAAGAATGTGAACCAAGAAGGTCAAGCACGACTAGAAGACAACCAGAAAGGTATTCTTATGATACTTCTTACATAACTCAGAAGAACTATGCATATATGGTCAAAGATGATGAAGAACCTCAGAACTATGATGAAGCTAAAGGTAAGAAGCAATGGGAAGAAGCAATGAAGGAAGAGTTCAATGCACTGGAGGAGAACAAGACATGGGAACTTGTTCCTAAACCAAATGGTAAGAAAGTAATTGGAAATAAATGGGTTTATAAAGTGAAGAAGCTTGCAGATGGAAGTATAGCCAGATACAAAGCTAGATTGGTGGTGAAAGGCTATGCCCAGACCTATGGCATAGATTATGATGAGACATTCAATCTCATAGCTAAGATGTCAACTATAAGGACAATCATTGCTATTGTAGCTTCAAAAGGATGGACTCTAAGTCAATTGGATATAAGAAATGCATTCTTGAATGGATACATATCAGATGAGGTATACATGCAACAACCTCAAGGGTTTATAGATTCCAGGTATCCAAATTTTGTTTGCAGGTTGAGAAGAGCATTGTATGGATTGAAGCAAGCTCCAAGAGCTTGGAACTATAGACTGGTGAAGTATCTCAATGATCTTGGATATCAAAGTTCAAAAGCAGACCCAAGTCTACTTATCAGAAGAACAGAGGAAGGTACAATCTACATTTGTATTTATGTAGATGACATTATAATCACAGGTACTTCAGATGAAGGAATCAAGGAGGTAAAGAGATTGCTTGAAAAAGAATTCAAGATCAGTGACCTAGGAAAGTTATCATACTTTCTTGGAATGGAAGTTACTTATACAGATCATGGCATATATGTGTCACAAGAAAGGTATCTTCTGAATTTATTGAGGAAGTTTGATATGGAAAATTGCAGAGAAGCTTCAACTCCACTTGAAGTTAATCACAAGCTTAGTAAATATGATGGTGCAGACTACAAAGATATGAGGAAGTATCAATCTCTTGTGGGTAGTTTGATTTATGCTACACTAACAAGACCTGATCTTAGTTATGCAGTGGGAGTTTTGTCACAATTCATGCATTGTCCAAAGGACCCACATTGGATTGCAGGTCAAAGAGTTCTCAGATATATCAAAGGAACTATAAAGGAAGGATTATATTATCCTTTTACATCAGATTTGAAGTTGAGAGCCTATAGTGATTCAGATTGGGCAGGTAATCAAGATGACAGAAGATCAACTCATGGTTACATGATATATATTGGTGATAAGCTTGTAAGTTGGTGTTCAAAGAAACAACATACAGTAGCATTATCATCAACTGAAGCAGAGTACAAAGGACTTTTGGAAGCAGCTAAGGAAGTCATATGGATGCAGACATTGTTCAAGAGCTTAGGCATTGATCAAGGTACACCTACAATACATGGAGATAATATGAGTTCACTTTATCTTGCAGCAAATCCAGTATTTCATGCAAGGACAAAGCACATAGAGATACAGT
>CM035407.1:147304789-147309789 GCA_020310875.1 Ceratopteris richardii
CTGTCACATGTGCAACATATGTACTTAACATGTGTCCCACTAAATTGTTGCAATCTATCACTCCATATGAGGCTTGGCATGGTCGCAAGCCATCTGTTGCTCATCTGCGTGTTTTTGGTTGTTTGGTATATGCATTAGTGCCTGAAAACATCACAGAAAATTGGATGATAAAGTAGTAAAATTTATTTTTGCTGGTTAGCCATGATGTTGTTTGTATCATCTAGAGGCTAGACACATTCTTGTTTGTATCATCCAGAGGCTAAACACATTCTGGTTAGCCATGATGTTGTTTTTGTGGAAGATTCTATTCAAACCTTACTTTCACGTACTAAGGAGACATCTGTTAACTCCAAAGAAATGTATGATACTTTTTTGCCTCTTTTTACAAGTGGATAGTCTAGTGCTTATCCTAATGAGGCGACTCCTTAGCCTTTGCAGGTTTCATGTGATGATGTAGATCATTCCATTTTTGATGTAGATTTACATGATGCACTTGTTGTTGAGAGAGCTGACATTGAGTAGGAAAAAATTATGCCAAAATGGTTGGTGCAGACTTTGTGTGATAGTAAATTAGATGCACCTCTGTCATATCGTACTCATTCAAGTTCTCATAGTGCCTCTTTTTCATCAGATTGCTATGTTATGACTGGTTCTAGTCTCTGTGATGAG
The DNA here is from genome assembly GCA_020310875.1 of Ceratopteris richardii. Lineage (NCBI taxonomy): Eukaryota > Viridiplantae > Streptophyta > Polypodiopsida > Polypodiales > Pteridaceae > Ceratopteris > Ceratopteris richardii. Next base: position 147,305,459 of record CM035407.1, read on the forward strand.
ACTAAACCTATTTTTTTTTATGAAGCTCAAAATTCTAAACATTGGATGGCTGCAATGCAATCTGAATATGATGCTATCATGAAAAATGATACCTGGTCTTTATGTGACTTACCTCCTAGCAAGAAGGCCATTGTCACTAAGTGGGTCTACAAGCTGAAGCGTAAACCTGATGGAACAATTGACATGTATAAGGCTAGGCTTGTTGCAAAGGGTTATGCAGAGGAAAGAGGCATTGATTTTGATGAAACTTTTGCTCCTACTTGTCGAATGACTACTGTTCGTAGCATCTATGCACTTGTAGCTCATCATGGTTGGAATGTACATTACTTGGACATCAAAAGAGCCATTTTGAATGGTGACTTGCATGAAGAAGTGTATGTTTTTCAGCCCTGTGGCTTTGTGCAGAAAGGGCATGAAAACCAAGTGTGCAGGTTAAAGAAGGCATTATATGGTTTAAAGCAAGCACCGTGTGCTTGGTATGAAAAGAAACATGCCTATCTCATTGCACATGGTTTTGAGAATAGTCCAATTGAAAACACCTTATATATTAAGCGTGCTAATGATGTGCTTCTGATCATTGTGGTGTATGTTGATGACATGCTGCTCACTGGTCCTCATGACACACATATTGCTGATTTTAAGGCTGATTTTCATGCCTCATCTGAGATGTCTGATTTGGGAAATTTGCATCAGTATTTGGGCATTCAGCGTATGCAAGTTGATGGTGGAATGGCTTTGTGTCAAATGAAATATATTGACACATTATTGTAGCGTTTTGGCCTTGAAGACTGTAAGCCTATTGCCACTCCTATGGAGATATGTTTACAATCATGTCTTCATGATGTTGGAGATGCATTTGATGATATTCTCTATCAGCAGGCTGTTGGATGCTTGATTTACTTATGCATTACTCGTCTAGATATTCAGTTTGCTGTCTCACAGATGAGCAGGTTTATGCATTGCCTAGGTGTCAAGCATTCTTAGGTGGTTAAGCGGATCTTTCACTACTTGAGTGTACCTGGCTACTTGGATTGTTTTTTCCCAGGGGGGGATCACTACCGCCATATTTGCATGCTTTTCCTAACAGTGATTGGGCTAGTTGCTATGACACTCGTGTGTCCACCAATGGTTTTTGGTTCATGCTTGGTAGCTCATGTATATCTTGGTTGAGCAAGAAGAAGCATACTGTGGCCACTTCCAATTGTGAGGTTGAGTATAGGGCAGCCAGCTTTCACAACGACTGTTCAGTATATGCGGCTCAGATGCCTTATGGCTGATTTGGGTGTTGGTTAGTCTTCTGCCACCACCATCTTCAATGACAGTCAGAGCACACTGGCAGTTGCGAGGAACCCTGTGTTCCATGATCGCACTAAGCAAATTGAGGTGCATTATCATTATGTCAGGGAGAAGTTCTCTGCTGGGGAGATCAGCTTGGCATATGTGCCCACACAGGAGAACATTGCAGACCTTTTTACGAAGGATCTGCCTAGGGAGAAGTTTGAAGCTTTTTGCAAAGCTTTGGGCTTACTTCCTTTTGTGGATTGATTCCACATAGCTTGGCACTTCCTTATACACGAGTGCTAGCTCCTTGTTCACACCCAGGGGGGATTTGTTGAGATATTTAGGTAGTGATGTGTGTGAACACTCTAGGAACATCGTGCACATTTTTCCCTCTTTAGGAGGGTTTTTTCCCCGTCTTGTATATATGCCTATTTCCCTAATGGTCTACTTATCTTTGTAAATTCTAGTGGTAATACATTCAGTATTGTGTGTTGTGCTCCAAGATTCTTCTTCTTCCTTGTGCTATTCATGTGCTTTGACAGATGTCTAACTCCAACAATTTTGCACTATATTACAAGTGTGAATTTATCCCTTCACATAGGCATAATTTTTTGAGTGTTTGACTTCCATAGCTCTCTATCTTTCTTTTTCCTTCATATATCTTCATGTCTTTATGTATAATTAGTGAGTGAAGCCCCAACAACTCCCCCTCAATCACTAATTAGCATTCTTTGATTTCTTCATATAATCCACTTTTCTTTTATCCATGTCATTCCTTTGAATCTACTTGTCTTCACTCCATCCAATATTTTTCTCATAATGTCTGCTATCTGATCTTTTGTAGAAGTGTATACCACTTCAAGTTCCTTCTCCATTACCTTTTCTCTCAAGAAATGATATTGAATTTCTATATGATTTGTTCTTGCATGCAATATTGGATTTGTTGCAAGATACAATGAACTCATATTATCTCCATGTATAATAGGTATACCTTTATCAATGCCCAAGCTTTTGAACAAGGTCTACATCCATATTACTTCCTTAGCTGCTTCCACAATTCCATTGTATTCTACTTCAGTGGATGATAATGCCATTGTATGTTGCTTCTTTGAACACCAACTTGCAAGATTTTCTCCTATGTATATCATGTACCCATGTGTTGATCTTCTATCATCTTGACCTCCTGCCCAATCTGAGTCACTATATGCTCTCAACTTTATGTGTGAGTTAAAAGGATAATATAATCCTTCCTTTATAGTTCCCTTTATATATTTGAGAACTCTTTGACCTACAATCCAATGTTGGTCCTTTGGCCAATGCATGAATTGTGAAAGAACTCCCATTGCATAACTAAGATCAGGTCCTGTTAGTGTAGCATACATCAAACTTCCCAATAAAGATTGATATTTCCTCATGTCTTTGAACTTTGCACCATCATACTTGCTAAGCTTATGATTGAATTCAAGTGGAGTTGAAGCTTCCTTGCAATTCTCCATGTTAAACTTCTTCAATAGGTTCAGAAGATACCTTCCTTGTGATACATATATGCCATGATCTGCATAAGTGATTTCCATCCCAAGAAATATGACAATTTTTTTGGATCACTTATCTTGAATTCTCTCTCAAGTAATCTCTCTACTTCCTTAATTCCTTTATTTGAGGTACCTGTGATAATAATGTCATCTACATAGATGCAAATGTAGATTATACCTTCTTCACTTTATAAACCCATTTATTTCCAATCACTTTCTTACCATTTCATTCTAGAACAAGTTCCCAAGTTTCTCCTCAAGTGCATTGAACTCTTCCTTCAATGCTTCTTCCCATTGCTTCCCACCTTTTGCTTCATAATAACTCTGAGGTTCTTCATCTTCTTTAACCATGTAAGCATAATTTTTGGGATTCATATAAGAAGTATCATAGGATTACGTTGTTGGTTGTCTCCTCAATCTAGTTGATCTTCTTGGTTCACATTCTTCATGCGTATCTGAATACACTTCTTCATCAAATCTAGACACATCTTTATTTCTCCTTGATGATCCAACTCTAAATGTACTTGCTTGTATGTGATCTTCATTTCCATTTACCTGCATATGTGATTTACCTCTCTCACTTCTTCTTACTTCTTCTTCAAATGATTTAATGTTGTGAATTTGTTCTGCATACCAACTCTTCACATCTCTAGAAATAAGAAATTGTTTGATCAGAGGATTCCATAACCTATAACCCATATGCTTTTCATCATACCCAATGAACTCATATTTTTTAGCCTTTGGTTCAAGATTATGTCTGAGTTGAGATGGTACATAACCATAGGCAATTGATCCAAATACCTTGCAATGATCTAATGTAGGTTTCTTACCCCACTAGGCTTCATAAGGGGTCATCCCATTGAGAGTTGTACATCGTAATCTATTCATAAGATATGTAGCTGTATTCACAGCCTCAACCCAAAGATAATTTGGACAATTCTTTTCCTTTAGCATTACCCTAGCAAACTCAATCAAAGTTCTATTTCTCCTTTCTGACACCCCATTTTGTTGAGGTGTGTATCTATAAGTTATTTCTCTCTTAATAACTACATTCCATAAATAATCATTGAACTCTTGGGAGAAGTATTCTCCCCCTCCATCAGACCTTAACGTCTTAAGCTTTTGACATGTAACTCTCTCTGCATATGCATGAAAATGTTTTAAGGCTCCAAACACTTTTGATCTTTCCTTCAAAACATAAAGAGTTATCCATCTCTTGTAGCATCACCAATAAAAAGAACATAATACCTAGAGCCATTGATTGATCCTTCTTTTGTTGGTCCCCATACATTTGTATGAATGAGCTCTAGCAAACCATCATGCTTGAATCCTTTCTTCTGAAATGGTAGTCTGTGCTTTTCCCATTTGACATGCTTTACATTTGTAAATCATATGTTGACTCTCCACGTTTGGTAGTCCTAGTACAGATTGATTTGCTACCATAGCTTTGATTCCTCTTTCATTGAAACGTCCTAACCTCTTATGCCAAAGGTCTAACTTTGTAATCACTTCATCACC
>CM035407.1:147319789-147324789 GCA_020310875.1 Ceratopteris richardii
TATTCTCAAATCTCTTCTGCTCTACTTGCCCGACATTTTCAAACATATTTATAGATGAATATATACAAGTGTATGACTTAAACAAGGGTATAAGTCAGCTAATGTACATATGTGTACATATCTTTGAGTTTTCTGAAAATGTCCTTCCTTCAACCATCTGACTTTGTTTCCTTCTTGACTCCTTGACTTCATTTCTCCATAATCTTCAATTGATGATTGTCATGCACCAACAGCTCCCCCTCAATCATTAATTGAGGTTCTTTTCTATCTTCTTTACTCCAGCCATATCCTTGAATCTTTGTAGTTTTGGTCCATCTAGACTTTTAGTCATCATATCTGCAACTTGATCTTTTGTGGGAGTGTGTATGACTTCAATCTCTTTCTCAATGACCTTCTCTCTCAGAAAATGATACTGTATTTCAATATGCTTAGTTCTAGCATGAAATACAGGATTAACTGCCAAGTATAATGAACTCATATTGTCTCCACAAATAATAGGAGTACTCTGAATCACATCAAAAACTTTCAAAAGTGTCTTTAGCCATATTACCTCTTTTGCAGCTTCCACCATACCTTTATATTCTGCTTCTGTAGATGACAAAGCAACTGTATGTTGCTTCTTGGAACACCATGAAATCAATTTGTCTCCTACATAGCACAAGTATCCATGTGTTGATCTTCTATCATCCACATTACCTGCCCAATCTGCATCACTATATATCTTGATTCTTGTATCTGAAGTAAACCCATAGTACAACCCTTCTTTGAGTGTACCCTTGATGTACCTAAGTACTCTTTGTCCTGCAATCCAATGTTCCTTTCTAGGACAATGCATGAATTGTGAAAGCACACCAACTTTCTTGGGTCACATATACTCCATGTTGAGTATAAGAGATCTCCATTCCCAAGAAGAATGATAGGTTCCCCAAATCACTAATTTTGAACTCTTTCTCCATCTGCTTTTTGATCATTTGTATCCCCTTATCATCTGTTCCTGTAAGTATTATGTCATCAACATAAATACACACATAAATAAACCCATCTTCACTTGCTTTGACTAGCAAGCTACTATCTGCCTTTGATGCTTGAAATCCAAGATCATTCAAGAATTTTACAAGCCTATAATTCCAAGCCCTTGGGGCTTGCTTCAACCCATACAAAGCTCTCTTGAGCTTACACACATAATTTGGACTCACTTGATCTTTGAATCCATCTGGTTGCTCCATGTAGACTTCATCTGAAATGTAACCATTCAAGAAAGCATTTTTAACATCTAATTGAGACAACTTCCAACCTTTACAAGCAGCAATTGCAATGAGTGTCCTGATGGTTGTCATCTTTGCCACAGGACTATAAGTCTCATCATAGTCCACTCCATATGTCTGTGCATACCCTTTCACAACAAGTCTAGCTTTGTACCTAGACACACTTCCATCTGCAAATCTTTTAGTCTTGTAAACCCACTTACATCCAATGATCTTCTGACTATTAGGTTTAGGAACCAAATCCCATGTTTGATTCTCTATCAATGCATCATACTCCTCTTGCATAGCATCTTCCCAATTCTTCTTCCCTTTGGCTTCTTCATATGTAGAAGGGTCTTCATCTGCTTTTACCAAATAAGCATAATCTTTAGTAGTCAAGAATGAAGTGTCATAGCTATACCTTGTAGGTTGCCATTTGTGCCTAGATGATCTCCTAACTTCTGCACTTCTTGAGGTCTCTGGTTCATCACATTCTGGATCAAACCTTGGCCTCTCTTCAACTTCAATCTGCACTTCATTACTCTCACTTTCATCAAGTAATCGAACCTTTGCTTTACCTTTTCTTTGTTCCACTACTTCTTCATCATCTGCATGTACATTATATTTACCTGCATACCAAGTACCTTGCTCATCAAATGTAACATCCTTGGATACAATAAATTGCTTTGTGGATGGACTCCACAACCTGTATCCCATTTGCTTATCATCATAACCAATGAATACATACTTCTCTGCCTTAGGCTCCAACTTATGCCTCAATTGAGATGGCACATATGCATATGCCAAGCATCCAAATATTCTGCAATGATCCAAGGTAGGTTTCTTACCCCACCAAGCTTCATATGGTGTCATATCCTGCAAAGCTTTACAAGGCAATCTATTAACCAAATATGTAGCTGTATTAACAGCCTCAGCCCACAAATAATTTGGGCAATTCTTCTCTTTCATCATGGACCTTGCAAACTCAACAAGAGTCCTATTTCTTCTTTCTGCTACCCCATTTTGTTGAGGAGAGTACCTGCAAGTAACTTCTCTCTTTATACCTGCATTCCACAAATAATCATTGAACTCATTTGAAAAATACTCTCCCCCTCCATCTGACCTTAGTCTCTTCAATTTTTGACCTGTAATCCTTTCTGCATATGCATGATAGTGTTTAAATGTATTAAACACTTCTGACTTTTCCTTAATCACATAAATTGTGATCCACCTGGTAGCATCATCAACATATATAACATAATATCTTGAACCATTTATACTAAAGTCCTTTGAAGGACCCCACACATCTGTATGCACCAATTCAAGTCTTTCTGAATACATAAATCCATGCTTGGAATAGGATTGCTTATGAGCCTTACCTAATTGACATGCCTCACATCTGTATGTCATGTGTTGACCTGCAATGTTAGGCATTCCAAGCACTGAATCATTGTTAATCATTTCTTTGATACCTCTTTCATTAAAGTGTCCAAGTCTTTTGTGCCAAAGATCCAATTCTGACACCTTCTGCTCTCCATATGTGAACATAGCATGTCCAACATTTCCTTGTACCTTCAATGTGAAAAGCCCTCCTTCTTTCTTTCCTGCAATAACTTGTTTATACCCTTGACTAGGGTCTTCCACATAAACTCCATCATTTGTGAACCTTACCTCATATCCTTTTTCCACAATTTGACCTACACTGATCAAATTCTTTGGAATTGTGGGAACATAAAGTACCTTACTCAGAAGAGTGCTCCCATCCTTAGCTTTGACTGAACCAATTGACTTTACCTTATGCTTTGTATTATCACCTGTCTGCACTGTATGATTAATTGCATTATGATCTAGGTCAGTCATCAAAGCAATATTTCCACTTAAATGATTACTACATCCTGAATCAATATAGAACACTCTCATGTCCTCATGTGAGGTTTCACATGTATTCATAATGAGAGTCGAATCCTCCTTTTGATCTGATGCATAGTAGTAGTAGGTGTTATTATAGGATTGACTTTGGAAGTTTCTTCCACCACCTCTTCCAAAAGAATTCCTACCACCTCTACCTCTGAAATTTCCTCTCTGAAATCTACCTCCTCTTGCTCTTTGATTAAAGTTCTGATAATTACCATTGTTTTGATTATTGTGCCAACAATCATGAGATAGATGATTGGTCTTACCACATATCCAACAAGCTCTTGCATTATCTTTGTTGTTTCTGCCTCTTCCTCTACTTCTGCCATTTCCTCTTCCTCTTATGAAGTTTGCTTGGTTTGATGTACCTTCTTCTTCACCTGATTGTTGCTTCCCTTTGTTGGCTTTCTTCTTGTCTTTAGAATACATTGCATGACCTGCACTCTTATCAACATCTCCTTTGATATCATTCTCAAAAGTTAGCATATGACCTAACAATTGATTCAAATCAGGAGTAAAGTGATCTAATGAAAGTTCTGTAGATAAAATGAAAGGCTTCCATTTCTCATCTCCTCTTAGTCCTGTGAGTATTTGTCTTACCAATTTGTCTTCTTCAATATCTTCATCAACTGCACCTAAAGAATCTGCAATGTCCTTCATCTTTGTCACATAATCAGAAATTGATTGTGAGGCCTTCTTCTTGAAGGTAGTAAACTCTGCCCATAGTGAAGCCTTCCTTGATTTGGTTGTATTTTGGAAATGCTCTTCCAAAGCATTCCAAATATCACAAGCACTTTCAAGTCCTCTAATGTGAGGAAGCAAATAGTCATTGACTGCCATGTAGATGATGCTTCTTGCTTGAGCATCCTTCTTCATCCAATTCTTCAAATCTGCAAGCTCCTCCCTAGTTGGAACACTAGGATCTCTGAATTCTGGCTTTTCTTCATCTCCTGTGATGTATCCTATCAGATCTTTGCTCATAAGGTGAGCTTCCATCCTCATAGACCATGCAGGATAGTTCTCTCTATCCAATTTTTCAATTTGGAGACTATCTCCCATCTTTACTTCACCTGTAGCTTCAAATCTTTAACCTTTACAGATAATAAATGTACCTTTACTTCGAATGTTGCTTCTTCTGATCCTTTTGATGCTCTTTGTATGTCTTCCTTTGATCTTTCTTCAACCTTTACCCTTCTGCACCTTCAAAATGTGAAGTTTTGTATTTCTGCAATAGTCGGAGTCTTCTTCACTTCAATTTTGACACAACCTGCTCTGATACCACTGATGGAGAGTGTTAATCTCCAAAAGAACAAGTTAACCTTGAATTTAGATCACCTCTATATCAAGATCAACTTTAGACTCCACCTAATTTAGAGAATCTTCACCAAATTATCAGAAAATTGATTATTCTGAAAATTTCAGTTTCTTCAGAAAAGTCTGCTGCAGATTAGTCACTCATTGACTAATCAATCCTGTAAAGTTTTTGATAAAACTTTGCACAACACTTCGCCTTAAGGTTGCGCAACTTTGCCAAGTTAAATCTCTCAAAAAGATTAAGTACACACTGAGAAATGTGTGAAACACTTTACCTATGTCTGAAAGTGCTTCTCTGCAATGGCGACTTTGACACCTGCAACTTCTTAGCACTGGTTCTCCCAAAGTAAATCCCGTTTGATCAAGATCTTTTAGCCATAGATAGCTTACCTTCCAACTTAGATTTCAAGCCCTCATTTGTGTAAAACTTTACACTGTAGACTGAGCAATGATCATTTCATTGAAGATGAAATGTGCGCCAGATTTCTCGACTGTTAGACCATTCTTACATATGAATGTTCCTAATCA
>CM035407.1:147332289-147337289 GCA_020310875.1 Ceratopteris richardii
CACTAATCTTGAACTCTTTCTCCATTTGTTTCTTTAGAATTTGTATGCCCTTCTCATCTATACCTATAGGAATTATCTCATCAACATATATGCACATGCAAATGAACCCATCAACACTTGTTTTGACAAGCAAGCTACTATATGCTTTAGATACTTGAAAACCAAGTTCCTTTAATAACTTCACAAGTATATAACTCCATGCCCTTGGGGCTTGCTTCAAACCATATAAAGCTCTCTTGAGCTTACATACATATTCTGAATACCTTTTATCTCTGAATCCTTGTGGTTGCTCCTTGAAAATATCATCTGAAATATAACCATTAAGGAAAGAATTCTTCACATCTAATTGACATAATCTCCAACCTTTACATGCAGCAATGGATATGAGTGTCCTGATGGTTGTCATCTTTGCCACAGGACTATAGGTCTCATCATAATCTATAGCATATGCCTAAGCATACCCTTTCACAACAAGTCTAGCTTTATACCTAGACACACTTCCATCTGCATACCTCTTTGTCTTGTAGACCCATTTGCATCCAATGATCTTCTGACTATTTCGTTTAGGAACCAAATCCCAAGTCTCATTCTCCATCAATGCATCATACTCTTCCTGCATAACTTTCTCCCAATTTTTGTTCCTTTTGCCTCTTCATATGTAGAAGGGTCTTCATTTGCTTTCACCATGTAAGCATAATCTTTAGGAGTCAAAAAAGAAGTGTCATAGCTATACCTTGTAGGTTGCCATTTGTGTCTTGATGACCTTCTGAGTTCTCCACTTCTTGAAGTTTCTGGTTCATCACATTCTGGATCAAACCTTGGCACTTCTTCAACTTCAACTTGTAATTCATTGTTCTCTTCTTCATCAAATATCTAAACCTTTGATTTACCTTTCTTCTGATTCAAAACTTCTTCATCACCTGCATGATTATTTATTGTACTTGCATACCAAGTACCTTGCTCATCAAATGTAACATCCTTTGATACAAGGAATTGCGTTGTGGATGGACTCCACAACTTATAACCCATTTGCTTGTCATCATATCCAATGAACACATACTTTTCAGATTTAATAGGTTCCAATTTATGCCTCAACAGAGATGGCACATATGCATAAGCCAAACATCCAAACACTCTGCAATGATCTAAGGTAGGTCTTTTACCCCACCAAGCTTCATGTGGTGTCATACCGTGCAAAGATTTACATGGTAACCTATTAACCAAGTATGTAGCCGTATTTACTGCCTTAGCCCACAAATAATTTGGACAATTTTTCTCCTTCATCATTGATCTTGCAAACTCAACAATTCTATTTCTCCTTTCTGCTACACCATTTTGTTGAGGAGAGTACCTGCAAGTAACTTCCCTTTTTATACCTATATTCCATAAGTAATCACTGAAAACATTAGAGAAATACTCTCCCCCTCCATCTGACCTTAGTCTCTTCGACTTTTGACTTGTGATTCTTTCTGCATACACATGATAATGTTTAAATGTATTGAATACCTCTGACTTATCTTTGATCAAATATATAGTGATCCACCTGGTAGCATCATCAACATAAATCACATAATATCTTGAACCATTTATACTGAAATCCTTTGATGGTCCTCACACATATGTGTGTACCAACTCAAGCTTCTTTGAATACATGAAAACATGTTTAGAATATGATTGCTTATGAGCCTTTCCTAATTGACATGCCTCACATCTGTATGTCGTACGTTGACCTGCCAAATTAGGCAATCCAAGCATTGAACCATTGTTAACCATATCTTTAATACCTCTTTCATTGAAATATCCAAGCCTTTTATGCCAAAGATCTAACTCAGAGAACAATGCATGACCAACATTACCTTGAATCTTCAATGTGAAGAGTCTTCCTTCTTTCTTTCCTGAAACAATTTGTTTATACCCGTTGCTAGGGTCTTCCACAAAAACTCCATCATTAGTGAACCTTACTTCCTAACCTTTTTCAACAATTTTCCCTACGCTTATCAGATTATTTGGAATTCTAGGAACATACAAAACCTTACTTAGAAGAGTACTTCCATCCTTGGCCTTCATTGATCCAATTGACTTCACATTGTGCTTTGTATTATCACCTATTTGAACTACATGATTATTTACCTTATTCTCGAAATCAGTCATCAAGGCTATATTACCACTCAGGTGATTGATACACCTTGAGTCAATGTAGAAGACTCTTTGGTCTTCACTTTGTCTTTCACAAGTTGCATTCATAATCAAAGTTGAATCCTCCTTCTCATCTGAAGCATAATTGTAGTAGGTATTGTTATAGGATTGACTTTGGAATCCTCTACCTGCATTTCTTTCGAAGTAACTTCTACTACCTCTACCTCTAAAATTACCTCTTTGGTTTCTAACACCTCGTCCTCTTGAATTAAAGTTCTGACTATATCCTCCATTATTCTGATTATTATGCCAACAAACATGAGCTAAATGATTTGTCTTACCACAAATCCAGCAAGATTTGGCTCCATCTTTATTGCTTCTGCCTCTTCCTCTACCTTTGCCACCTCCTCTTCCTCTTAGGAAATTGACTTGGCTAGTTGTACATTCTTCTTTAGTTAATTGTTGCTTGCCTTTGCTATTCTTCTTCTTATCCTTTGAATACATTGCTTGACCTGCACTCTTATCACCATCACCTTTAACATCTTGCTCAAAAGTTAGCATGTATCCCAGCAACTGATTTAAATCAGGAGTGAAATGATCTAGTGGCAATTCAGTAGACAAAATGAATGGCTTACATTTCTCATCTCCTCTCAAACCTATGAGGATTTGCCTTACCAATTTATCCTCCTCAATATCTTCATCAATTGCTCCTAATGCATCTGCAATGTCCTTCATCCTTGTTACATAATCAGAATGGATTGAGAAGCTTTCTTTTTGAATATAGTGAACTCTTCCCATAAAAATGCCTTCCTTGACTTTGTAGTGTTTTGGAAATGCTCCTCAAAAGCATTCCATATGTCACTTGCACTTTCAAGTCCTCTAATATGAGGTATCAAGTAGTCATTAACTCCCATGTAGATAATGCTCCTTGCTTGAGCATCTCTCTTCATCCAAGTCTTCAAATCTGAAAGTTCATCCCTAGTTGGAATACTAGGATCTCTAAATTGTGGTTTTTCTTCCTCACCTATGATGTAACCTATCAGGTCTTTGCTCATGAGATGAGCTTCCATCCACATTGACCAAGCTGGATAGTTTTCTCTATCCAATTTCTCTATCTGAAGAGAATCTCCCATCCTTTCTTCACCTGTGTATTAAATTCTTCAAGCTTTATGAGGAATAAGTGTACCTTTACTTCGAATGAAATTCCATTTGATCTTCTTGATAGCTTCAGACCTCCTTCTCAAGCTTTCTCTTTAACCTTTCACCTTTTGAGCCTTCAAGTGTTGATTTTTGTATGACTGCAGCAGTCAGGGTCCTCCTTTCTTCTATTTTGATGATTCCTGCTCCGATACCACTGATGGAGAGTGTTAATCTCCAAAAGAACAAGCTATCGTTGATGTTAGAACACTTCTATATCAAGAATAACTCAAAACCTTTACCAATTTGAAGGACCAATACCAGATTGTCAAAATTTTGAACTAATTGTGAAGAGAGTCACTACTCAAAAAAGTCTACTACACATAACTCACTCATTGACTGATCAAATGTGTAAACTTTTTTATGAAACTTTGTATAACCTGTCGTCTATATAATATGCACCTTTTCCAAGTTAAATCATCTCAAAAGATTCAAGAGAACTTGAGAAATGATCCAAAGAGTTTACATATGTTTGAAATTGTTCTTCTGTATAGTCGACTTTGATACTTACAACTTCTAATGCATAGTTCTGCTCCTAGCTTGGGCATCCTTTCTCATCCAATTCTTCAAATCTGCAAGCTCTTCCCTAGTTGGAATACTAGGATCTGCAAAATCAGGCTTTTCTTCTTCTCCTGTAATGAATGCCATCAAATCTTTGCTCATGAGGTGTGCCTCCATCCTCATGGACCAAGCTGGATAGTTTTCCCTATCTAGCTTATCAATCTGCAAGCTTTCTCCCATCTTTGATCTTCTGTGTCTGCAATTACTATGATTTATGATAATAGAGTGTACCTTTAATATGAAGCTTTAATCCTTCTTGATTCTTTGAACTCGTACTTTGTACTTCTGCAGGTTGTCTTCAAGAATTTGTCCTTGTCCACCTTCAATTAGAAGGAACTTCAATACCTGCAATAGTTGGGACTTCCAATGCCTTTACTTCACTTGTATTGCACCTTCAGCTCTGATGCTACTGTTGAAGACCTCTTAATCTCCAAAGGTCTGATCTATACTGATCTAAGAACACTTCTATATCAGTTATGGATCAAACTTTACACAAATATTGTCTTCCTTTATCAAAACTTTCACTAACACTTCTCTAAGTGAAGAAATTCCTTCTTCAGAAAGTTTGCTTGAGAAATTGACTTCATTACGTGCACATATCTTCAGATTTCTTCAAACCAATGATGCAAATGTCTCCAACTACCTTCGCGCAATCATATCAATCATTAGCTCTTCAAAAGAGTCATTAAAACTTTAATTTGATCCTTAAGATCAAAAGTATGTCAGAAATTGTCTTCCTGAACAAGCGACTTTGACATAGGTAACTTATAAGATTGATTTCTCACAGCACAGATCCCATTTTGCTAAATGCTTTTAGTCATAACTTCCTTACCTTCTAACTTAGATTTTGAATGCTCACTCATCAAAAACTTTACACTATGCACTGAGATCTAAGCAAAACATCGACACGAAAAAGTGTGCGACTCTGAGAGATCTATCTGCAGACTTTACATAAACATGTTCTTATTGATCATACTCACAACATGAAGAGAATTATATCATGAAACTTTGAACATAGCTTCATTAGCTTCTAGATTAAATGTGTACAAAAGGATTTCTGATCCACATGATCAAACTGAGAGAAATCTATGAAATACTCGTCGCTA
>CM035407.1:147344789-147359789 GCA_020310875.1 Ceratopteris richardii
TTCCATTGCCTTGGGTGGCTTTTAGTGCTCCATATCACTCTATATGGATAATGTTGGAGAAACAATCACTAATTGGACATATATTTGTAAAGTTAGTTCACTTTAGTTCTAGAAGTTTTTTAAAAAGTTACGAGATTAAGAAAAACTATATAGTTAGTTTGTATCAACTGATGCAAAGAAAAAAGACAATGAGAAAGTGAGTTAGTACTCATTTTGTATGACTGAGAATAGTTGGGCTTCTCTGCGTGAGAAAGCACTTGTGTATTTGTGAGGTATCATAGTTATGGAAAGAGTTTGTTAAACTTCTGTGTATAAGTCTTCTTCTTCCATCTCTAGTGTTTGTCTTCTTTATAATGTTTTGAAGAATTGAAGTTTTTCCAAGCAACTCAATGTCTGGCATTGAATGTATGTTGAAAGGTTGAGTTTTATGCGGGAAGTCGATGCCTGGCATTGAATCTAAGCTGATAAGTCCTTGTTTTCATATCTGACTTTTATCTTCTGTAAAATCTTCTTGAAAAGATGAAGTTTGTGGAGCAACTCGATGCCTGGCATCGAGTTTCAACATAAAGTCGATGCCTGGCATCGACTTCTAACATAAAAGTGTTCTTGTTCATATTTGTGTTCAAGTGGCGAGTTCAGGTGCTGAAAAAGTGGTCAAAAAAGCGGAAAATCGATGCGTGGCATCGACTTTTGGTTGCAAGTCGATGATAGGCATCGAATTTTCAGTTTTAGATAGTGATCTTTACTAAAACATGCAAAATTTCCACTTTTGGAAGTCATACAGGGTCATCTTGTGAAGGCCATATTTTGAGCTCTAGAGATCTGTTTCTTGCATATGATAGCTTGTTGGAAAGCTCTGCTATTCTACTTTCTTCCACCAAAAGATCTTGGACAAATAATATTTGAGCTAAGAGAAATTAACAAAATACTGAAGGTATGTCATTTTAGTGACTAGAAAGTTCTGAAGAAGTAAATTTCTTGGTTTTGGCTATCATTTCTCAAAGTTTGGAGTGGCAATGAGTTAATGGTGACCATAGAGGTGTTCTAGTGTCACATTAATTCATTTCTTGTGGTGTTTTACACATCAACAAGTGGGATCAGAGCAGAAAGTTCCTAAAGAGCAGAAGGCGGCAAAGGTACTAGAAGTTTTGAAAAGTTTTTCATTAAAGGTTGAAAGGTGAAGCATTTGAGGACACAAGGCATCAAAAGGTTACTTCAAACGTATCTTCATACACAAAGAACTCCAAAGGGTATTATTCCTTATCCTTTAAGCTCACAGGTTGTAGCAGAATGAAAGGAGTATGGCAGATCATATCTCCATTGACATATTTAGCAGGTGAAGAAGAGAAGCCAGTATTTGAAGATGAAATCCGACCAAAGAAAGAAGAACTAGATGCTTTAAAGCATTGGCAGAAGAAGGATGCAAGTGCAAAAGCCTACATCTACAATACAATCTCTGATCATTTGCTACCACACATCAGAGGATTGGAATCATCTGAAGATATATGGAATGCATTGGAATATCATTTCCAAAGTACTACCAAAGCAAGGAAAGCAAGTCTATGGTCAGAGTTTACAACATTCAAGAAGAAGCCAAGTCAAAGTATTAGTGATTATGTCACTAAGATGAAGGATCTAGTAGATAGTCTT
The DNA here is from genome assembly GCA_020310875.1 of Ceratopteris richardii. Classification (NCBI taxonomy): domain Eukaryota; kingdom Viridiplantae; phylum Streptophyta; class Polypodiopsida; order Polypodiales; family Pteridaceae; genus Ceratopteris; species Ceratopteris richardii. Next base: position 147,346,440 of record CM035407.1, read on the forward strand.
GGATCCATAGATGAAGATGTTGAAGGTCACAGATTGATTGCTCAACTACTTGCAGGTTTGAGAGGGGATGAAAGGTGGAAACCTTTTGTGTTATCAAGAGAACTTTCATTAAATCATTAGGTTCCAGATTTGAATCATTTACTTGGTTTGATGCTCACATATGAGCAAGACTTGAAGGGAGATGGAGATAAAGGACAAAGTTCTGCAATGTACATGAAGAACAAGAAGAAAGGAGATAAAGGTAGCAAAGGATGAAGAAGAGTCAAGTTCTCAAGTTTATTATGCAAGAGGTAAAGGCACAGGCAGAGGAAGAGCAAGAGGCTTTGGAAGAGGAAGAGGTAATCAGAATAACAACAAGAAGGCTTCCTGGATCTGTGGATTGAGTAATCATTTGGCTCATGATTGCTGGCATAATCAACAAGGATTAAATCAAAAGCAGAATAACAATAGCAGAGGTAGAGGTGGAAGATATCAAAGTAATTTTCAAAGAGGTAGACAAACTCAAAGAGGAGGCTATGGTAGAGGTGGAGGATGAAGTTGGGGACAGAATCAATCCTACCACACCACCTACTACAATTATGCAAATGACACACAGAATGAAGGTCATACATCATTGATGATGAACTCAATCAGCACATCAGATAAAGAAGATCTAAAGGTATTTTACATTGACTCTGGATGTTCTAATCATTTGTCAGGAAACATAGAATTGATGTCAAAATTGGAAAAAGGCATTTCTAGTCATAGTGTTCAAACAAGTGATAATACAAGACATAGTGTACATTCAATTGGAGAAGTGAAAGGCAAGAGTGGAGCAGATTTGTTAACCAATGTTTTGTATGTTCCTACAATACCTAAAAACTTGATTAGTGTGGAAAAAATAGTTGAAAAAGGTTTTCAAGTCAGGTTTACAAATGAAGGAGTATTTGTTGAAGATCCAGAGAATGGATATAATCGGATTGTTTGTGGTAAGAAAGAAGGTAGACTCTTTACTTTTAAGAGTGCAAGGGAACATTGGTCAAGCTTTGCTCACACATGGTGAAGGAGTGATTACAGAACTTGATCTCTGGCATAAGAGATTAGGTCATTTCAATGAAAGAGGAATTAAAGCTATGGTTGCTAATCAGTTTGTACTAGGATTACACATGGTTTATAAATGTGAAGCATGTCAAATGGGAAAAGCACACAGGTTACCATTTCAGAAGAAAGGATTCAAACATGATGGAGTACTTGAGCTCATTCATACAGATGTATGGGGACCAAAAAAAGAAGGATCTATCAGTGGCTTAAGGTATTATGTTCTTTTCATTGATGATGCTACAAGATGGATAACATTATATGTTTTGAAGGAAAGATCAGAAGTGTTTGGAGCTTTCAAGCATTTTCATGCATATGCAGAGAGAGTCACATGTCAAAAGCTTAAGAGATTGGGGTCTCATGGAGGGGGAGAATACTTCTCCCAAGAGTTCAATGGTTATCTTTGGAATGTAGGTATTAAGAGAGAAATAACTTGCAGGTATACACCACAACAAAATGGTGTAGCAGAAAGAAGGAACAGGACTTTGGTTGAGTTTGCTAGAGCTATGCTAAAGGAGAAGAATTGTCCAAATTATCTTTGGGCTGAGGCTGTAAATACAGCTACATATCTTGTGAATAGATTACCATGTGCAGATCTCAATGGAATGACTCCATATGAAGCTTGGTGAAGTAAGAAACCAACATTAGATCATTGTAAAGTGTTTGGGTCAATTGCATATGCTTATGTGCCATCACAACTTAGGCATAAACTTGAACCAAAGGCAGAAAAATATGTGTTCATTGGTTATGATGAAAAGCAGATGGGTTACAGGTTGTGGAATTCTCTAACCAAACAACTTCTTGTTTCTAGAGATATTACATTTGATGAACAAAAAAGTTGGTATGAAGATCAAAGTCATACAACTGAAGAATTTGAAGAAGAGGTAAGAAGATGTGGGAAAGGAAAATCAATTGTGCAGGTAAATAGAGATGAAGACTATATGCAAGCAAGTACATCTAGAAGTGGATTAACAAGAAGAAATGAAGAAGCTCCTATATTTGATGAAGAAGTGTATCCAGACACTTATGAAGAATGTGAACCAAGAAGGTCAAGCAGGACAAGAAGACAACCAAAAAGGTATTCTTATGATACTTCTTACATAACTCAAAAGAACTATGCATATATGGTCAAAGATGATGAAGAACCTCATAACTATGATGAAGCTAAAGGTAAGAAGCAATGGGAAGAAGCAATGAGAAGAAGCAATGAAGGAAGAATTCAATGCATTAGAGGAGAATAGGACATGGGAACTTGTTCCTAAACCAAATCGTAATAAAATAATTGGAAATAAATGGGTTTATAAAGTGAAGAAGCTTGCAGATGGAAGTATAGCCAGATGCAAAGCTAGATTGGTGGTGAAAGGCTATGCCCAAACCTATGGCATAGATTATGATGAGACATTCAGTCTTGTAGCTAAGATGTCAACTATAAGGACAATCATTGCTATTGCAGCTTCAAAAGGATGGACTCTAAGTCAATTGGATATAAAGAATGCATTCTTGAATGGATACATATCAAATGAGGTATACATGGAACAACCTCAAGGGTTTATAGATTCCAAGTATCCAAATTTTGTTTGCAGGTTGAGAAGAGCACTCTATGGATTGAAACAAGCTCCAAGAACATGGAACTATAGACTCGTGAAGTATCTCAATGATCTTGGATATCAAAGTTCAAAAGCAGATCCAAGTCTACTTATCAAAAGAACAGAGGAAGGTACAATCTATATTTGTATTTATGTAGATGACATTATAATCACAGGTACTTCAGATGAAGGAATCAAGGAGGTAAAGAGATTACTTGAGAAAGAATTCAAGATCAGTGATCTAGGAAAGTTATCATACTTTCTTGGTATGGAAGTTACCTATACAGATCATGGCATATATGTATCACAAGAAAGGTATCTTCTGAATCTATTGAAGAAGTTTGATATGGAAAATTGCAGAGAAGCTTCAACTCCACTTGAAGTTAATCACAAGCTCAGTAAATATGATGGTGCAGAATACAAAGATATGAGGAAGCATCAATCTCTTGTGGGTAGTTTGATTTATGCTACACTAACACCCCCTGATCTTAGTTATGCAGTGAGAGTTTTGTCACAATTCATGCATTGTCCAAAGGACCCACATTGGATTGTAGGTCAAAGAGTTATCAGATATATCAAAGGAACTATAAAGGAAGGATTATATTTTCCGTTTACATCATATTTGAAGTTGAGAGCCTATAGTGACTCAGATTGGGCAGGTAACCAGGATGACAGAAGATCAACTCATGGCTACATAATATACATTGGTGATAAGCTTGTAAGTTGGTGTTCAAAGAAACAACATACAGTAGCATTATCATCAATTGAAGTTGAGTACAAAGGACTTGTGGAAGCAGCTAAGGAGGTCATATGGATGCAGACATTGTTCAAAAGCTTGGGCATTGATCAAGGTATACCTACAATACATGGAGATAATATGAGTTCACTTTATCTTGCAGCAAATCCAGTATTTCATGCAAGAACAAAGCACATAGAGATACAATATCATTTTCTCAGAGAAAAGGTAATGGAGAAGGAGATTGAAGTGGAGTACATTTCTACAAAGGATAAGATAGCAGACATAATGACAAAGAGCTTGGATGGTGTGAAGACCAGCAAATTCAAAAGCATGGCAGGAGTAAAAGAAAAGAAGATGATATGAAGAAACAGAGAATGTCAATTAGTGATTGAGGGGAAGATGAAGGAGAAATAATCACTAATTGGACATATATTTGAAGGTCAAATCTTTAGAAGAAAACCACATGCCTATGTGAAGGAACAAATTCACAAGTGTATTATATTTGTAAAGTTAGTTCACTTTAGTTCGAGAAGTTTTATAAAAAGTCACGAGATTGAGAAAAACTATATAAGTTAGTTTGTATCAACTGACGTGAAGAAAAAAGACAATGAGAAAGTGAGTTAGTACTCATTTTGTATGACTGAGAATAGTTGGGCTTCTCTGCGTGAGAAAGCACTTGTGTATTTGTGAGGTTTCATAGTTATGGAAAGAGTTTATTAAACTTCTGTGTATAAGTCTTCTTCTTCCATCTGCAGTGTTTGTCTTCTCTGTAATGTTTTGAAGAATTGAAGTTTTTCCAAGCAACTCGATGCCTGGCATCGAATGTATGTTGAAAGGTTGAGTTTTATGCGGGAAGTCGATGCCTGGCATCGAATCTAAGCTGATAAGTCCTTGTTTTCATATCTGACTTTTATCTGCTGTAAAATCTTCTTGAAAAGATGAAGTTTGTGGAGCAACTTGATGCCTGGCATCGAGTTTCAACATAAAGTCGATGCTTGGCATCGACTTCTAACATAAAAGTGGTCTTGTTCATATCTGTGTTCAGGTCGTGAGTTCAGGCACTGAAAAAGTGGTCAAAAAAGTTGAAAGTCGATGCCTGGCATCAACTTTTGGTTGCAAGTCGATGCTAGGCATCAAATTTTCATTTTTAGACAATGATCTTTACTAAAACATGCAAAATTTCCACTTTTGGAAGTCATACATGGTCATATTGTGAAGGCTATATCTTGAACTCTAGAGATCCCTTTCTTGCATATGATAGCTTCTTGGAAAGCTCTACGCTTCTACTTTTATCCAGCAAAAGATCTTGGGGAAATAATATTTGAGCTAAGAGAAATTAACAAAATATTGAAGGTATGTCATTTTCCATAGAGGTGTTCTAGTGTCAGATTAATTCATTTCTTGTGGTGTTTTACACATCAACAGCTAAGGTCATGAATTTTTTGAGTATTCCATCTCTCTATTTATTTTTATCTTTTATCCAAGCCCTAAATACATTTTCCCTTTTTCATTCAACACTCTACTCTAAGGTTAAGAGTGTTCTCTATACATTTTCAAGGGCTAGCTTCATTTTGAGCTTACAAAAAATACATAAATGATGAAGAGGTAACAAATGAGAGGTGAGGTTGTGCCAAGCCTCACAATTGGAGCTTGCACAAGACCATATTTTTCAACACTCCTGTTGTTGCAGGGCAATCAACAATCGAAGTTTTGATGAAGGTTTGGAAGTCAAGAACTTAAGGAAAGATCAAGTTATGAAGCATGGAGAAAATATATATTCAGAGGATGAAGATGTGTATACATATGTACATTAATTTAGAGTCAGTTTAGTTTATACTTTTGTATGGTCAAGAGCTTGTAAATATTTGCCTATATATACAAAGAAAATGCTGGGGCAAATATGAGAGAGTGTGTGAGAACAAGAATTGAAGAGAATTAGAAGTCATTAGACACTTGTGAAGTGTGAAGAATAGCTCTCTCATCCAGATGTAAAATTTTTTCAGTAATGAAGAAAAGTTGCCCCCGATTTTTTTGAGTGTTCTCCTTCTATGCTTGATCATTTCAAGAATCCTTTTGTAGATGTCTAATTCCATAGTTAATGAGTCTATGGTTAAAGTTTGAGAGTCTAATTACAAACAGGTTGTGAGAATTATGAGTAGGAACATTCATATGTGAAGAAGTGGTGAGTGTTCTCTGAAATAGGTGCAATCTCAATGGTCAAAGAATTGATCATTTCTCAGTGTATAGTGTACAATTTTGCACAAATAAGGAGTCAAAATCTAAGTTGGAAGGTAAGCCATCTATGGCTAAAAGCATTTGCATAAACGGGTTCTAGTTTGAGAGAACCAAGTGTTAGAAGTTATAGGTGTCTGAATCGACTTCTCAGAAGAACAGTTTTAGACATAGGTGACTTGTTAAGATCATTTCTCAAGATTTATTGAGTTTTTGGGAATGATGTAACTTGGAGGAGGTGTGCAAACTATAGATGACACCTTGTGCAAAGTTTTATAAAAAAACTTTACACATTTGATAAGTCATTGAATGAGTTATGTGCAACAAACTTTCTGTAGAGTCATCTTCTTCACAGTTTATCCAAAATCTTTATAATTGATCATTGATCCTCCAAATTGGTGAAGGTTTTGAGTTAATCTTGGTATAGAGGTGCTCTAATTTCAAGATTAGCTTGTTCTTTTGGGGATTAACACTCTCCATCAGTTGTATCAGAGTAGGAAGTATTAAAATTGAAGAAAGGAGGATCCCGACTGCTGCAGTCATAAAGAATTTAACATATGAAGATTCAAAAGGTGAAATCTTGAGAGAAAAGCTTGAGAAGGAGGCCATACAACATCAAGAAAGATAAAAGGAAAATCATTCAAAGTAAAGGTAACCTTATGCCTCATAAATCTAGAAATATTTAATACACAGGTGAAGAAAGGATGGGAGATCCTCTTCAGATAGAGAAACTGGATAGAGAGAACTATCCAGCATGGTCAATGAGGATGGAAGCTCATCTTATGAGCAAAGACTTGATAGGTTATATCACAGGTGAAGAAGAAAAGCCTCAGTTCAGAGATCCTAGTGTTCCAACTAGGGAGGAAATATCAGATTTGAAGACTTGGATGAAGAAAGATGCTCAAGCCAGGAGCATCATCTACATGGCAGTTAATGACTACTTGCTGCCTCACATTAGAGGTCTTGAAAGTGCAATTGATATATGGAATGCTTTGGAAGAGCATTTCCAAAACACCACAAAGTCAAGGAAGGCATCCTATGGGCAGAATTTACTGCATTCAAGAAGAAGGCCTCCCAATCCATCTCAGATTATGTAACAAGAATGAAGGGCATTGCAGATGCATTAGGAGCAGTTGATGAAGATATTGGATAAATTGGTAAGGCAAATTCTCACGGGTTTAAGAGGTGATGACAAATGGAAGCCATTCATTTTGTCTACTGAATTATCACTTGATCATTTTACTCTTGTTTTAAATCAGTTGCTAGGACACATGTTAACCTTTGAGCAGGATGTCAAAGGTGAAGGTGATAAAAGTGAAGATCAAGCAATGTATTCAAAGGATAAGAAGAAGAATAGCAAAGGGAAGCAACAAACAAATGAAGATGAAGGTACAACTAGCCAAGCTAACTTCCTAAGATGAAGAGGAGGTTGCAAAGGTAGAGGAAGAGGCAGGAGTAATAAAGATGGAGTCAAAGCTTGTTGGATTTGTGGTAAGACAAACCATTTAGCTAATGATTGTTGGCATAATACTCAGAATAATGGTGGATATAATCAGAACTTTAATTCAAGAGGAAGAGGTGGCAGAAATCAAAGAGGTAATTTCAGAGGTAGAGGTAGTAGAGGTTACTTTGGAAGAAATACAGGAAGAGGATTCCAAAGTCAACAATACAACAATACCTACGACAATTATGCTTCAGATCAGAAGGAGGATTCAACATTGATAATGAATGCAACTTGTGAAAGGCAAAGTGAAGACCAAAGAGTCTTCTACATTGACTCAGGGTGTAGCAATCACCTGAGTGGCAACATAGCTTTGATGACTGATTTGGAGAATAAGGTAACTAATCATGTAGTTCAAACAGGTGACAATACAAAGCACAATGTGAAGTCAATTGGATCAGTGAAGGCCAAGGATGGAAGTACTCTCTTGAGTAAGGTTTTGTATGTTCCTACAATTCCAAAGAATTTGATAAGTGTAGGACAAATTGTTGAAAAAGGTTATGAAGTTAGGTTTACTAATGAAGGAGTGTTTGTGGAAGACCCTAGCAATGGGTATAAACAAATTGTTTCAGGAAAGAAAGAAGGAAGATTGTTCACATTGAAAATTCAAGGTAATGTTGGTCATGCCTTGTTCACTTATGGAGGACATAAGATCTCTGAGTTAGATCTTTGGCACAAAAGGCTTGGACATTTTAATGAAAGAGGTATCAAAGATATGGTTAACAATGGTTCAGTGCTTGGATTGCCTATGTTGGAGGTCAACATATGACATACAGATGTGAGGCATGTCAATTAGGTAAGGCTCATAAGCAATCTTATTCCAAGCATGGTTTTATGTATTTAGAAAAGCTTGAGTTGGTACACACAGATCTGTGGGGACCATCAAAGGATTTCAGTATCAATGGTTCAAGGTATTATGTGATTTATGTTGATGATGCTACTAGATGGATTACTATTCATGTGATCAAAGATAAGTCAGAGGTATTCAATACATTCAAACATTATCATGTGTATGTAGAGAGAATTATAGGTCAAAAGTTGAAGAGACTCAGGTCAGATGGAGGGGGAGAGTATTTTTCTAATGAGTTCAGTGATTACTTGTGGAATGCAGGTATAAAAAGGGAAATTACTTGCAGGTACTCTCCTCAACAAAATGGTGTAGCAGAAAGGAGAAATAGAACTCTTGTTGAGTTTGCAAGATCCATGATGAAGGAGAAAAATTGTCCAAATTACTTGTGGGCTGCGGCTGTAGACACAGCTACTTATTTGGTTAATAGATTACCATGTAAAGCTTTGCAGGGTATGACACCATATGAGGCATGGTGGGGTAAGAGACCTACTCTAGATCATTGCAAAGTATTTGGATGTTTGGCATATGCATATGTCCCATCTCAATTGAGGCATCAATTGGAGCCTAAAGTTGAAAAATATGTGTTCATTGGATATGATGACAAGCAAATGGGTTATAGGTTATGGAGTCCATCCACAAAGAAATTCATTGTGTCCAAGGATGTTACATTTGATGAGCAAGGTACTTGGTATGCAGGTACATTTAAGTTCATACAGGTGATGAAGAATTTATGAATCAAAAGAAAGGCAAATCAAAGGTTCATATATTTGATGAAGAGGAGAACAATGAAGTATAGGTTGAAGTAGAAGAAGTGCCAAGGTTTGATCCAGAATGTGATGAACCAGAAACCTCAAGGAGTGTAGAACTCAAAAGGTCATCAAGACACAAATGGCAACCTACAAGGTATAACTACGACACTTCTTTTTTGGCTTCGAAAGATTATGCTTATATGATAAAGGCAGATGAAGACCCTTCTACATATGAAGAGGCAAACGGTAAGGAAAATTGGGAGAAAGCTATGCAGGAATAGTATGATGCATTGATGGAGAATCAGACATGGAAGTTGGTTCCTTAACCAAATAGTCAGAAGATCATTGGATGCAAATGGGTCTACAAGACAAAGAGATTTGCAGATGGAAGTGTGTCTAGGTATAAAGATAGACTTGTTGTAAAAGGGTTTGCTCAGATATATGGTATAGATTATGATGAGACTTATAGTCATGTGGCAAAGATGACAACCATCAGGACACTCATAGCTATTGCTGCATGTAAAGGTTGGAAATTATGTCAACTAGATGTGAAGAATGCTTTTCTAAATGGTTATATTTCAGATGATGTTTTCATGGAGCAACCACAAGGATTCAGAGATGAAAGGTATCCAGATCATATGTGCAAGCTCAAGAGAGCTTTGTATGGTTTGAAGCAGGCCCCAAGGGCATGGAATTATAGACTTGTGAAGTTCTTAAAAGAACTTGGGTTCCAAGTATCTAAAGCAGATAGTAGCTTGCTTGTCAAAGCAAGTGAAGATGGGTTTATTTACATGTGCATATATGTTGATGATATAATTCTTACAGATACAGATGAGAAAGGCATTCAAAGCCTAAAAAAGCGAATGGAGAAAGAGTTCAAAATCAGTGACTTGGGAGACTTGTCGTATTTCTTGGGAATGGAGATATCATACACTCAACATGGAGTGTATGTAACTCAAGAAAGGTATTTGAAAAACCTGTTGATCAAGTTTAAGATGAATGATTGCAGGGTAGCACCTACTCCAATGGAGGTGAATCATAAATTGAGCAGATATGTTTGAGAAGAATTCAAGGACATGAAGCTATATCAAAGTTTGGTTGCTAGTCTGATCTATGCTACATTAACTAGGCCTGACTTGTCATATGCAATTGGAGTATTGTCTCAATTCATGCATTGTCCTAGGAAAGAACATTGGATTGCAGGACAAAGAGTGTTGAGGTACATTAAGGGTACACTCAAAGAAGTTTTGAATTATGGTTTTACATCAGATACAAACATCAAGATATATAGTGATACAGATTGGGCAGGTAACCTTGATGATAGGAGATCAACTTATGGATACTTGTGTTATGTGGGAGATAAGTTAGTTTCATGGTGTTCAAAGAAGCAACACACAGTTACTTTATCATCTAGAGAGGCTGAGTACAAAGGTATGGTTGAAGCTGCAAAAGAAGTGATATGGCTTAAAACTCTTATGAAGAGTTTTGACATCATTCAGAGTACACACATTATTCATGGAGATAACATGAGTTCATTGTATTTAGCTGCTAATCCTGTTTTTCATGCCAGGACTAAACACATTGAGATTCAGTATCACTTTCTAAGAGAGAAGTTGACGGATAAAGAGATTGAAGTAATACATACTTCAACAAAAGATCAGATAGCTGATATGCTAACCAAGAGCTTGGATGGACCAAAGCTACAGAGATTCAAAGACATGGCAGGAATAAAGAAGATAGAGAAGTTGATGATTGAGGGGAAGCTGTTGGTGTAGGGCAATCAACAATTGAAGTTTTGATGAAGGTTTGGAAGTCAAGAACTGAAGGAAAGATCAAGTTATGAAGCATGGAGAAAATATATATTCAGAGGATGAAGATGTGTATACATATGTACATTAATTTAGAGTGAGTTCAGTTTATACTTTTGTATGGTCAAGAGCTTGTAAATATTTGCCTATATATACAAGGAAAATGTCGAGGCAAATATGAGAGAGTGTGTGAGAACATAAATTGAAGAGAATTAGAAGTCATTAGACACTTGTGAAGTGTGAAGAATAACTCTCTCATCCAAATGTAAAATTTTTTCAGTAATGAAGAAAAGTTGCACCCGATTTTTTTCAGTGTTCTCCTTCTGTGTTTGTTCATTTCAAGAATCCTTTTGTAGATGTCTAATTCCATAGTTAATGAGTCTATGGTTAAAGCTTGAGAGTCTAATTGCAAACAGACTGTGAGAATTATGAGTAGGAACATTCATATGTGAAGAAGTGGTGAGTGTTCTCTGAAATAGGTGCAATCTTGATGGTCAAAGAATTGATCATTTCTGATTGTACAATGTAAAGTTTTGTGCTAATGAGGAGTCAAAATCTAAGTTGGAAGGTAAGCCATCTATGGCTAAAATCATTTGCATAAACAGGTTCTAGTTTGAGAGAACCAAGTGTTAGAAGTTACAGGTGTCTGAATCGACTTCTCAGAAGAATAGTTTTAGACATAGGTGACTTGTTAAGATCATTTCTCAAGATTTAATGAGTTTTTTGGAATGATTTAACTTGGAGGAGGTGCCCAAACTATAGACGACATCTTGTGCAAAGTTTTATAAAAAATCTTTACTCATTTGATAAATCATTGAGTGAGTTATGTGCAACAGACTTTTTGTAAAGTCATCTTCTTCACAGTTTATCCAAAATCTTTATAATTAATCATTGATCCTCCAAGTTGGTGAAGAATTTGAGTTACTCTTGATATAGAGGTGCTCTAATTTCAAGAGTAGCTTGTTCTTTTGGAGATTAACAATCTCCATCAACTCCCCCTCAGGCTACAATTGGGAGTCCATGCTACTCTCCAATTCTCGTCCTCTTTGCCTTTGCTTCTATCTCCCTTTGCTTGATAGGTTGGTGATCTTCATTATTTGTTTCCAAGCTTCTTTGGCTTTTCTTCAGCTTCATGCTTGCTTCTTTGGCTCTTTGAAAGAGCTCTTCTTCAAACCCTTTGTTGCTTCACTCTCTTTCTTTTTGTCCTCTCTTTGTACCTTCATGGCTTCATGTCCACTAGGCTTGCATGCTTTGCTTTGATCCTCCTTTGACTTTGGATCATCTTTGACTTTGTCTTTGGATGCACTCTTTGCATCTCCTTTTGATGTCGTCATGGTTGTCATGCTTCCTTTTTCTTCATGCCTCCTTTTGTGCATCATAGCTGCTCCTTCCCTTCTTGGCATTCCTTCCATACTGATGGCTCTTTCTAGTGCTTTGATTTACCTTTGATGGCTGTTCTTACTCCTTCTTTGGCTCTTCCAAATCTGAAATTTGTGTTGGCTCCACTTCCTCTTCTTTGGACTCTTTTTGGACCTTCCAATCCTTGCAAGCTAACTCCCCCTTGCTTCATAATCTTTACTCCATTCTTCATGGCTGATTATATACCTGCAAAATCAACAATAGACTGATCATAAATGAACTCTTTCATGAGATCCTCTTCATGTGAAGCATTCATAGCTTGCACATCTTCCAAGCTTTCTTCATCACCTACAAAACAACACAAGAAATTGTAAATGTGATCAATGGTGCCTCTTGCACCTCACAAGGGTTGCCATGCCTCTTGGGATGGTCTTACTTTCCCTTACATAGGCTTGCCATTCCTCCTTGAATGGTCTTACTTGCCATAGGCTTGCCAGTCCTCTTGGGTGGTCTTACTTGCCTCAACCTTTCACTAGACCTTTACTTGGTCTATGGTGCTTCTTGCACCTAAAAAGGCTTGCCATTCCTCTTGGGATGGTCTTACTTGCTTTCACATAGACTTGCCATTCCTCTTGGGATGGTCTTACTTTTCTTTAGATTGGCTTGCCACTCTCTTTAGGTGGTCTTACTAGCCTCATCCTTTGACAATACATTCACATGATTTATGCTTGGAACTTACCACCACATACAATGTGGATTTTTTCTTACCCTTTACATCATCCCTTAGCATTGCAAATGGTTTTCTTTACCTTCCTTTGATTCAACCAACATGTCACACCTCATGAGTGACTCTTCCTTTTATCTTGGCACTTGATTGTGCTCATTGAATCTTGGGAGTGCCTTCAAGTCCTTGTTGAGTCTTCAACAAGTCATGGTAGCACTTTTTTGGAGTCTTCTACTCCTCCTTGCCTTGGCCACCTTCAGGTTGGGTTCAATCTTCAAGCCTTCAACCTTCAAGTGTTTGACAAATGTGTAGCTTGGGCTCCTTCCTTCACTTTGGCTCCAAGCTTTGCATCCATCCTTCATCCAGGCTTTGTTCACCTAGCTTTGGCTTGTACAATGGAAGCATTGCATTCACTTGATGTATCTAAACTCAAGAATCAAATGATTTTATTCATCATAAAATGAGCATACATATTTTCTTTTGCAACATTACCTCAATGGGTTTTATCCACAACAAGATACATCCACAAATTTCATATATAGCAGCCTTGCATCTTACCAATCTTCATGGCATCCAAACAAATGTACTTTCAGCTCATCTATGGCTGAACATGACCAAGCTTCAAAGCATAAATATCATGCTAACAATAACATACGCATGTATACAAATCAACAATAATTTGAGCACATATTCAGCTCTCTTTATGCCAATTCACATGGCTACAT
>CM035407.1:147364789-147369789 GCA_020310875.1 Ceratopteris richardii
TCTATTTCCTACCAGGTTGAGAGCACTGCTCATTTTTTCCAGCAGGTGTATGTCCAAAAATAGCAAGTTTTGGGAGCTAGTCATTTCGCAACTAGTCTGTCTTGACTTAAACTTTTGGGATACATGTTCCAAAGTACTTGGCTGATATTTTGGTGGATTTAGGAAGCTCAAAGGGTGTACTAATGAACTCTGAAGTCTCAGTTGGCTGGTGTGAAGCTGGTTGTAGCGGCACCTACTCATCTTTGGATTGCATCCACCATCTCTCTTCACATATCTATCTATCTATCTATGTTTATCTATCTATCTATCTATCTATCTATCTATCTATCTATCTATCTATCTATCTATCTATCTATCTATCTATCTATCTATCTATCTATCTATCTATCTATAGATCTATGTGTCTGTATGTCTATCTATCTATCTATCTGTCTACCTATCTATCTATCTATCTATCTACCTACCTATCTATCTATCTATCTATCTATCTATCTATCTATCTATCTATCTATCTATCTATCTATCTATCTATCTATCTATCTATCTATCTATCTATCTATCTATCTATCTATCTATCTATCTCTCTATCTATCTATCTGTCTATTATCTATCTATCTATCTATCTATCTATCTATCTATCTATCTATCTATCTATCTATCTATCTATCTATCTATCTATCTATCTATCTATCTATCTATCTATCTATCTATCTATCTATCTATCTATCTATCTATCTATCTATCTATCTATCTATCTATCTATCTATCTATCTATCTATCTATCTATCTATCTATCTATCTATCTATCTATCTATCTATCTATCTATCTATCTATCTATCCATCTATCTGTCTATCTATCTATCTATCTACCTATCTATCCAACCATCTATCTATCTATCTATCTATCTATCTATCTATCTATCTATCTATCTATCTATCTATCTATCTATCTATCTATCTATCTATCTATCTATCTATCTATCTATCTATCTATCTATCTATCTATCTATCCATCCATCCATCCATCCATCCATCCATCAATCTATCCATCTATCTATCTATTTATCTATCTATCTATCTATCTATCTATCTATCTATCTATCTATCTATCTATCTATCTATCTATCTATCTATCTATCTATCTATCTATCTATCTATCTATCTATCTATCTATCTATCTATCTATCTATCTATCTATCTACCTATCGATCTATCTATCTATCTATTTATCTGTTGGTGTGTGAAACACCACAAGAACTAAACTAATGTGGTATTAGAAGACCTCCATAACCATCATTAGCTTAGCAAACCTCTAAATATGAATCTTCAACTCTGAACTTAGTGAAAATCAAAATTTCACTTCACAGAAATCTGCGCCTCTTCTTTAAACTTTCAATCTGACCTGTATCAACTTGATCTTTGCAAATTCTTCTGATCATTTGCTAAGAAAGGTTCTTGCTAATGTTCAGTAACATATAACAAGCAAAACTTTCAAGCAATAACTTCAAAATCTTCTGATTTTGTACCAAACTTTACACTATGTCTGAAAACTGAAAATGTACTTCATCGATTTGACATACCTTCACTCTTAAACTGATTTCTCTGAGTACGCGTCCCGTTTCTCAAAGATCTTTTGACCAAATGTAGTTGAGGATAATAGCTTTCAAATGAGCTATTACTTACAAAAAACTTTACACCATGCTTCCAGATCTGATCTTCAGAAGATCAGTCAAATGTGCGCCAGAAAAGTCGTAACTGTCAACTACCTTTCACAGTCATATAAAATGACTTAGAACTCAATGTACAAGAGGAATTAGACTCAATCCTTCTACACAAACATTTGTTGATTATCAGAGAAGATGTGTACAAAATGGCTTGGCCTAATTTTGCTCACAGCCATGGAAAACTCTCTCAGACTCAGAAGTTTTCTCTCATCATCTCTCTCAGAAAATTACACGACTTTTTCTACTCACTCAGATTACAAAATTGAGTTCTCTACTACATGTTTCTGACTCAAATTAACTTATATACCTATGGTTTACATTCTTCTAGACTTGAACTCGTAAGTTCTAAAGATCAAATACAAATCTAGACTCTAATTTTGTACTAATTTACAATAGTGAAATTGTCCCTTCACTTAGGCTTGATTTTCTGTAGGTCTTTCCTTCACTTCTTCTTTCCTTCATCATATGTCTTCATATGTCTTCATATATCTATGCCTAATTAGTGAGTGAAGCCCTAACAGCTCCCCCTCAATCACTAATTAGCATACTTTAACTTCTTCACATAATGTTCTTCTCTTTTATTCCTGCCATCTCCTTGAACTTACTTGTCTTCACTCCATCCAAACTTTTTGTCATAATATCTGCAATTTGATCTTTTGTAGAAGTGTACACCACTTCAATCTCTTTCTCCATTACCTTTTCTCTGAGAAAATGATACTGTATTTCTATGTGCTTTGTCCTTGCATGAAATACAGGATTTGCTGCAAGATATAATGAACTCATGTTATCTCCATGAATGATGGGTATACCTTGATCAATTCCTAAGCTTTTGAATAATGTCTGCATCCATATGACTTCTTTTGCTGCTTCCACAAGTCCTTTGTATTCAGCTTCTGTTGATGATAAGGCCACTGTGTGTTGTTTCTTTGAACACCAACTCACAAGCTTATCTCCAATGTATATCATGTAGCCATGTGTAGACCTTCTGTCATCTTGACTTCCTGCCCAATCTGAATCACTATAGGCTCTTAACTTTATATCTGATGTAAAAGGATAATATAATCCTTCTTTCAAAGTTCCTTTGATATATCTAAGAACTCTTTGACCTGCAATCCAATGTGGATCCTTTGGACAATGCATGAATTGAGAAAGAACACCAACTGCATAACTAAGATCAGGCCTTGTTAGAGTTGCATAAATCAAACTTCCCACTAAAGATTGATACTTCCTCATGTCTTTGAACTCTGCACCATCATATCTACTGAGTTTGTGATTGACTTCTAATGGTGTAGATGCCTCTCTGCAATTCTCCATATTAAACTTCTTTAGAAGATTCAAGAGATATCTTTCTTGTGATACATAAATACCATGCTCTGCATAAGTGATTTCCATTCCAAGAAAATATGACAATTTTCCTAGATCACTTATCTTGAATTCCTTCTCAAGTAGCTTCTTCACCTCCTTGATTCCTTCATTTGAAGTACCTGTAATTATAATATCATCTACATATATACAAATGTAGATCATACCTTCATCTGTTCTTTTGATAAGTAAACTTGCATCTGCCTTTGAACTTTGATAGCCAAGACCATTAAGATACTTTACAAGTCTATAATTCCAAGCTCTTGGAGCTTGCTTCAAACCATAAAGAGCTCTTCTCAACCTGCAAACATAATTTGGAAACTTATGATCTGCAAACCCTTGAGGTTGCTCCATGTAAACCTCATCTGATATATATCCATTCAAGAATGCATTCTTAATGTCCAATTGACTCAATGTCCATCCTTTTGATGCTGCAATGGCAATGATTGTCCTTATGGTTGACATCTTTGCCACAGGACTGAATGTCTCATCATAATCTATGCCAAATGTTTGAGCATAGCCTTTAACCACCAATCTGGCTTTGTATCTGGCTATAGTTCCATCTGCATGCTTCTTAACTTTGTAAACCCATTTATTTCCAATCACTTTCTTACCATTAGGCTTTGGGACAAGTTCCCAAGTTTTGTTCTCTTCAAGAGCATCAAACTCTTCCTTCATTGCTACTTCCCATTGTCTCTTACCCTTTGCTTCATCATAGCCTTGAGGTTCTTCATCTTCCTTAACCATGTAAGCATAATTTTTCTGAGTCAAGTAAGAAGTGTCATATGAATACCTTGTAGGTTGCTTCCTCATTCTGGTTGACCTTCTTGGTTCACACTCTTCATGTATATCTGGATGTACTTCTTCATCAAATATTGGTCCATCTTCATTCCTTCTATATGATCCAACTCTTGATGTGCTTGCTTGCATATGTTCTTCATCTCCATCTATCTGCATATGTGACTTTCCTCTTGCACTCCTTCTTATCTCTTCTTCAAATGTTTCAAGATCACATTCTTTATCTGCATACCAACTCTTCTGTTCATCAAAGGTCACATCTCTGGAAACAATAAAATGTTTAGTTAAAGGACTCCATAGCCTATAACCCATTTGCTTTTCATCATACCCAATAAACACATATTTTTCTGCCTTTGGTTCAAGCTTATGTCTGAGTTGTGATGGTACATAAGCATAGGCAATTGATCCAAACACTTTACAATGGTCAAGTGTTGGTTTCTTACCCCACCAAGCTTCATAGGGGGTCATACCATTCAAAGCTCCACATGGTAGCCTATTCACAAGGTATGTGGCTGTATTTACAGCCTCAGCCCAAAGATAATTAGGGCAATTCTTTTCTTTTAACATTGCTCTTGCAAATTCAACCAATGTTCTATTCCTCCTTTCTGCCACCCCATTATGTTGAGGTGTATACCTGCAAGTTATCTCTCTCTTGATACCTGCATTCCAAAGATAGTCATTAAACTCTTGGGAGAAGTATTCTCCCCCTCCATCAGACCTTAGCCTCTTGAGTTTGTGACCTGTAACTCTTTCTGCATAAGCATGAAAATGTTTGAAGGCTCCAAAAACTTCTGATCTTTCCTTTAGAACATAAAGGGTTATCCACCTTGTAGCATCATCAATAAACAAAACATAATACCTAGATCCATTTATTGAACCTTCTTTTGTTGGCCCCCATACATCTGTATGTATGAGTTCAAGCAAACCATCATGCTTGAAACCTTTCTTCTGAAATGGTTGTCTATGAGCTTTTCCCATCTGACAAGCTTCACACTTGTATACCATATGTTGATTCTTCACATTTGGTAGCCCCAATACAGATTGATTCTCCACCATAGTTTTGATTCCTCTTTCATTGAAATGTCCCAATCTTTTATGCCAAAGATCTAACTCTG
>CM035407.1:147379789-147394789 GCA_020310875.1 Ceratopteris richardii
GATAATTAAATGTGTGAAAAGAACTCCACTATATGCACTTGTATGGCAATCGAGGTATAGTCTCATTGGTACAAGTCCTTGAGTCATTGTGGCTCAAGTACACACGTTTTTGGCGCCGTTGTCGGGGAGTCACTCCACCAAGGTGCCTTCGTGATAGTTAGAGAGCAAGTGTGATCGAATCGTACTTGTAGAGGCGAATTTGTCCTTTGACGAGTAGCATACCATTTCAGCACTTGTCACTTCTCATCTTCGAGGTGTGTGTGATAAGTTTTAGGTTTAAGTGTAAGAGGAGGGAAGAGAAAGAAGAGTTAGGGTTAGGTCAGAAGGAGAGGAGAAGAGAGGAGAAGAGGAGTAGGAGTAGGCCAAAATTCTCAGAAAATCACCAAAAATCCCAAAAATTTTAAGTTCAGTCAAAAAAATATAAAAACCAAAAAATTTGGCTCATTTGACACTTCACAGTGTTCTGGTATCGTTTGCGAGCAGCGACCAGTATCGTGGGGTTGGTATCGTGGCATTCAGGCTGTTAAAGCTAGGTTTTGAGCTCACATTGCAAGCAAGACAGTACCAAGGTAAACATTCTCTCAAATTATCTGTCAAAAACACTGTAAAAATGATCAAACAAGTGATTAAAAATCTGCGCAGTATCGCGGGGGGGGAAAACTGAAATCTTTTTCATCTTATTGTGTGATACAGAGGTCTAGGAAGGAAGAGGAGAGTGAAGAGAGTAAGGGGGAAAAAAAGTTTGGAAAAAATCTTGCTTTTGGCTTGAGTATCGCGATCGGTTGAGTTTTGGTATCGCGATACCAAAATTCCCTTGTATCGCGACACTCGCCATAAGTATCGTATCGCTGGATACCTACCTTGGTATCGCGACACCATTCCGGTATCGCGACACTGAGTTGGTATCGCGATCGCACTCGATCTCTGGTATCGTATCGTCCGATACTAATACTTGGTGTCGCGACACCATTGTGGTGTCGTATCGCCTAAGTTTCTAGTATCGCGACCTCACTTTACCGAGTGGTATCGTATCGTTTGATACAGTGGTATCGCGACACTACCCTGGTATCGCGACACTACTTTAGTATCGCGATCGTGCCCTCACAAGTGTCGTATCGTCTGTTGCTTGTCTTGGTATTGCGACACCATAGTGGTATCGTATCGCCAAGAGTAGTATCGCGATCGCACTTACTGTGGTGGTATCGTAACGTCTCCTGTCAAGGATCGTATCGCGACACCACATTGAGATCGTATCGCCTCGAATCCCTAGTATCGTAACGTCTACTTTGCCGGTATCGTATCGTGGTGATCCCCAGTGGAGTATCGCGACACTATATCTGGTATCGTATCGTTGGTCATCAGGACAGTATCGCGACACCAGACTGATATCGTATTGTCTGGGTGTCTGGTATCGTATCGTTTGGAGCTCTGGTATCGTATCGCTGAGAGCAGTATCGCCAAGTGTGGTATCGCCCAGAAGTGAACCCTTCTTTTGGCAAACAAACTGAATCATTGGTAGAGCTGTCCAAAGTAAATCTAAGCAGCATAAAGAGAGGCTTCAGAGAGTGAATGAACTTGAGGTCAGGAAGAGTTCTAGGTAGTAGAAGGAGTGTCATATCCTCAGTAGGAAGTACAGCCCAGGCTAGTCATCACTCAGTCTACTTAGAAACTTCCAGTGATTCGGAAGAGGAGTTACTTATGGCTTCAGAAGACATGCAAGGACCTACACCAACAGGAAATTTCATGACTACTGTTGAAGGAGACTACCGTACCTCCTTACAATATGTGTCCACTAATGCCCAGGAGATTCCAATCTACCTGGATGGCTTAAACAGGTCTGTCGCCAGGATGGCAACTGCCCAAAATGTCACCATCATACCACGACCAACTGTCAAATACGAGGGAGGTACTTACATTGACAAAATGGGTCACATCTACATAGTAACTGAATTTCCTGAGAGGATCAATGAAAGAGGAGAATTTATGGATCCCGACAACTCTGAAGAGTTAGTGACCACCCCCAGAGGCAGGTCACAAGTATCACGGGTCTTGAGAGGAGACTTGATACCTCAAGACGACTACTTGTTGGAAGTCTACATGATTCACGGAGCAGACTTATTGCTTCAAACTGACGTACCTGTCCAAGGAATAGGAGAGAGTCCCATGACATTCTATGAGTTGAAAGACCCAGATGACGAAACTAGACTCACTTACCTAGATAAGAATCAGAGAAGATATTGGCCGGTAGGTGTCCTAGACAGGGCTCGGCTGAGATATATGGGTGCGCCTGTATTTCCTCAGAGGGAGCAGGCAACTACCTCGCAGAATCCTTTTGGAAATCAACAAGAGACGGAACATACCACATCAAGACAGACCAGTCAAAGAAGTGTGCCCAACCGTACTCATGTACAGTTTGCAACTCCAGGAGTGCACACACACAATCAGACCCACACAGGGATGGGGAACCATTTCCGACCACCGGTCAGACCACGTCCACCTGTGGGAGGGCAGCCAGGAATACCTCCATTACGACCAGCTGCCCCAGTCTTCCCTGTAATGCCCAGACCGCCTGAACCAATGAGGAGATTGAGACCAATCCAAGTAGCTAAGTGTATGAGAAACCACTATGATGGATTAGGGGAGCCATACGATCATATTGCCGAATTTAAACAAGTTCTAAGAGCGGAACAAGTAGAGGACTTCTTTGTGCAGTATGAGTCTTTTGGACTCACCCTCACAGGAACAGCTCTAACTTGGTTCCAACCTCTAGATCCCAATCAATTTGGAAACATGGAACAATTCTTTCAAGAATTCATTGGAGAATTTACAAGGAGAGGGATTAAGCACAATTCTGCATCTTTGATCCATAGCTTTAAACAAAACCCTAATGAAACTGTGAAGACTGCTGCCCGAAGATTCAACCAATACGTGGATAGATGCCCAATGGCTGAGAGACCGACTCAACAAAAGATGATTTCATTATTCCTGGATGGACTCTCTAACGGGACCCTAAGAACCCTAGTGTATGTGAAGAGGCTGCAAACATTGAGTGAGTGTCTTCAAGAGTGCATCGACCTGGAAGATAACCTTGCTGAGGACCTCAAAGGTACTACCGACCTCACTAAATCAGAAGACTCAAGAAGTACGGTTACGTCCAATTCTAGTAATGTGGAAGAACTAGCGGAACTATTAGCAAAGAAACTAGGAGTCCAAGGACAGAGAGCTTACCAACATCCAACTCAAAGAGTGCCTATGTTGAGGAGGTGTAACTTATGTGGAGGAGAACATCCCACACACTTGTGTGCCAGAGTAGGAGCCGGTGCACAACCGACGTATCCATACAACAGACAGCATCAACAAGGGACTTCTTCATACTGCCACATCGAGCAAAAATATACCAATCACACAACTGAGAACTGTCCCTTTAATAGGCAAACACGACCTGTCAATCCACCACAATACCGACCTTATGGATACCCACCTAGAGAGCTTGGTAGGGAGATGCCAAGATACAACCCCTATCCGGTAGGAGCACCAAGACAATATGAGCAAACATCGTATCCACCACCACAACCAGTATTGGGACCACAACTGTCACAACCTCAACAGGTTATACCTGTGAAGTATACTCAACCGGAAGAAAACTTGGAAAGAGCCATAATACCAGCTTCAATAGCGACCGATGTAGCATCAACCAACCAAGGGTATGAACCTCCACCAGGAGAGTACTATCCATATGAAGCCAACATGATGTTATATGAACCAGCATATGACGCGGCCTATTATGGATATGAAGGATTTGATCAAACTTATGGAGCGGAAACTGCAACTTTAATGTACACAGTGCCCAAAGCTCAACAACCATTGAGACCTCCCATTAGACCACCAGTGCAGAGAGGACCGTGTTATAGATGCGGAGGGGATCACTTCATTCGGGAGTGTCCTCGACCTTACAACCCTCCACCACCCAGGATTTGGGAAGGATATTGTAGTGATTGTGGGAAAGAACATCTTTTTAGAGATTGCCCTAAGAACCCTACAAAAACTCAAGGCACTGCACCAATTAATGTAATTGAGGTCTTAGAAGGATCTGGAAGTGAGAAGGAGTACACTGTACCACTGAAAGCTATTACTAGAGCTCAAACAAAACAACAAAAAGGAAATCAACCGGAAGAAAAACCAAAGAACAATAAAACAGTAGAACCAAACATTCAAGTAGTCGAGGATTCGGAGAACTCATGTGAGAATTCCCAAAACACCAAAGTACAAAAATGGAAAGAAAGACGAGAAAAGCTCAAAGAAAAATGGGCAAGAAACAAGAGCCAAGACAGCAAAAAACAAACGAAGGGTTCTAGAAAGCTTAATGAACAAAAAACGCATAAGGAGATCCCTGAAACACCACCAATTAGCTCAGAGGAAAAGAAGCCAGGATCAATTCTAGCTGACCCAAAACCAGAGGAATTGGACATGTGGTTAAAAGCATACCAAGCTAGAATCAAAATGGGACCGAACCTAGAGCAACATGAAAAACTCTATCCTCAAGGGGAATTAGAGAAAGAAAGACTGGCGATATGCAAAAAGCTCATCGAAGTAGCACAGGCGACTCTAGAAAAAACTATCCCAATTTTGCCTGAAACAAGGATCGCACAGGAACTATACGAAGAGTGCATCCAACCTAAGGATAAAGAACCTATACGGGAAGATGATCGAAATGAACGAATGAAATTTCAAGGGGAACAGGTATCCATAATACCCGACCTAGAGGAAGATTGGTCCAAAGACTTGTGGAAAAGAATTAGAGAAGAGCAATGGAAAAAGGATGGAATCAGTCCACCTCCTTTTGAGGAAATAGTTGGAGAAGATAGTCACCATGATCATAACCTGGAGGAAGCATATGAGGAAGTGTCAAGGTTTGATAAAGGAAGAGAGGAAACCATGAGCATTTCAACGCTGCCTAACTACATGGGAGAATATGAAAGAGAGTCTATAATAATACGAGCACCCACAGTGCATGGGAAAGAAAAAGGAAATTCAGAAGAGAGTTCACACAACCTAACAGAACTTAAGAAAACGAAGGTGCAATGCAAATTGACGGTGGAAGAGTTGCTTCAACTTAGACCACATCTATGGAGACAGCTAGCAAATCAATTAGAGCCACCAGCAGAGAAAGGAGAAATGAAAGGAAAGGAAAAAGAAAACCACTCCACAATACAAGTTCCAGTTGACAAAGTAGGAGAATTTAGTGAAGGAGACGAAGGTAATACGTGCTTACCTGTCACCTACAATGGGTACATGACCAAGGCCATCCTAGACACGGGAGCGGGAGTAGGGATTGCCACCAAGGAAATATGGGAAAAATGGGGAAAACCTGCCTTACGACCCACGCGAATGAAGCTCCAATTAGCAGATGGTCATGTAGAGAAACCCTTAGGAATATTGAAAAGAATCAAACTGACCACTTGTGGAGTAGAGTTTGAACACACATTGGCCATATGTAAGTTCGAAAAAGCAAACAATTACGAAATGATATTGGGACGACCATTCATGCGACAGATGCGAGTAGTACAAGATTGGGGCAGAGATTCATTATATCTCCAACATCAAGGAAACACTACCAAGATAAACCTGCACACATTCGCTTATCGGGATGTCCCTCCATTACAATGGAATCCAGTCCACAAAGAGGAAGATGATCTATCCATTCACAGTGCTGGATCAAGTGACCAATCTTGGATGCACGAGGATGCCCAGTTGTGGATGTGCAAAGAAGCCAAGAAGGAGGAGTGTAAAAAACAAATGTGGCCAATAGGGCACCCTAATTATCGATCGATAGAAGACCCCGACTATATGCCTCAAATTTTTTCAGATGAACTCTTCGAACCACATGGCTGGATGGAAATCCTAGCCACATTAGACGTTTGTGTGAATGAGGAAGTCTTGACGATGAACGACTGTACAGACGAGGAAGGATATGACGTGAACCTCTACATGGTTGTCCTCCAAGAAGTAGAAGCAGGAGAAATTGTAGAGGAAGAGTGGAAAGAAGAGTACGAAAGCATAGAAATGGAACAGGAGTTTGACTCTGAAGAACAATATTTAGAAATCATGCAAAAGGAATCAAAAGAAAGACCGACAAAAGTCTTAGCAATTGACACCATCCCAAGAATACACGAGCATAGAGAGGACACAAGTAAAGTGGAACCTGAACCAGACCACTTCGAAGTTCCAGAACATTTTAAAAGATACGAAGTGGAAGAAAGGAAAATAGCAACTCAAATGCCTAAACGAGAAGCACGAGACGGAGAGGCGTATGACAACAAAGAACAAACAAAAAAAATTATT
Source organism: Ceratopteris richardii (assembly GCA_020310875.1). NCBI lineage: Eukaryota > Viridiplantae > Streptophyta > Polypodiopsida > Polypodiales > Pteridaceae > Ceratopteris > Ceratopteris richardii. Next base: position 147,386,132 of record CM035407.1, read on the forward strand.
GTGACGGTTGAAGAAGGAGAAGAAAGGTGCACGTATATTGGTAAAGACGTATCTGAAGAGGAAGAAGAGGAACTCATACACCTCATCCGAGAATATCGAGATGTATTTGCTTGGACGTACAAAGACCTTAAGGGTGTAGAACCTAGCATATGCGCTCATCGAATTCCTATGACAGCAGATGCAAAACCTTCCAAACAACGCCCTTACACGTATAATGAAGTTTATGCAGCGAGAATAAAGGAAGAAATTGACAAATTACTAGCGGCAGGGTTCATATACGAGATAGAACACACAGAATGGGTATCGCCACTAGTAGTAGTGCCCAAGAAAAACGGGAAGCTAAGGGTGTGTATCAACTTGAAAAAAGTAAATGCAGCAACTATACGAGATAGTTTCCCTTTACCCATCACAGACCATCTTTTGGAAAGAGTTGCCGGCAAGGAAGTCTATAGCTTCTTGGATGGATTCTTTGGTTACAACCAAGTAGCTATTGCAACTGAGGACCAGCATAAAACCGCATTCGCGACTGAATGGGGAATCTATGCATTTAGAGTGATGCCTTTCGGGCTCACTAATGCGCCAGCCACCTTCCAACGATTGATGTGTCATGTTTTCAAAGAATTTCTGAGAAAAAGCATGGAAGTATACGTAGATGATCTGTGTACATACTCAAATCAACGACCAAACCACATACCGGAACTGCGGAAAATATTCAATAAATGTAGACAGTATAGAGTTTGCTTGAACCCTGAGAAATGTGTCTTCATGGTAAGACAAGGAAAAATACTAGGACACATAGTCTCAAGAAATGGGATATCTACAGATGAGGATAAGATTAAAGTCATATTGGACTTACCAAGACCCAAGAATGCGAAAGAAGTACAAGCCTTTATGGGACATTGTGGATATTACCGTACGTTTATTCACATGTATGCCATAATAGCTAAACCCTTATACGGTCTATTGACTCAGTTCACTTGGACGGACGAGTGTGAGAAGGCCTTCAACGAGCTTAAAAAGAGGCTGAGTACAGCCCCAATTCTAAAATCACCCAACTGGAACAAGCCTTTTCATATTCATGTTGATGCTTCGAACTATGCAATTGGATGTATCCTGGCTCAACCGGCCGATGAAGGAAAGCTTGATCATCCAATCGCTTACGCGAGTAGACAATTAAACCAAGCAGAGAGAAATTACACGACTACTGAAAGAGAGGGCTTAGGAATGGTCTACGCAGTGAAGAAGTTTAGACATTACCTCTTAGCCAACAAGTTCAAATTCTTCATAGACCATCAAGCCTTGTTGTATTTAGTCAATAAGCCTTGCAACACAGGGAGATTGGTACGATGGTTCTTGTTACTAATGGAGTTTGACTTTGAGGTAGTAGTCAAAAAAGGAAACACACATGTGAGAGCAGACCACCTTTCTAGGTTAAAACACGGAGAGCCACCTAGCGGAGTACCTGATGATTTACCAGATGCTTATCTGTTTAATCTAGAAGTATGTCCGAAGTGGGCAGAAAAATTGACCCCTATACTTACGCATGGCCCTCAACACCCAATCAACAGAAATAGCAAAAAAGAAATTCTTCAAACAAGGAATTTACACATTGTTGCTGGAAGCGTATATTATAAGGAACCTAACGGAGTTTTATTGAGATGTGTAGAGGAGGATGAACAAAAACAACTGATCAACCACGCACATGTGAACAAGTGGAAAACCCATCAAGGAATGCATGGAACAATACGAGAATTAAAAAGATTAGGCGTATATTGGCCTGATATGTCCAAGGACGTTCACGAGCATGTAAGTAATTGTGTGGAATGCAAAGAAATTAGCCCAGAGGATCACGTGTCCTTACCTTTTTCTACCAGTGTGCCTAATTGGAGTAAATCATTAGTGCAATTCCTCAAAACGAAAGAGCACGAAATAGGAGCTAGTCTAGCAAGAAAGCGATCCCTAGAAGAAATGAGCAAGGATTATGTGATAATGGGGAAACAACTGTTTAGAAGAGGAAAAGACAATCAACTCAGATTATGCGTGCATGAGGGAGAATACCTTCCCATATTAGAAATGGCACACGCAGGAGCTGCGGGAGGACATTTTTCAGCAGATAGAACGGTCAAGATGATTCTCTTTGCAGGCTTGTGGTGGCCAACTCTACATATGGACGCAGAGACATATGTGAGAAGCTGCGAAACATGCCAGAGAGCAAAATATCCCATTAGAAGAGATGACATGCCTTTAAGACCCATGGTTTGCGCGAGAGCATTTACCAAGTGGGGAATTGACTTCATAGGACCTATCAACCCACCTACAAAAGGATCCCATGCGGAATACATCATAGTAGCCACCGACTACTTGACAAAGTGGGTAGAAGCAAAAGCCACTCGAAAAAATGATGCTCAAACCACAGCAAAATTTCTCTTTGAGCACATTTTCACACGATTTGGACTACCGATCGAGATAGTGAGTGATCGAGGAACTCATTTCCTAAACGAAGTCATTGAATCGCTAATGAATGAATTCTTAGTGATTCATAAAAAATCAGCCCCATACCATCCTCAAGCCAACGGACAGGCTGAAAGTTCCAACAAAGTACTTTGTACTGTCTTGACAAAGATTGTCAATAATGGAAGGTCAGATTGGGACAAACAATTGCATCACGCAATTTGGGCCTTCCGAGTGGCATATAAAACGGCCATTGGAACTACACCTTTCAACCTAGTGTATGGGCAGAATGCAATTTTGCCAATTGACTTCTTAGTGCCTACATTAAAAGTAGCCCAGCAATATGAGTGGAACGGTCATGAATTGTCTCAGCAATTAGATCAAATTGAAAAGCTGCATGAGACTAGATTGCAAGCGGTAGCAGGCATCTATGCCGCTAAACGGAGACAAAAGGCATACTATGACTCACATATTAAAGATAAGGGACTAAAAGAAGGCGACTTAGTCCTAGTATACACCCTAAAACAGCATGCAAAGAAGCTCCAAAAACGCGGATATGGTCCCCTGATCATAAATCGAATCTCCACTAGTGGTGCAGTCAATCTCGCCACACTAGACGGAGACATTCTTCCCAATTACATCAGTGGATGCCGAGTGAAACGATTCATGGAGCCTCTGACCGATGAAATGCTAGCTAGACTGTTGGGAGCTCAAAATAGGAAGACGGAAGAAGAACGAATTCGAGAGGAAGCCCGACAAGAAGCACTAGAACGCATTAGAAAACGCAAGGAGTGGATCAGGCAAAGAGATGAACGCTATCTCCAAGGAGAAGAGCCCATCCCTATGGCAAACTACCAGGTCAAAAATGGTGAAACAACGGGTATATGTAAAACACAACCTTACCTAAACCTAGGGATTGGTAAGACGGAGTATAAATTGATAGACGCATTGATAGACTCAGGAGCAGGCCTTAGCTGCATGCGAAAGAGAATAGCGAACGAACTGCAATTGCAATTGAATTCCACAAACGCAAAACTAATAGGAATTGGAGGTCACACCTTAGACTGTATTGGAACAACTAATGTGTCCCTCCACATAGGAAATTCCTCCATGGAACAAAGAGTCCTAGTATGTGAGGATAACGATTTAATAGAAGACTTCATTCTAGGACAAGACTGGATCATTGAAACAGAAGCATGTATCCATTTGGCTCAAGGATATATTTCAGCCACGATAGGGCATAAGGAGGTTTTCAGCTTGCTTGAAGAGAAACCATGTAACCGAGCCATGTCAATACCAAGATCAGAGGAAGTTCAAGAAGCGACGAAAGATAGTAGTGACTGTGCTCAACACTCAGAAGGCGAATGCATAGAAACTGAAACTTTAATCTTTGCGACATCCCCTATAGCGTCGAAGTTATCCGATGTGAATGAGGATCAGCCAACCATCGAGGAGACGCCCTCTCCTAAACAGGCTCAAAGTATCCAAAGTTCGCACTATTGGAAACTAACAAGCAGATACTCGAACAGACAACCATCCAAATATATGTGGGTACGAAAGGATCAAGTACAGAGTCAAAAAATGTCCACAAGCGCTTTGAAGAAGGAAACGGACATCACCAAATCAGCTACAAAGAATTACAAACGAACAGAACCAGTACAGGTATGGATTGCCAAGCCCCTGCTTGAAGCTCAAAGATCTCGACATCAGATATGGATTCCCAAAAAGGTCATACAAGCAGCTAAACAGAATGTGAAGACCAAAGAGGAAACACCACAGCAGACGAGGCAAAAGTCAACGACACATATGAAGCATCAAAGAAGATTGCCAAGAAAGGCCAAATTCAATCGGACAATGGATAAGGCACATGGAACACGAGCAGCTGTATGAATAGAGAAAACCCAGCAACCTCTCTCTGTGTTCTCAAAATGGATCTGGAAACCAAAGCTACCACAAGGAGCAAATGATCAAGGAGATAAAGCACCCGATTGCACTCATGTTGTGTCTGATGCACCCAAAGTACGCATGATAGGGCCATATTACAAGGCCAAGCATTCGGCACGTCTTTTTTCTACTTCCGGATAGTCACACACATTTTCCCTTGGGAAATGGGAAAGCACTTGTACATACATAAAAATATTACTCCAAAAATTCACTAAACGCTTCGGCTATGGACTAACTTTTGTGTTTTCTTTTCAGTAAAAAATATAAAAATACATGAAAAATTCAGGTATTACCCTTCTCACACCCACGGGAAAGGGACGGCACCATGCACTCGGAGCAATATCAAATTATTAATCAACACATGGAGGAGGATTTCTGAAAAAATATGGATACTAATTCACACTCTATATTAAGTGCAGATGGCTTCTGAAGATTCTGAAGCTACAATCCAAGAGGAGGTCCAAGAATTTCCTCCCCAATGTCTTACGAAAGCAAAAGGACATTGGTTCAGAGATGAACAGCCCGTGGAAGAGTATCTTTTCTTGGCCAACATAAAGATCATGGACACGGATCACCACTTTCCGATCATGTCCCAGGACTTCAAGATTTTACATGGAATGCCATCTACAATCGATATCCTGAAGAAAGCAGGAATTCACAAGTATTTCGAGCTACCTATCTACAAGCCGGACTTCCAACGATGTACCCAAGTCATGAACACTTTGAGACCAGCACTACATGATCCATTGGTGCCAGAAGCCAATGTGATGGATAAGAATGGCGAATGGGTAGTCATTCAGTTCTCCCACGACTTAATCAAAGAAGCTTTTGAATGGGAAAAAGATGGTGTCAACACGGCCAAAGAAGAAATTCGTGGAGCAAATACTAGAACCTTTGTCGACATTAATAGAGTGGATATTGAAGAGGAAGTCAGGTTGATTCATCAACACTTCTGCTTCCCGAGTATGAACAGATACACGGCCCCTCAAAAAATTATTGTCCAATTATTGTCTCATGCCATAAAACAGATCGGCAATCAGGTAAATCTCACACCATATGTGCAGGAAAGATTGTTCGAGGCCAAGAAGAAATGGGAAAATAAAAAATTTCTTAATGGAACCACGGCCCTCACGATCATGATTTACCATGCATTGGGCATGCGCGAGTATTTGAGGGAGATGCCATCTTCAATGGAGCTGGCTCAATATGTCAAGAATGCTACTGTACCTAAACAAAAGAAGGGGAGCAAGCAAGCAGAAGAAACAGAAACAAGTTCGCAACCGCGGATGAGAGGAACCATGAGAGGTACAAAGCGGCCTAGAGAAGTTCTACAGAAAGAGGAAGAAGCACCACAACCAAAGAGAGTACATGTGCTGCCTACCACCACCACTCAAGGACCCAGGAAAATTACGGAAGAAGACTTAACTCAAGCACTGGAGGAGACTCACAAGTATACAGAAGGGCAAATCAATCTACCAGTGCAAGGTCATCATTATCAACAGGCTGCAACAGTTCAAAAACCCAAAAGAAAACTTACTAAGGTACACAGGTATCGGGAGATTGGGCTAGACAATTCAAGTTCAGGATCCGATGCCCAAGAAAAGCAAACTACATCATTATTGGATGTAGATATTAAAAGTGAATCGAAAGATGATGGCCAGTGGGCTGAATTAAATGAAGTCAATTATGACGAAGCCCAAGTTGACAACAAAGAAAAAGGTCAATCGTCGCTGGCAGACCAGAATGCAACCACAAAGAAGGCAGAAGAAGAAGGGCAAAACATTATGCAAGCGAAGGATGCCTCCATCACCCACACAAAGGAGGACAAGTCTGAAGCTGAGACGCATGCAATGATATCTGAGGACAAGCCTCAAGAAGAAGAAAAAGAAGACGAAGAACCCTTCACACCACTAAGGGTTGTGGCAGAACCGTCCCCTCTGGATGTAACATTTCAAGGGAGTGCCACGAAAGTTCGTAAAACGGTCGAAAATGAAGCAGAAGTTAATATACAACTACAGGTCCGACAACCACACAAAGAATTGATCCATGTAGCACAGGGACAAGATGTACAAACAGGAGAAACACCGGACATAACAAAGACATGGTTGAATGTGGATATAGCTCAGCTCAAGCCGGTGGTGCAGGATATGATCCGCACGGCACTCGACACTCAACAACTGATGCTTTATGCTGATGAAGATTACGACCAGGCCATGCTCGACAAACAAAAGCTTCAGAAAGAAGGTATGAATTTGGCAAAGAAATTATCTAAAGTAGAAGCTCAGGTGTTGAAGAAACAGGAGGAGATAAAAACAACCAAAACACAATGCAAAACATTAGAAAAGGAGAATGCCCAACTGAAAGAGCAAGTGTTGGAGCTAACGAAGAAACTGGAAGTAATTGAAAAAGAGAAAACAAGAATACAGACTCGTAGCAAAGTACTCGAGTCACAGCTCAAGGTGAGCATGGAAGAAGCAGACCAACTAAGGGACAGAAACAAAGAGCTAATGACAGCTCTCCTCAGTGATCAACCATCGACAGATCTTGACAAAACAAATGAGGACATAAAAGACATGGAAGCAAAGTTGACCAAGATGGCAGATCAGCTCAAACAGGAGCAAGAGACAGTTGCAGAATGGGAACAGAAATATATGAATGATACTGCAGCTCTACGAAAGAAATGGAAAAAAGCCGAGAAAGATTATTTCCGACAGTGCAAGGAAGACACAGATCACATGCATATCGTGGCACAGGAATTAATCAAACATCAAGAAAAACTTACCAAGGCTGAAGAGGAGCTCAAGAATAAAGATGACATCATTAAACGGCTGCAGGAGCAGATTGAGCTAAAAGAGAAACAAGGGACACCAGTAGTTCCTCCAGAAACCACGGCTACTGTGGAGGAAGAGAATTGAGCAGACCAGAAAGGGCACTACTGGTGTCCCAGCTCACTGCTGATTTTGAAGATCAAATAATACAAATAATGAAAGAAGCTCGAATAGACAATAAACAGCTAGATCAAATTTTGAAGCCCTTCAATGTACCATATGGTCTACTTAAAGAACAGACGCGCATGTATATAAAGACTACCACGAATAAAGATCCGGACCACAACCTTCAATTCCAGCATGACACTTTCAAGTATACTCAAGAGGAATTTGAGAAGGCGGATCCCATATGGCGAAGAAAAATTTTGGAGAAGAATCCGACTTTGCGGGTACAGTGGGAAGCATCACCATATGCGCTTCAGGTAAACCCATCATTTTGTCCTGTACCCCGCAGACGCTCTTGGACGCAATTTTGGGAAGCACAGCGTCAAGGCTCTATCAATAATCAGTGGCTAAATTATCCGTTACTACCTAGTCCGCCACATAATTACCTACCGACCGAAGAATACATGGTAAAGACAATGGAATTCTGGATTGCCAAATATGCTACAGTGCCGGACTTAGCAGTCAAGATGACAAATAAAATATTTAGCATGCTCATTACAGTGTTAAAAGTCTTCCAGCACGCGAAATATACATTTTTGAATTTCATTGGCATTACGCAAGGATCGGAAGCTCTCATTTTTGATTTATCAACCATTCCGAGCCGACTCACCATCATGGCATACTACTCTCGCCTTATGTTTTTGCCATCAACATATATGCAGACTTTCGAAGAAGCATTCTTCACCGGCTTCTTTGAAATAGATTCGGAAATTTTTGTGAAAATGACTTCAAATTTAAATGCGAGGCTGGTGGCCTATGAAACAAGCTTCTTTGCTGATCATCGACAGGCGCCAGAAGACGGAGTGAAGTCAAAGCAATGGAAAGAATTCATGCTATGTCATGCAAATCTGCTGAACCAACGAGAGCAAACCGCAATTCAAACATACACGCGTCGCCTCAGAAAGCCTGTCGAGGACGACAGAGTTCAGGAGGAGGGACGTGTAGAGGGACAATCAAGCAAGAAGAAAAGAAGAAGAAAATCAAAGTCCAAAACAATTCATTAAGAAGAGAAAAAGAACATATCTCTGCAGGAAGCCCCGCAGGGGCGCAACAACCATCTCTGCACAGAGCCCCGCAGGGGCACGCACCAGGCTACAAAGCTAAACCCCAGGGTCCCGAGTAGTGGATTTTTCAAACATCAGAGTAGGACCAAAATTTAGAAAGGGGTAGAGGCTGAAAAGTTGAAGAGGGTGACTAAGAACAGCACATTCCTAGTCACTGGTGGCGTGCGTGGCAACCCGAGTCAACAGGCAAGACAACTACATCAGGC
>CM035407.1:147404789-147407289 GCA_020310875.1 Ceratopteris richardii
ATACCTTGTAGGTTGCCACTTGTGTCTTGATGACCTTCTGAGTTCTCCACTCCTTGAGGTTTCTAGTTCATCACATTCAGGATCAAATCTTGGTACCTCTTCAACTTCAACTTGCACTTCATTATTCTCTTGTTCATCAAATATCTGAACCTTTGATTTACCTTTCCTTTGACTCACAATTTCTTCATCATCTGTATTAATATTGATAGTACCTACATACCAAGTACCTTGCTCATCAAATGTAACATCCTTAGACACAATAAATTGTTTTGTGGATGGACTCCACAACCTATACCCCATCTGCTTGTCATCATAACCAATGAACACATATTTTTCAGCTTTAGGCTCCAACTTGTGCCTTAATTGTGATGGCACATATGCATATGCCAAACATCCAAATACTTTGCAATGGTCTAATGTAGGTCTCTTACCCCACCATGCCTCATATGGTGTCATACCCTTCAAGGCTTTACATGGTAGCCTATTGACCAAATAAGTAGCTGTATTTACAGCCTCAGCCCACAAATAATTTGGACAATTTTTCTCCTTCATCATGGATCTTGCAAACTCAACAAGAGTCCTATTCCTCCTTTCTGCTACACCATTTTGTTGAGGAGAGTACCTGCAAGTAACCTCCCTTTTTATACCTGCATTCCACAAGTAATCACTGAACTCATTAGAGAAATACTCTCCCCCTCCATCTGACCTTAGTCTCTTCAACTTATGACCTGTAATTCTCTCTGCATACACATGATAATGTTTGAATGTATTGAATACCTCTGACTTATCTTTGATCACATAGATAGTGATCCATCTGGTAGCATCATCAACATAAATCACATAATACCTTGAACCATTGATACTGAAATCCTTTGATGGTCCCCACACATCTGTGTGTACCAACTCAAGTTTCTCTGAATACATAAACCCATGCTTAGAATAGGGTTGCTTATGAGCCTTACCTAATTGACATGCCTCACATCTGTATGTCATATGTTCACCTGCAACATTAGGCAATCCAAGCACTGAACCATTATGAATCATATCTTTAATACCTCTTTCATTGAAATGTCCAAGTCTCTTGTGCCAAAGATCTAACTCAGAGATCTTATGTCCTCCATAAGTGAACAAGGCATGACCAACATTACCTTTAATTTTCAATGTGAACAATCTTCCTTCTTTCTTCCCTGAAACAATCTATTTATACCCATTGCTAGGGTCTTCCACAAACACTCCTTCATTAGTGAACCTCACTTCATAACCTTTTTCCATAATTTGTCCTACACTTATCAAATTCTTAGGAATTGTACGAACATACAAGACCTTACTCAATAAGGTGCTACCATCCTTGGCCTTCACTGATCCAATTGACTTCACATTATGCTTTGTATTGTCACCTGTTTGAACAACATGATTAGACACCTTATTTTCCAAATCAGTCATCAATGCTATGTTACCACTCAGGTGACTGCTACATCCTGAGTCAATGTAGAAGACTCTTTGGTCTTCACTTTGCCTTTCACAAGTTGCATTCAGTATCAATGTTGAATCCTCCTTCTGATCTGAAGCATAATTATAGTAGGTATTGTTGTATTGTTGACTTTGGAATCCTCTACCTGCATTTCTTCCAAAGTAACCCCTACTACCTCTACCTCTGAAATTACCTCTTTGATTTCTGCCACCTCTTCCTCTTGAATTATAGTTCTGATTGTATCCACCATTATTCTGAGTGTTATGCCAACAATCATTAGCTAAATGATTTGTCTACCACAAATCTAGCAAGCTTTGGCTCCATCTTTGTTACTCCTGCCTCTTCCTCTACCTTTGCCACCTCCTCTTCCTCTTAGGAAGTTGGCTTGACTAGTTGTGCCTTCTTCTTCATTTGCTTGTTGCTTTCCTTTGTTAGCTTTCTTCTTGTCTTTAGAGTACATTGCATGACCTGCACTCTTGTCAACATCTCCTTTGATATCATTCTCAAAAGTTAGCATATGTCCTAACAATTGATTCAAATCAGGAGTGAAATGATCCAATGAAAGTTCTGTAGATAAAATAAAAGGCTTCCACTTCTCATCACCTCTTAGTCCTGTGAGAATTTGCCTTACCAATTTATCCTCTTCAATGTCTTCATCCACTGCTCCTAATGCATCTACAATGTCCTTCATCTTTGTCACATAATCAGATATTGATTGTGAAGCCTTTTTCTTGAAAGTAGTAAACTCTGCCCATAAGGATGCCTTTCTTGACTTTGTAGTGTTTTGGAAATGCTCCTCCAAAGCATTCCATATTTCACTTGCACTTTCAAGACCTCTAATGTGAGGTAGCAAATAGTCATTGACTGCCATATAAATAATACTCCTAGCTTGAGCATCTCTTTTCATCCAATTCGTCAAATCTGACAATTCCTCCCTAGTTGGAACACTAGGATCTCTGAATTGAGGCTTTTCTTCTTCACCTGTAATGTAAGCTATCAAGTCTTTGCTCATAAGATGAGCTTCCATCC
>CM035407.1:147426670-147429170 GCA_020310875.1 Ceratopteris richardii
CATGCACAATTGATTTTCCTTTCTCACATCTTCTTACCTCTTCTTCAAATTCTTCAGCTGTATGACTTTGATCTGCATACCAACTTTTCTGTTCATCAAATGTAACATCTCTAGAAACAAGAAATTGTTTGGTTAAAGGATTCCACAACCTGTAACCCATCTGCTTTTCATCATAACCAATGAACACATATTTTTCTGCCTTTGGTTCAAGTTTATGCCTAAGCTGTGATGGCACATAAGCATATGCAATTGATCCAAACACTCTACAATGATCTAGTGTTGGTTTCTTACCCCACCAAGCTTCATATGGAGTCATTCCATTCAGAGCTGCACATGGTAATCTATTCACAAGATATGTAGCTGTATTTACAGCCTCAGCCCAAAGATAATTTGGACAGTTCTTCTCCTTTAGCATAGCTCTAGCAAACTCAACCAAAGTCCTGTTCCTTCTTTCTGCTACACCATTTTGTTGTGGTGTATACCTGCAAGTTATTTCTCTCTTAATACCTGCATTCCAAAGATAATCATTGAACTCTTGGGAGAAATATTCTCCCCCTCCATCAGACCTCAGTCTCTTAAGCTTTTGACCTGTGACTCTCTCTGCATATGCATGAAAATGCTTGAAAGCTCCAAACACTTCTGATCTTTCCTTCAAAACATATAATGTTATCCATCTTGTAGCATCATCAATGAAAAGAACATAATACCTTGAGCCACTGATAGATCCTTCTTTTGTTGGTCCCCATACATCTGTATGAATGAGCTCAAGTACTCCATCATGTTTGAATCCTTTCTTCTGAAATGGTAACCTGTGTGCTTTACCCATTTGACATGCTTCACATTTATAAACCATATGTTGACTTTGCACATTTGGTAATCCTAGTACAGACTGATTAGCAACCATAGCTTTAATTCCTCTTTCATTGAAATGACCTAATCTCTTATGCCAGAGATCAAGTTCTGTAATCACTGCTTCACCATGTGTGAGCAAAGCTTGACCAATGTTCCCTTGCACTCTTAAAGTAAAGAGTCTACCTTCTTTCTTACCAGAGACAATCTGATTATATCCATTCTCTAGATCTTCCACAAATACTCCTTCATTTGTAAACCTGACTTGAAAACCTTTTTCAACTATCTGTCCCACACTAATCAAGTTTTTAGGTATTGTAGGAACATACAAAACATTGGTTAGCAAATCTGCTCCACTCTTGCATTTCACTTTTCCAATTGAATGTACACTATGTCTTGTATTATCACCAGTTTGAACTGTGTGACTAGAAATGCCTTTTTCCAATTCTGACATCAATTCTATGTTTCCTGACAAATGATTAGAACATCCAGAGTCAATGTAAAATACCTTTAGATCTTCTTTATCTGATGTGTTGATTGAATTCATCATCAATGATGTATGACTTTCATTCTGTGTGTCATTTGCATAGTTGTAGTAGGTGGTGTTGTAGGATTGATTCTGTCCCCAACTTCTTCCTCCACCTCTACCATAGCCTCCTCTTTGACTTTGTCTACCTCTTTGAAAATTACTTTGATATCTTCCACCTCGACCTCTGCTATTGTTGTTTTGATTCTGGTTTGATCCTTGTTGGTTGTGCCAACAGTCATGAGCCAAATGATTACTCAATCCACAGATCCAGCAAGCCTTTTTGTTGTTATTTTGATTACCTCTTCCTCTTCCAAAACCTCTTGCTCTTCCTCTGCCAGTGCCTTTACCTCTTGCATAATAAGCTTGAGAATTAGACTCCTCTTCATCCTTTGCTTTACCTTTATCTCCTTTCTTCTTGTTTTTCATGTACATTGCAGAACTTTGACCTTTATCTCCATCTCCCTTCAAGTCTTGCTCATATGTGAGCATCAAACCAAGCAACTGGTTCAAATTTGGAACATAATGATTTAATGAAAGTTCTGTTGATAAGACAAAAGGTTTCCACCTTTCATCCCCTCTCAAGCCTGCAAGTAGTTGAGCAATCAATCTGTGATCTTCAACATCTTCATCTATGGATCCAAGACTATCTGCTAGATCCTTCATCTTAGTGACATAATCACTAATGGTTTGACTTGGCTTCTTCTTGAATGTTGTAAACTCTGACCATAGACTTGCTTTCCGTGCTTTAGTAGTGCTTTGGAAATGATACTCCAATGCATTCCATATATCTTCAGATGATTCCAATCCTCTGATGTGTGGTAGCAAATGATCAGAGATTGTATTGTAGATGTATGCTTTTGCACTTGCATCCTTCTTCTGCCAATGCTTTAAAGCATCTAGTTCTTCTTTCTTTGGTCGGCTTTCATCTTCGAATACTGGCTTCTCTTCTTCACCTGTTACATATACCATGAGATCCTTACTCATAAGTAAGGCTTCCATTCTCATTACCCATGCGGGGTAATTATCTCTGTCGAGTTTGTCAATGGAGATATGATCTGCCATAGTTCTTTCCTTCTGCTGCAACCTGTGAGCTTAAAGGATAAAGGATAATACCTTTTGAAG
>CM035407.1:147439170-147461670 GCA_020310875.1 Ceratopteris richardii
GTTCCAATGAGCTATAGAACACTTGATTTGGTTCAGTAGATCTAGAGATATACCCTGTTGAAGTTGACAGACTTGAAGTAGGAGACTCAGTCAAAACAGAGATGATGAATGTATACTTCTATTGATAAATGTGTTTGTACAATCTCATTAGCTTGCCAAGCACAGCTAAATGAGGTATTGTGGTGTTGGCTATGGAGTAGCCTTCACACACAATGAGTTACAATGAAACTTTGCCTCGGGGAGTGAGCTAGAGTGAGAGTGTAACCCGCGACTTTTTCACTACATCCTTTATAGGAGTTTGATCTTCATTTGAATTTGAAATTCAAACTTAGGCTCCCTTGAATCTCTCCTCTAAAAGTAGGGAGATATTCTCTCTATCTCACCATTCAAATTTCCACGACTCTAATGTTAGGTGGATGACTTAAAGTGATTACAAACAAATGATAAGTCACTTAGACTTTTACAAGAGGTAAAAGGGTAGGAACACATAAGCATATGTTCACATGAGTCTTCCTTTAAGTGAAGCCTAGATAATCCTTTGTCCATGCTAATCTTCCATAAGTCCAAGGGTCCAAGCCAATGTGTGTAGGCTTGTCTTGCACCAACAGCTCCCCCTCAAGCCAAACACTTTGGCTTAAGTCTTCTTCTTCATTCTTCAATTACTTCCTGCAATCCAATCATAGATTTGAATCTGCATAACTTGTTTCCATCCAATGCCTTTGTAAGTAAATATGCACATTGCATATTAGTAGATACATATGTCAATTGTATATCTTTACTTAGCAATTTCTCTCTCACATAGTGGTAATGAACCTCTATGTGTTTGGTTCTGGCATGATAAATTGGGTTTGCTGCAAGGTGAAGAGAGCTAGTGTTGTTACCAAAGATAATAGGTGGTCTTGTGAATAGACCTAATTCTGTATATAGAAGCTTCAACCAGATAGCTTCTTGAGTGGCATTGGCAAGCTGTTGCTCTAGCACAATGGTGAGAACCACGTTAAAAAGCTTCACCTCCTTAATTGTCAATCCGTGGGAGAGGTAGGAGTGATATGAAGATCGTGAACGTGAGATGATGTGAGAGTGAAGGTGAGAAGCACAAAGATGCACACACACATACACACACACAATGAAGAGACAAGCAAGACACAATGGAAGGTGGGAAATTAGCTCTATTACTCCAGAATACTCTTACAAGCTCAAAGTAGCTCTATGCTCACACTAACCAAAATGAACCAACCCCAAAAATGAGCTCTCTAGCTCTTTTTATAGTTTCTAGACTAGTTTTGACCGGTTTCACATCTAGTGACCGGCCTAGTTAAAAAATAGGTCCTAGAGGCTATTTGGAAGGGTAAACGATGTCTAAAAATAACGAAAATTGGTACGAGCATTCTACCTAAGCTCCTCAAGCTCGAGGACTCCTCGGCTTGCACAAAATGGAGCTATGGATTACAAAATGTGGTTTTCTATGATACATATGTTACAATTAGTGATAATAATCACTGTTTGAATGTTTGGAGAATTAATAAGAAATATATTTGTTTGAAAAATTGATCCGCCTGGTTGATCCGCCTGGTTCCCTACTCCTTCTTTACATGCTTCCGTGGCGTCTGTGCCTCTGGCTGCTTCCAACACCCCCCTCCCTCTCGCTTCTGTCGTCCCTGACAGAACCTTGTTGTGAGGTCTGCCGGATGTAGTTCTGTAGGAGGTCCTGAGCGAGGGTGTGCTCTGATATACGAATGCCTCGGGCTAGATCAGCCTCGAGTTTCTCCCAGTCGATAGGTTGTGGCTCGTCTGGTGGTGGGAGCTGATAGTGTGTGGAGTACACCATTCGTTCACAGGCGAATAATTGCAATAAGTGTGTGGGCCTGCTTATAAATACCTCTGAATGGTACTCCCAAAAGCCGGTGGTGAACATTTCTTCGAATGTCTGCTTGTAACATGCCGGTAGATATTTGATCCTGCAGTGCCAGGCGTAACACACCCGTAGCGATGGCGTTGTGCTCATATCATAGACTAAATCAAAGTTGCCATGCTCAAAGCCCGGGGTGTTTACATGGGGAGCCTTGATGCGGCGGAAGACTTTAAAGACCATCTGCATCATGTCAAAGATTTTGACAGTCATGTGCGCGGCAATATCATCCATATGCTTTAACCTAGGGAGCAAGTGGCGGATCGTCGCCATCATGTAGCCTACTGTGGGTAACTCGATTGGTGGCCTGAAATAGGGATAGTTCAACCAGTCTTGGCACTGCTTATTGTTCTGTAGTTTAATAGCGAAGGCAGTCCAAGAGCGGCGTCGTGGTACTGGTCCCCAGCACGGGTTAAATTTTAAGTGCAGCGGTGCTTTTACCCACGTGCTCATCATCTCTGGATAATTTTGCAATAAATCTTTGCGCCAGTCTGGTTGAAGGATTTCACCTCTCTGCGCCCTTGGTGGCAAGTCCTCTGGCTCGAATTGAGTGGCATGCGTTGGTTTCATACCTGTTTCCTTCTCTATGGTTAGCTGGTATTCGGCCATTAACATGAAGTACGGTTTATATTGGAGCTCATGCCCAGATATGTATCGTCGCGGGGCCAATTGAGCAAAGAATGGTGACTGTAAAATTTTCTCTTCAATTATGGCCATGGCATGTAGCTGTGCCTCTACTCTGGCCGAGTGTGTCGTTCCGAGTTCTTCAACTGTCTTCATCCACGCGGGGGTAGGTAATTCGTAGGTCATCTGGCCTTCGGCCGTGACACGTCCGCCTGGGATGGGTATCGGTTCATATGCCTCTTCGAATGTCTCCTCCACCGGGATAGTGACGGTTTCTTCCTCAGCTGGTAGCTCAGGTGGGGAGTCTGGCCTTGGTGGTGCTTCATAGACAGCAATTCTAGATTCAAGATTTATTACCTGGGCCCGGAGTGCGTTGAGTTCCTCCAAAATTTCAGGGGCAGGGTCCACAGGTGCTGGTAATTCTGCTGCTGCTTGTGCTTGTTGTGTTGCCGGTTCTCTGAGCTGTAGTAGCTTGTGATCTTCCTTTAACTTTTGATGTTCTTCGTTCATACGATCATAGTCCTCGAGCAATGGCACATGATCATCTAGCAACATCCTCATCGATTCGGATGGGATAGCTTTGAATTTGCTCGGACTTAGTGGTTGGTCTGGATGGTCCAAAGCCGCTTCCAAGTTCTCTCTATTCTGCTCTTGGAGTCTCTGGTTCTCCTCTTTTGCTGCGGCTAAGTGTCTTCTTAGTAAGCCCATATTTCTAGTAAGCGTTGCATTGCAGACGGTCTGGGCTCTAAGTAGGTTATCCAAATCCGCGGTGGCCTCTTTGGTTTTCTCCTCACTTTCTAGTTCTAACTTGTGATAGACCTCTCGTAAATCTTGGTATCGGCTGTTCAGTGAGGCGTTCTCAATTGATAACGAATTAAGCTGCGTTTGTAATTCGTTCGTCGTTTTCTGTAGCTGTTGATAGTTGGTGCCGAGTGATGCAAACTCGTCACGGACTTGCGTCATGCATGCGAACATGTGTTGAAATGCTGTGTCTATGGTGGGCGATAGTAGTAGTGAAGTGCTAAATGAGGATGCAGCGAGAGTAGATGCAGTGGGATTGGGAAATGGGGTTGGGACAGTGGATGCAGTGGTGATTGTGGAAAATTGTGAAGTGCCTAAATATGAGGGTGCTGTGAGGGGAGTGGGTGGTGGTGAGGTGGATGGTGATATGTCCATGCCATTGGACGTGTTTAGTGTTGTGACTGTGAAAAGTGGTGTAATCGTGGGTGGTTGTGTAGGTGTGAATACGGGATTTACAAATGTAGAGTAGTTTACAGGGGGGATGGTAGGAGCACCTTGGTGAAACGGGGAAATAGGGGTTATGGTAGGTTGGGGGGGTGAGACTGGTGAGAAGGTTAGTGGGGTTAGGAAGGTGAAAGGTTGTCTTAAAAGTGGGGGAAAGGGTGGGAAGGATGAAGGGATGAAGGGATTGACAAGTAGACGAGGTGGGGTGGGTGCGGGCATGGTGGAATGAATGGGCAGGGTAAAGGTTGTGGCAATGTTGCCATGGACTGGTGTGGATGTTGGAGGAGCAGGTGGGTGTGCGGGGGATACAGGATGGGTCGGTGATACATGAGGTGAGAGAGGAGTAGAAGGTGTGGATGTTATTTCGAGGATAGTAGTGGTATGTACAACGGTAGTACGTGGTGGGGAATCTACAAGGATGGTTTCTGCGGTCAATGAACTTTCTGGGACGAGGCGTGCCTCCCTGGCTTGTGCTGAAGATTGAGCTCCTGTTGGTACGCGAATATACTCTCCGGGCTTTGAAAGGAGTCGTACTCGGCGAGGGTCAAACTGTGGTAGTTGTTTTCTTTGTAAGTACCTGAGTGCTTCATTGGAGCCTACTGATTTGACTAACTCTCTGAACCCTCTGATGTATGCGTCTTCGAATCCTCCGGAGATGAGTTCTTGTTCAATTAATGCCTGGCTCTCCTCTTCAGTTAACTTCTTTCGTGCCCAGACTTTCTCCATGGTACGATATAATTTCTTTATAGCCAGTGTGTACGCTGCGGCTTCGAAAGTCTCATCCTCATATGTGCTGGTGTCGCCGTGTGTGTCGGTTTGTTGGCCTTGGCCCTCTGTCTGTTCGTCATGTGAGCCCTGGCTGGCTTCATCGTCGCCTTCCTCGTTGTCTGTTTCGGTTCTCTCTTCTTCAGAGCTCGACACAGCTTGTCCCTGTGGCAAATCTCGCGGCGTAGTAGGGTAGCTGGGACGTTCATATTCCTGGGAGAACAGTTGTGCTTCTGAATACTGGAATTCGTTTGAGAATGCATCAGGCATCTCAAAATCAAATGTCGTGTTTATGGGGTCGGCCTCCATATGTGGTATCGGGAAAGAAAACGCTTCCGCACCAATAGTGGTGGGAGCTTCTGCGGTTGTGGTGGTGGGTTCTGCGGTGGCAGCTGCCTGAGGTGCAGCGGTACTAGTGGTGGCCTCCGTAACCACTGGTCTGGACAACCGTATGTGAATAGGTTGTACAGTGGGAGCAGCTTCTGTTTGTGGTCGCTCTGGAGAGGGTTGTGGTGACGGCGACTCTGGCACTTGCAGGCAAGGGATGGTGCCTCGCATGCGCTTACCTGACCGTGTCCTACTGGGCTTCCTGGCTTTCTTCGTTGTGCCCTTGAATGCCTTCAATTCCTCTCCTGTTAATGCACGCTCGATGGGCAAGTCATAAGCTAAGCACATATAAACAATTCTGGTCAGTGCACAACATCCATTAAGTACTTTCTTGCGCTCCCATCTGTGCTGTGCTAGATACATTTGATCTATGATCCAGCTTGCCAGATCAACAGTTTGAGGTCCCGTGCATGCCAAATACAATCCAAACCAGATTCGTTTATGGGGCATAGTAAATCTGTCCTGAGCTGGGAATGCGAAATGTTGCATGCATATCCTTAGTGGCTTTGACAGCTCAGGGGTAATGGCAGAGATCTCCTCCCACTTCGTGACGTCCCCACGTTTCATCGGTTCTGGAATTAATCTCTCTCGATCTGTGGGTGTGTGGGTTCCATGAATCTTGATGGCTGCTCTGATTAGGTCCTTAGAGAGATAAAATCTCTTGTAAGGTGGATCATCCACTAGAGTAGGCAATATGAAGGTTCCTGGGATGTCCTTATTCTCTGATGCCAGCAGGGTAGTGATTAAGTAATAGCACCTGTAAAAATCCGGTTTGGGCAGGGGGTCACTGAAATACTCTGTGAAGCCTGCTCTGGCCCAAACATGAGTTAAATCCTGGGTGCTCTGTAGGGCTTCAAACTCTCGGGAGAAAAACTGGTATTTTCCCCATGTGCGGTCATCAAATGTCAGAGAGGATTCAAATATAAAGTCCGCGTCCGCAAGGGGTCCTGCGAGGCCCTGAAACCAATGAGAGTTCCTGTGAATTTTTTCGGTGTAGCCCATGGGTGGGTTGTCGATAGGCATTGGCCCTGGAAATCCCTGAAATTCCGGCGGTGGGGCAGTCGGGTGGGATTCTGCGCATAGCACGTTGAGTGGTACTGCCGCTACACTGGAGCCTGCTCCTGATGTTCCTTCGTCGGTTTGCATGGTGATTGGTGCGCTAGTGAGAAAGATCTGCTACAAAAGATTAACACATTAGCATGGAAATTAATTATGATCCCATTAAAGTGAGACCGCAATCCCTTTCCATAACTGATGCGTAACCCGTGTAGCCAAGTGCTGTGATGTGATAGATGCAAAGTTCTTGCAGCACTAGTGCAGGTCTCTAGACACCTACGTGTTTCAGATCATGCATACATTTCTTGATGAGAATACGAGTGAGGTGTGATGATGGTGTGTGAATTTATACAAGGTTTAAAGGTTAGTGATTTAGTACAAGGTTGTATGTTAGTCGGGGGGTAGTTAGACAATGGGTTAGGGGAAGACGGTTGGACACGTTTCGGTATCCATTTCCTAAGGATCTTGGAGTGGGTGGAGGGTTTTTGCTGAGGTTCAAAGGGTGGTGTCGGGTGTGGTGGTATCGAGGGATGAAATGAGTTATGGGGGTTATATATTACATGGCTTATGGGTTGAGCTACGATACATGGTTTGGGTACCCAAATCTGCGTGGGTGTGGGTCGATTGATAAGATACTTCTTGGCGATCCAAATCTGTCGAATGCTCGGACCTGTAGGAGACTGTCGAGGGGATGGTGGATACTGATTCTGTTTCTGCCTTGCCTTTTTCTTGTCGATCTCTGCCTGGTTGGAGTTCTTCGGTGCTTTTTGTCCTTTTGGCACCCATATTTGTCTGGTGCCGCTTCCTTTCGGTGGCCTAAACTGCTTTCCGTGTTGTTTCCTCCGATACTGCAGTCGGTCTGGGTTCCTTTGTCGTGGTTGACTCTGTTGTTGCTGGGGTTGAGAGGTCGGATGGACACTCTGCTTTGGAAAAGAAGGGAGATCCAACACTTGCGTGACCTGCCCATTAGGAAGTGATGCCTTATTTAACTTTAATCTAGGCCAGTCCGCAACAAGTTTGGAAGGATGAGCACCGCAGGGTGTCGTGCTCATTTGGCCGCTGATGCAACCCACCTGACCACTGATTGTGCCCTTCTGCCCTTGCAGTTGGGTAACTGTCTCTTCTAGTTTGCAGGAAGTCCCAGGGAAGATCTCCTGTCGTCCTTCTGATTGACAACTGTCCATAGCCAAGCCCGAGTGGGTTGGTGTAGACGTACCGTGACTGAGCTGATCAAAGATCTTCCGGTCTTCCGTCGCATGCATGTCATAGGGTTTAGGGTCACAACCGTCAAGCGGAATGCCGTTAGAGAAGTCAAGCGGTATCACTCGCTTCTGCTCTAAGGTGCCAATCTGTAAGGAGCCTTGTCTAAGATTTAGGTCCACTGAGTGATCGTATAGCCAATCTTGGCCAAGGATTAGGGGTTCTATCAGGTCGTCATCATGGCACACTAATAGCTTTGCTGTCATCGTCAAATCCTTAATGAGGATAGGAAGGTCCACCTCACCCATGCAAGGGGTTTCCATGCCTCCTAGGCCTATGAGATATGCCTCAATTGGCCGCATTTCTATTCCTGAATCCTTATAGTGGGACCATCTAATCGCACTAGTCGCAGCACCTGAGTCAATCAAAGCCCTGAGTTCTTGGCTATGGTTACCGTGCTCTAGCCTAACTTTAATGAATGGTCTCCTGTCCACTATGCTAGGATGAGTGGTTGACTTTACTTGACACATGGCCATGGGATATCTGGGTGATGTTTCCAGATGGTTATAATGTTCTCTCCCTAGTCCTTGTCTTCTTAGCTTCATGCGCTTAATGCGTTCTATGGCTTCTGCCTGAGCTTCCACTCGTATTCTATTTTCTTCCTTCTTACGCTTCTTTGCCAACGTGAGTCGTCTAAGCATATCCTCCGTAAGAGGTTCCTGATATAGCATGACTCTACAGCCACTAATGTAATTAGGCATTATATCTCCTTCTAAGGTGGCTAACTGTACTGCTCCACTAGTCGAAAGTCTGTTAATGATCATAGGACCATAACCTCGCTTTTCTAACTTCCGTGCATGCTGTTTCAGCGTATACACTAGAACTAAATCTCCTTCTTTTAGGCCTTTATCTTTCACATGTGCATCAAAATATGCTTTCTGTCGCTTCTTTGCTGCGTATATTCCTGCTGCTGCCTTTAGCCTGGTTTCTCCTAATCGTTCCAAGTCCATTATTCTTGCTGATAATTCATGGCCGATCCACTGATGTTCTTGTGCAACCTTAAGGGTCGGTATCAAGAAGTCCAAGGGAAGCACTGCATTCTGACCAAAAACCATCTGAAAGGGAGTTGCATTGAGTACGGTCTTGTAGGCCACTCGATATGCCCAAACAGCGTGGTGTAGCTGTTTGTCCCAATCCGAACGTTTGTTGTTCACGAGTTTCGTCAGTACGGTACAAAGTATCTTGTTAGTGCTTTCAGCCTGACCATTGGCCTGAGGATGATATGGTGCGGATTTCTTGTGAATCACCATAAAATCCTGTAACAAATATTCAATGACTTGGTTTAGAAAGTGAGTGCCTCGATCGCTCACTAACTCTATAGGCAATCCATATCTTGTAAAGACATTTTCAAATAAGAATTTTGCCGTCGTGTGTGCATCATTCTTTTTTGTGGCTTTTGCCTCCACCCATTTCGTCAGATAATCTGTGGCAACAATAATGTATTCCGCATGTGTACCTTTTGCAGGGGGGTTGATGGGTCCTACAAAGTCTATACCCCACTTAGAGAATGCACGTCCGCCCATCATGGGTTTCAATGGCATTTCATCTCTGCGTGTAGGAAACTGAGTTCTTTGGCACACGTCACATCTCTTTACATAGGTATGTGCATCCATGTGAAGAGTGGGCCACCATAATCCTGAAAAGAGGATGGCTTTGACTATCCTATCTGGTCCAAAATGACCTCCTGCAACACCTTGGTGTGCAGTCTCTAGTATGCTCAGATAATCGCTCTCATGAACACATTGTCTTAGATATCCATCTCGTCCTCTTTTGTATAGATTATTGCCAATAAGTGAATAGTCTTGAGCTTCCTGCTCTAGACTGCGTTGTCGAGCTAAGGTCATGCCTTGAGGGAATGTGTTCGTCCTCAAGTATGTCACTAAAGGTTCACTCCAGTCTGGTGTGAGAGAGACATGATATAATGTAGCATGCTCTACTGGTGGTCTTTCACAACACACCTGACATTCCTTACACAACTTGTAGACATCTGCTTCCATCGTAGGCCAAAATACTCCTAGTCTTTGCAGAGTCTGTAATGTTCGATGTTTTGAATGATGTTGCTTTAGTGCACCTATGTGTGCTAATTGCAACCAATTCGCATGTTCTGATTCATCTACACAACAAGCAAGAATCTTTTGATTATCTTGTTTATATATGCTTCCTGCCATTATTTGGTATCTCTGAGACTTGGTAATCTCTCCTTCTTTGATCTTTATCCTAGGATTCTTGGGTCCATATGTCAGAATAGGGACTATAGGCTTAGCCCATTCTGGTGCTATCTCAAGGTTAAACAAGTATGCATCTGGTAGATCATCCGCTACTCCTTGAGGAGCTTCTCCTGAGGTTAATCTTGAGAGGTGGTCGGCTCTAAGATGTGTCTTTCCTTTCCTGACTACCACTTCAAAATCATACTCCATGAGTAATAGAAACCAACGTATCAGTCGTCCTGTGTTACAAGGTTTATTGACTAAATATAATAGGGCTTGATGATCTGTAAAGAACTTGAATTTGTTGGCCAACAAGTAGTGCCTAAACTTCTTTACAGCGTAGATCATCCCTAATCCCTCTCGTTCCGTCGTGGTGTAATTTCTTTCTGCTGCGTTCAGTTGTCTGCTAGCGTAGGCTATGGGGAGATCTATGTTACCTTCCTTCGTGGGTTGTGCTAACACACATCCTACGGCGTAATTGGATGCATCCACATGTACATGGAATGGCTTACTCCAATCTGGGGTGGTCAATATAGGTGCTGAGCACAAACGTCGTTTAAGTTCATTGAATGAATTTTCACATTCATCTGTCCATTCGAAGTTGGTCAAAAGAGAGTACAGAGGCTTAGCTATGATTGCATACATGTGTATGAATCGTCGATAATATCCACAATGGCCCATAAATGCCTGTACCTCTTTCACAATAGTTGGTCTTGGTAATTCTGCAATTACCTTCACCTTTTCCTCGTCCGTAGAGATTCCATTTTTTGACACAATGTGTCCTAGAATTTTGCCTTGTCTGACCATGAAAACGCATTTTTCTGGGTTCAAACAAACCTGATATTCTCGACATTTGTCAAATATTTGTCTTAACTCTGGGATATGTGTCTGCCTTACATTTGAATGAGCACATAAGTCATCGACATAAACTTCCAAGCTCTTGCGTAAAAATTCCTTAAAAACATGACACATAAGTCGCTGGAAAGTGGCGGGTGCATTTGTTAAGCCAAATGGCATTACACGAAATGCAAATATGCCCCATTCTGTGGCAAAAGCCGTCTTGTGTTGGTCTTCTGGAGCAATGGCTACTTGGTTATAGCCTGAGAATCCATCAAGAAAACTGTAAACTTCCTTGCCCGCAACTCTTTCCAATAGGTGTTCCGTGATAGGAAGAGGATAACTGTCTCTAATCGTTGCGGCATTAACTTTTTTAAGGTTAATACACACACGCAATTTTCCATTCTTCTTGGGCACAACCACAATGGGGGATACCCATTCGGTATGCTCAATTTCGTAAATGAATCCTGCTTCTATCAATCGATCTATCTCCTCTTTAATCTTCGCAGCGTAATTATCATTATACGTGTAAGGTTTCTGTTTTGTCGGTTTTGCATCTGGAGTCATAGGGATTCTATGAGAACATATATCTGGATCTACTCCTTTCAAATCTTTGTAACTCCAAGCAAAAACATCTCTATATTCGCGCAATAGGGCAACTAACTCTTCTTCTTCTTCAGTCGTCAAATCATGCCCTATATTTGTGCATTTTTCTTCTTCTCCTTCTATGGCAACTATTACTTTTTTGGTTTTCTCTCGGTTATCATATACTTGTCCGTCATTCGTCTTTCTATTGGGCATTCGTACCATGATTCTTCTATCTCCGATTTCATATTTCTTGAAGTTGTCGGGTACTTCAAACAAAGATTCTTCTTTTTCTGTCATGGTGTCTTTCTTCTTTCTTTTCTTGCCTTCACTCTTGGTAGTAACTTCCGTGGCTAACCTCACCTCATTCGTTATTTCCTCGTGTCTCTGAGTGTGAGTCTCTACTTCGAAAAAATATTCTTCCTCTGATGCAAAGGGTGGGTCCATGATAATTGATTCTAAATCAACATCGCTTGCATCCTCAAATGCATCAGTGTTCGGTTCACACTCTTCTAAAATTGCATCGCCCATGATTGGCTCTATCGTGAAGACTGAAATGTCATAGCCATCCTCGTCACAGTGGGGTGTCCATTGTTCTTCATTGATGGCTACATCCATGGTTGCTAGTATTTCCGCCCAACCATGGGGTTCAAACTCTTCGTCTGGGAATACTACAGGTGCATATGCTGGATCTTGAAGGGTTCTTGGATGTTGTTCTGCACCTAAGGTCCTGGCTTCTAATCGTTCTTCCTCTTGTTTGGCTACTTTACACATCCATAAATGGGTATCCTCATGCAACCAAGAAGGGTCTGATTCTAATGAGTGCACGGATTCCGTCTCTACTGGTGTCTTATGGATGGTATTCCATTGTATTGGGGGTACATCTCTGTGTGAATAGTCTTTAAGATTAACTTTAGTAGTCACTCCTAAATGTTGCAAGTACAAAGAATTAGTTCCCCAATCTTGTACAATTTGCAACTGACGCATGAATGGTCGTCCCAATATCATCTCATAAGCACGATTTTTCGCAAAGTCACAAATGGCAAAGGTATGCTCGAATTCTACACCACAAGTGGTGAGAGATATGCCTTCTAGTAAGCCTAATGGTTTTTCTATGTGTCCATCAACCATTTGCAGCTTCATCCTGGTGGGTCTGAGTGCTAGCTTACCCCAACGTTTCCACAAAGCGGTGGTAGCGATGGCTACTCCGGCTCCTGAATCTAAGATGGCTTTCGTGGTGTAGCCCTGATGGGTTATTGGAAGATATGTGTTACCTTCCTCTCCTTCGCTTACGTCTCCAATCTTTTCCACGGGTATCTCTGGTACCTTCTTATGTGATCCTATTTGAGAGGGTGTGGTAGCTAGCTCAGGGAATTGATTTGCTACGTGCTTCCACAATTCTGGTTTTACCTTTAACAATTCCTCCAATGTGAGACTACACTGTACTTTAGTGTTCTTGATCACTTCCGTGTTCCTAGGGATCACTGATTCTTCATTCCTCACTATTATCGTGGGTGCTCTCATACTAATAGACTTTGCTTCCCAAGGCCCTGTGAACTGAGGTAATTCTTGTAAAGAATTAGATTCAAATCCTGTGGGTTCACTCAGTTGTTCCGCCTCTACATCATCATATATAGAGGGGATGTCTTGGGGAAATTGTTCTTGCAAGTCGTCTATTTCTTGAATAGGAGGCTGAGTTCCTTGTTCTTTTCTCCATTTCTCTTCTTGTATTTCTCTCAAAAATTCATGTGAGTACCTATGTATGGAAGATAGGTTATCTTGACTTTCCGTATTAGGTACTTGAGACAGGGATGGTGCATTCCTTTCCTGTGTCTCTGTGACGACAGGGTTCCTAGGCTGATCCTTTTTCTCTTTGCTTTCTATCAAGTGTTCTAGCCTCTCCATTAGTCCTTGAAAGTGTAGTTCCGGTTTTGCCATGTTATTCCAATTAAGATATCTAGAGGCTTCAAACAAAGCTTGTGCTAGTTCTACCATCTTCATGCAAAGTTTAGTTCTCTCTATTTCTAGATCAGCTCGAGGGTAGTTTTTACTCATTTCCGTGACCTGAGGTCCCTCTTTTATTCTAGCCTGATATGCACGAAACATCATGTCTAGATCTTCCGGTATGGGTTCCGCTAAAACTGATCCTAATTTCTGAGCTGGATTTTCTTGATTTAATTCTTGTGAAGCCAATTCTTGTATTTTGGCTCTAGATTCCCTTAAACTTCCTTCCAACTCACTTATCTTTTTACTCCACTTTCTCTTGATTCTTTCTCTTGAATCTTTCCAAGATTTTGTCTTTTTACTGCTAGATTCTGCAACTTCACTAGTTCCGGCTACTTTCTCTTGATTAAGTTGTTGGTTTTGTAAGAGTGCCTGGGCTCTGGTTATAGCTTGGATAGGCACGTATGTAGGGTTGGATCCATCTGCGTTGTTTACAATACCTATCACGTTGATCGGTGTCACATTCGAAGCGCTAACTGGGTTCTTAGGACAATCTTTGATTATGTGCTCTTTGCCACAATCGGCACAAAAGCCTTGGATGCTATAGTACTGTGATTGCCTTGCTATTGGGGGATGTGGACAATCCTTTATGAAATGATCTCCTTGGCACCTAAAGCATGGTCCTCTAGGGCCCTGTGGTCTCTGTTGTCTCAGTTGGGGCCGTGGGTTTGGGTTTGCGTACATCACATTAGCATAATCTGGCTCCCAACTAGTTTCCATCGGTGGACTATCATAATGATAAGTCTCCATATGTTCTGGTGACTCCGTGTAATAAGCGGGTGGACTAGTTACATGAGTAGAGTCAAAACTGTTTGAGTTCGGGTCACTTTCGGTGATCAGGGGTGAAGAAGGCACTAAGGCCCTACTTAGGTTCTCTTCTGCAGCAGCGTATTTGACTGAGATGACATTCGCTGGTGGGGGTGGCTGCTGAGCTAAGACGGGTTGAGGTCTTTGTTGAGCCTGGTATGGGTAGTTCTGAGGAGGCCTATAGTAATAAGGCTGAGCATTGTATTGGCCTTGATACCTACCTGGCTGCTGGTATGTTTGCGGGTAGTTTTGTCTCACGGTTTGTTTGTTGTATGGGCAGTCCTGAGCCGTATGATTCGTGTATCTTCTCTCAATTGTACAGTATTGGCCACTAGGGTTGGCTTGAGGTTGAGGTGCATTGGGGCACACGTTTGCCAAATGATTTCCACCACAAGTGTAACAACGCACATTTGTAGGTAGCTTGGGCACCTGTTTACTAGAAACTCCTAGTTTTTGGGCCACTTTTTCTGCTAGGTCCTCTATTGAATTAGACAATTTTGTGGATGCTAGAGAAGAACAATCTGGGTCCTTATAGACTTTTGAGAGTTCTAATTCATCTCCTAGGTTTTCCTCGATGTCTATACATATTCTTACACACTCTTCTAGCGTTCTGGGTTCTTTTAGGTACACATCGGAGCGTAGTTTAGCGCTCAACAAGCCATCTAGGAACAGTGATACTTGTTTGGCTTGTGAGGGTATCTCTTGCATTGGACATCGTTCAACATATTGTCTGAATCTACGACCTGCCAGTCTTACTGTTTCCTGAGGGGTTTGTTTAAAACTATGAATCAATGAAGACGTGTCATGTCTAACCCCACTTTTAGAGAATTCAGTGATGAATGACTCTAAAAAGTGATGGATGTCTCTAAATTGCCTTTGTTGGAGTGGTTGGAACCAAGTTAAAGCGGTATTCTTTAACGTTAGTCCAAATGCGTTGTACTGCGTGAACATGTCCTCGACTTGTTCTGCTCTTAATACTTGCTTGAATTCTGCGACATGGTCATAGGGATCTCCTGTCCCATCAAAGTAATTCTTCATTGATTTCACTAATTGCGTGGGTCTCAATACTCTTGCGTGTTCACGTGGTCTAGGTAGAGGAAAATCATCTCTACCACCTGGTATTCCATGTTCTCTTTGTCTATCCGTCCTATTAGTGTTCGTGGTTGTTCTATCTCTCCCTATGGGGTGATTGAAGCTTACTTCTGGTCTCTCGTGATTTCCTTCTCTTTGATTTCCATGGGCTGAGGAAGTTCCTGCCCCTTGTTGATTTGCATTCATGTTTTTTCTGGATGGAGGGAATATCAATTCACCTCTCCAAGTGTAGGTGTTTTTAGCGCGCTCAGGCACCACAAAGACTCTTTCTGAAGTCTCATCCAGGTATACAACCTTTCCAGGTGTATCTGGGTCCTTGAATTCATAAATTGTAATGATGCCTACCTCGCCAGGGTTTTCCTTTCTGTACCTCCAAAAGGCTTCATCTGTCTCCTTGTTTACAAACAACTCGGTGCTCCTGTTATCTTGAGGGATCCACTCTGGGATGAGTACTCTCGTTAATACGGATTTCCCTCTAGGTGTTCTAGGTTCTTCTAACGGTTCTTTTCCTTGAAATTTCGCTTCCGTCTCTAATTGGATTGTGCCAAACTCATTAGTATCGTTTGGTTGCGTACTTAGGATGTACATGGTTCCTTCTTTGTCTATGTAAGCGTCTCTCTCAAATTTCACCACTGGTCTTTCCAATCCAATGGGTTGATCAGGGTTGTGCAGTTGCACCACTTGCCTTTGCAAACCATCCTCATAGATGCGAGCACCTAATCGGTTGGTTCGGAGAAACTCTAGTTGCGTTCTATAGGGTCCTTCTGGCTTTTCTAGGTATGCTATATGAGACCCTCCTTCAGGTCTGTCTGCACTAAATGCCATTTCTGATTCGCTAGTTTCTGAGCTCTCGTAGGGATAACTATTATTCAATTGCTGAGCCCAAGATCGAGCTGTGGTTCTTACACTAGCCTCTGATGATCTAAGGCTTCTTCTGTCCGACTTACCTATATGTTTGCCCGATCTAAGGTTCATTAATTTCCTTCCTTGCTCACTCAATTACACACTTAGATCGTCAATGGTCCTTTGTTATTACTGTCTTGATTCTTTTTACTTTTCTTTGGATTCTTGTCTTAGTTTATACGTCAGGAATTCGACTTTCGTTATGATTTTAAGTTGTCGTTCCGTCAGACTTAGGTTCGTTTCTTTAGGTTTTCGTCACACACACCTTTACTTTAAGTCTTAAACTTGAAAGAATTAGGTATCTTGAACTTGAGGCGTTCCTATCGTCTTAAATCCACAATGCTACCGTTTAGCCTAAGCTAAAAATTGACTGAGGGGGTTGAGTAATCTTCCAACCTCGAGTCGGCTTTTCTGTTGCTCTGATGCCCTGTTGCCCAAGAAGCCGTGCTTCCCAAGCTCTGCTGTCTTCACTGCCTTGCTTGCTTGCCTTTGCTTGCCCTTGCTAGACCTGGAAAATTCCAATGTTAGACCAATTCACAAGAAGATTAAACACTTGAGTATATACACCTTTTAGTCCCTTCCCTTTTGCCCAAATTTCCAATGTGTGCCCCCTGGCTTCCTAGTCCCAAGCTAGGTGAACCTCAAATTAGCCTATCCAAAAATAGATGTATTTTTTATGAAAAAAACAGTTGAGGTCACGTAGTACTCGTCACGAGCTTTCTAACGAGCTATTAAGCTCAAAAAACGGACTTCGGATGAAAAAGTTATACGCGTTCAGGCCCTGGGGGGTAAAAACTGACAATCCAGTTTTTCTTCTAATATAGGCTAAGGGGTCTCCTATGAGTCTAATGGTCCAAAAATTTCTCAAAAATACCCTCAAATTTGGTCAAAAATTGGAGTCCAAAAATTGCGATAGGGGTGGACAATCGCGATGGTCTGGGACTGTCGCGATGGTCCAAGCGAACCGTCGCGATGGCGTGGGATTTGGACAATCGCGATGGCCCGAAAAGGTGAACCGTCGCGATGGCTCGAATTGAACGATCGCGATGGCGTGAGGTCGAACGATCGCGATGGCGTGGAAATGGACCGTCGCGATGGCGCGAAAAAGCGAACCGTCGCGATGGCTCGAAGTGAACGATCGCGATGGCGTGGAAATGGACCGTCGCGATGGTCCGAAAAATGAACCGTCGCGATGGCGTGATCAGGCGGACAATCGCGATGGCGCGGTCAACGGTCAACGGTGGACAATCGCGATGGTCCGAAGTGAACCGTCGCGATGGTCCGCGATGCGATGGCTTGAGCCAATCGCGATGGTCCGATTTTGGGCTGTCGCGATGGTCCAAAAAATGAACCGTCGCGATGGTCTATCGTGACACGTGGCACTGTCGTGGCGATGGCATAAGCCAATCGCGATGGTCCGGGGTCAGCTGAACAATCGCGATGGTCCAAGTGGACCGTCGCGATGGCTCAAGTGAACCGTCGCGATGGTCCAAAAAAGCGAACCGTCGCGATGGTCCGGCCGAGCCGTCGCGATGGCGTGAGCCTATCGCGATGGTGCGACACAATCGCGATGGTTTGAGCGAATCGCGATGGTCCACCAAACAATGAAATTTTGAAATGCAAATATGGTTCCGTGTATGCGCAGGGATCGCCTACCTCGTGGTGTGGTCGCCTACCTCAAAATCCGAAAGTTGCAGACCATCGCGATGGTCCGCCCTACTCGGAAATTTCTGACAGAAAGTACATGTTTTACCTTTTGGAAGCTCTCCTGATGCTCTGAAGCTCTGTACCTGCAAGAAAACTCAAGAAAACACAAGCACATACAAGCGCAAAGACTCTCTCTCGCTCCCTCGCATGCACAAATGAGGGGAAATGAGGTGAATGGGTGGATATGGTGAATTTTCTGATTTTTTTGGAGATGGAGATGATGATGCGATGATGAAGATGGAGTATGGGGAAGGTGAAAAACACTAAAAACTAAGTAAAAACAACAACAAAAACTGAAATTTTTACCTTCCAACGCCACTTCTTGCTATACTCTTACCATCACACATTCGTCCTAGACTCGATCCCCGGCAACGGCGCCAAATTTGGTGTTGCTCTAGCACAATGGTGAGAACCACGTTAAAAAGCTTCACCTCCTTAATTGTCAATCCGTGGGAGAGGTAGGAGTGATATGAAGATCGTGAACGTGAGATGATGTGAGAGTGAAGGTGAGAAGCACAAAGATGCACACACACATACACACACACAATGAAGAGACAAGCAAGACACAATGGAAGGTGGGAAATTAGCTCTATTACTCCAGAATACTCTTACAAGCTCAAAGTAGCTCTATGCTCACACTAACCAAAATGAACCAACCCCAAAAATGAGCTCTCTAGCTCTTTTTATAGTTTCTAGACTAGTTTTGACCGGTTTCACATCTAGTGACCGGCCTAGTTAAAAAATAGGTCCTAGAGGCTATTTGGAAGGGTAAACGATGTCTAAAAATAACGAAAATTGGTACGAGCATTCTACCTAAGCTCCTCAAGCTCGAGGACTCCTCGGCTTGCACAAAATGGAGCTATGGATTACAAAATGTGGTTTTCTATGATACATATGTTACAATTAGTGATAATAATCACTGTTTGAATGTTTGGAGAATTAATAAGAAATATATTTGTTTGAAAAATTGATCCGCCTGGTTGATCCGCCTGGTTCCCTACTCCTTCTTTACATGCTTCCGTGGCGTCTGTGCCTCTGGCTGCTTCCAACACAAGCCCTCTATACTCTGCTTCTGTGGATGACAATGCCACTGTAGGTTGCTTCTTAGCTGACCAAGAGATAGGCTTATCTCCTGCAAAACAAATGTAACCTGAGGTGCTCCTCCTATCATCCTTGCATCCTGCCCAATCTGCATCTGAATAAACCTTTATGTCAATATCTGATGTATAAGGAAAATACAAACCATGACTTTGAGTTCCCTTGAGGTACTTCAAGATCTTCTTTGCTGCCTCTAAGTGAGGTACCCTTGGTTTGTGCATGAATTGACTAAGCACACTTACTCCATATGCTATGTCAATTCTTGTCAAGGTAGCATAGTTCAAGCTACCCACCATACTTTGGTATCCTGTAATGTCTTTGATTTCTTCTCCTTCATGAGCACTTAGCTTTTGGTTAACCTCCATTGGAGTAGTAGATACCTTAGCATCCTGCAAACCAAACTTCTTGACCATATCCTGTACATACTTCTTTTGAGTAATGTAGATACCTGAATTTGTGTAGATCAATTCAAGACCTAGGAAATATTTTAGTAATCCAAGATCACTAATCTTGAATTCTTTCATCATCTGTCCTTTGATGTGTCTAATCCCATTGACATCATTACCTGTAATGATGATGTCATCTACATAAACACATAAGTAAATTACCTCTGTATTACTTCTCTTTATGAATAGAGAAGTGTCTGCTTTGCTCATCACAAATCCTTGGTCTTGGAGGTAGGTGGTCAATCTGTAGTTCCATGCTCTAGGTGCCTGCTTCAATCCATACAGAGCCTTCTTCAATTTGCAAACATAATGTACCTTTCTTGGATCTTCATAGCCAGGTGGTTGTGACATGTAGACTTCTTCAGATATCCATCCATTTAGGAATGCATTCTTCACATCCAATTGGTACATGTTCCAATTCTTGGATGCAGCTACACTCACCAAAACTCTGATAGTTGGCATCTTGGCCACAGGAGAAAATGTCTCCTCATAATCAATGCCTTGGGTTTGTGCAAAACCCTTGGCTACCAACCTAGCTTTGTACCTGTTAATTGTTCCATCTGAATTCTTCTTCAATTTGTAGATCCATCTGGATCCTATTACCTTCATAGAATCTTTCTTGGGTACCAAGTCCCAAGTATCACTCTCTTTGAGGGCTTCTATCTCCTCATCCATGGCTTCTCTCCATTCTGGCTTTGTAATTGCTTCTTCATAGGTACCTGGTTCTTCATTCAACAAGTCTTTTGCAAGATATACAGAATGTTTAGTTACAAGTGATGTGTCATACCCAAATCTGATAGGCTTCTTCTTCTCTCTCTGAGATCTTCTCATAGCTTGAGTAGAAGTTTCTGCCTTGTCCTCCAATTGCTTCATCTTCATCTTTCCTTTGGATTTCCAAGCTTTGAACTCTTCAAGATTTATGGTATCATCATCTGAGCTTGAATCTTCTTGCTGAGTTGGCTCTTCCTTGGTAAGCTTTGGAAAATCTTCCTCCATGTCATAGGGTAGACTCACTTTCCTGCATTCATTCTCATACCATGAGTCATTCTCATCAAATATGACATCTCTGCTTACCTTGAACCCTTTGTTTGTGGGGTTGTAGAATCTGTATCCCTTTTGGTTCAAATCATAACCAATGAAGATACATTTCTCTGCCTTTGGGTCTAGCTTTCCTCTTACCTGTGAGGGAATGTGCACATATGCTATACATCCAAAGATTTTGCAATGATCTAGAGAGGGTCTCTTACCATGCCAAGCTTCATATGGAGTCATGCCATCAAGTGATTTGGATGGCAACCTATTGATGAGGTAAGTGGCAGTGGATACACTCTCTGCCCATAAGTAATTTGGCAACTTTTTCTCATTGAGCATAGACCTAGCTGTTTCCACTATAAGTCTATTCCTTCTTTCTGCTACCCCATTTTGTTCAGGTGAGTACCTTGTAGTGATCTCCCTCTTGATGCCTCTTTCCTGCAAGAAATCTTCAAACTCATTGGAGAAATACTCTCCTCCACCATCTGATCTTAGCCTCTTCAAGCTTCTACCTGTTTGATTCTCAACCAGTGCAAGATACCTCTTGAAACAATTAAACACTTCATCTTTATGCTTCATAAAATATAAAATGGTCCACCTGCTATAGTCATCAATGAAGGACACATAATACCTTGAACCAGAAATGGAAGGGTCCTTGCTAGGTCCCCAAACATCTGTGTGTACCAAGTTTAGGTAGTCTTCATGCATGAAACCTTTCCTTGAGTAGGGTAATCTGTGAGACTTACCAAATTGACATGATCCACATTTGTAGATCATGTGTTGCTTGGATACATTAGGTATCCCAAGCACACATTGATCCCTGCACATTTGCTTGAGAGTCCTTTCACCTATGTGCCCTAATCTTTTATGCCATATCTCTAGCTCTGAAAGTGTCTGATCCTTGTAATTATACAAAGCAATGTTTTTTGTATCTTCTAGCTCAAATGTAAATAATCTACCTGATTTCTCCCCTTTGGCTATCCTTCTGAATCCTTGTTTTGGGTCCTCCACATATGCTTCATGTTGTGTGAATCTGACCTGCAAACCTTTCTCCACAATCTGACCAACACTCATTAAATTCTTAGTTATTGTTGGTACATAGAGTACCCTGCTTAATAGGTTCTGATTACCATCACATGTCTTCACGTTTCCAATTTTGACAACAGAGTGCTTAGTGTCATCACCTGTTTGTACCTGATGTTTGCCCTTGGGCTCTTCCAAATCAGAAAGTAGTGCTACATTGCCAGCTACATGGTTAGAACATCCTGAATCAATGTAAAATAAATGATCATCATTTGTACCTATCTTGGAGGTCATATTCATGATCAATAAGGAGTCATCCTGCTCCTCTGTGTAGTTGTTGTAGTCTCTTCTATTTCTGAATCCACCTTGGTAGTTTCCATTGTGGTTGTTGTTGTAGTTGTTGTTGTATTGGTTGTTATACCCATTGTAGCTTTGATGTTGGTTGAATCTGCCTCTTCCTTGAGAGTATCCACCTCTTGAGTAGCCTCTTCCTCTCTGATTCTTGTAGTTCTTGTAGCATTCATCTGTGGTATGATTGGACAACCCACAGATGTTGCAAGGTGATGAGTTGTAGGGTCTCCCCCTACCTGACTTACCTCCTCTGCCTCTTCCTCTAGATGACCTACCTCTCCCTGCATAATTGGCTTGAGAGGTAGAGCCTTCTTCATCCTGTTTCTTCTTGCCTTTATCTTTAACTTTCTTATCAGTATAAAGAGCAGAGGGGTTATTACCTTTTGATTGATCTCCAGCTTTGGTGAACTTTGCTTCATGTGTAAATAGTTGGCCCATGAGTGTTGTGAGATCAGGGGTATGCATGTCCATGTAGAGGTCCATTGCAGTGGTGAAACTTTCCCACTTATCATCTGCCTTGAGTCCATTTGTCACTTGCCTGACTATTTGCTCCTCTTCAATTTCCTCTCCAATGCTTGCTAGTTGGTCTGCCACATCTTTGATCTTTGTCACATAATCTGAGACTGATTGCTTGGGCTGCTTCCTAAGTGTTGTGAACTCTATCCATAATTGATTCTTCCTAGCCCTTGTGTTGGAAGAAAAATAATTTGACAAGGTTTCCCAAGTCTCTTGGGAAGTCTTACAGTTCCTTACATGAGGTAAAAGAAAGTCAGATATAGAGTTTAAGAGATAAGACCTTGCCAAAGCATCCTTTGCACACCATTGGTTAAGTCTTTCATGCTCATCCTTTGTAGGTAGTCCTCTAGTCTTGAATGAGGGCAACTCCTCATCTCCTGATATGTATCCAAATAGACTTCTCCCTTGTAGATAGGTCTTCATTCTCAATGACCAAGCTTGATAGTTGTTTCTGTCCAATTTGTCAATGAAAGAAGGGAAACCATCACCCATGTTTACCTTCTTTGCTCTGATACCACTGTTGAGAGTGATGGATGGATGCACTCAGGAAATCAGTTGGTGCTGCAAAACCTGCTTCACACCTGCCCTCTTTTCTCTTCAGATATACTTAGTACACTAGCTTAGCTTCCAAATGACATAAAGAAAC